>VZTN01016460.1:48360-325502 GCA_013400515.1 Erpornis zantholeuca
CCTGGGAGCACCAGCCGGGAGGGGCGGGCAGGGGCTCCCCGGGAGCAGCGAGACCTGCCGCCCCTGTGGCGGGGGCGACACGACTCACACACGCGACAGCCGCCGCCGTCCTTGCGGGGTGACCTTCAGGGCGCTGCACAAACGCCACTGCCGCCCCGGGGTCGGGGGACACCCAGACGCCGGCAGCGCACCCTTGGCCCGGCCGGGTGCGGTTCGGGAGTTCTCTGCGGGGACATCTCTGTGATCGCAGATAACCTGTGTGCCTTGGTCCCCTGGTCCCTGGTAGCATTACAGAACACTTAAATTACATCTGTACATCCAAGCATACTTGGGTTTACCCCTGAACTTCCTGTTGGGTTGCAATATTGTATTCCACATATTTTCTTGCCCTTAAGGTACTGATACATTCTCTGAAGTTTAACTCCATATCTCTTTTTTCCTCGAGGTCTGGGAATCGTGAGAAATGCACATAAGATGAGCATTTCCACAGTACTTCCTAGAGGTGCATGTTCTGGTGGCTACGTGCAAGAATGACCTAGCCTGGAATCAAGGACTGCCCAACCTCAAAATGCTCTTCTCCTGTCTCAAGAAGAAGTGGTCTGTCCACCATCATCTCATACCCTCCCTAAGTCATTAAAACGAGCTTTTAGTGGACAAGTCATATCGGGGCAGCCTTCTCCAAGTGATACATGGCTACAACCCAGAACCAGCTCCTGAAGCAGCTGAGGGACCTGCTTTTTTTAGGCCCTCAGCCTTACTCTTCTGGAGCCACTCTAGGTCAGACAGGCCAGATACCCTCAAGCTCACACCACCATTCATGGCAGTGGCTAAGGATGGCTTTCTTAGCTTTAGGCATGCAACCAGGCTTCTCAAAGCTGTGAAGCTTTGTGGGTTAGAAATACAGAGAGGTTTGTGCCTAGAAGGCTATGCGTGTTTAATTGGGAGTGTCTGGTTTGATGAATGCTCCATGATACATTATACATGATCAAAGGGAGCCAGGTGTGCCACAGGGATTTTCATCCTGGGTTAGGAGAATCAGCTCTCAGTGCTGTTTTTGTGATGGGAAAAAGCTGGACAGCCACAGAGAGGAGGATAATTGGAACCTCTCTTTTCTCCTTGGTGTCTGGTCAGAGCTGGTCTTTTAAAGAGTCCTGGTGATGGTGGTTGATAACGAAAGCAAACACAGACAGCAGTACCTGATACCCAAGCGAACATCATCTACACTGCAGGAAGGGCAGTATCAGTTACAAGTTAAGGCAGCTGTGATTACAATCAAGCCAATAAATACACAAGCACTGCTGAAGGGAAAACCATTTTAAACTCCCCAGAGCAGAGTGTAGTTGCTGCTCTTGCCGACTAGTCTGTTTCTCTCAGCTGCTGGGCCATAAGCCTGCAGTGGCTACTGGGGAGCTGAGCCAACTTTCCTTCTAATGCCCTGGGCACAATTTATAGTCCAGGTATGCTACCCTACAAAGGACAGCATCTTGGGAATTATGTATGGGTGTGTGGTGGTATCACCCAAGCATGAAATCTACTCACCAGACAGCCTTCCCTTCAATGCTATGTCTCGTGTTACCCATGGGCCAGGACTTGGTTCATCTGCTCTGTGGAAGAAACAGCACCTGAGTTAGTTCTGGGCACATGCAACAGTAGCAGTCAGTGCAGCCCTCTCCTTCATGCCTTCTGCCTGAGCAATAGGGTCATCCAAAACAAAACAGGCATGGGACATTCAAGGAGGTTCAAGGTGATACTAAAATCTGAGGAGATTTGAACTCTCCCACAGATTTATTTGCTATGACCACAGAAAGTGAATTTGGAGAAAGCAAGTAGAGAAAATCTAAAGAACTGTATCACAATTACATGGTAAATGACCACCCAGAAACAGGATCTTCCTCTAAGCACATGCACACTATCGCTACGAGCTCCAGTGCTGCTGGTGGAGGCCGAGCTGCAGGAGCTCCTGGCTTCATCAGTGTTTGTTCAAGGATCACCGGGAAACTCTCTCCTCTTCCTGCAAGCATCCTTATTTCTGTATAAATACAGAGACAAGTCCTGTTGGTTTGGTGGTAGCCAGCAGTATCAAATCCCTGTGACTGCATATGGGCATGCAGGATGTGGAATGGGCAAAATGCCCCTTCATGAGGGTTGCAAACCATTCCTGCCAGCTTTTACAAAACTGAAGACTCTGTCCTGTGCATGCTCAGGACATGCACTTGGTGTCTGTGAATTATCCTCTCAGAATCAGCAGAACTGATAGGCAATGAGGTGCCAAATTTTATTCAAATTTACCATTTGTTTTGGTGCTCAGATATCAATCAGGCAGTCTCTAAGGCCACCGCCATATGATCTGATTTTTTGAAGGCGATAAGGGCCTGAGGCAGTGTTGGAAACTGCCAAGAACAAAATGTGCAAAGCAATGCATGTCCAGGAGATTAGCTGCAGGACAAAGCATGGGGTTAGGGAAAGCTGTGCACTGACCCCTAGGAAGGAACAACCTTCCCTAGGAAGGAATAACCTACAAGATGGAAGTTGCTAAGTGTTTATCTCACTGCCTCGAGCATAGCCATCTATAAGATTTCCTGCTTCCTTTGGATCTCCTGCTTTGTGGGAGTGGAAGAAAGCACCTAGAACAAGGAAAGGTGTCTCACTATGGGGCAGGAGGGTGGATAATTATTTCTAACGTAGCAGCGGAAGAGAAATGGCCAGTGCAGAGCAAATCAAAGCAAGGATTTGTCTGGCCTGATTTCTGTCCCTTAGTGCCATTTTTGGGGGGAAAGGAGACTGTGCTGCTGTTGGTCACACTCAGAAACTTTGGGCAATGTGAGGACTACAAACATCTCTGAAGGTGGCTGTGAGTGATGCTGTGATGAGCAGCAGAAGGAGTGTGCCAGGGCAGGGAGAAACTCAGGCTGTGAGACCAAGTGTGAGTTTTAAGGTGACAGAAGTGTGCAAAATGGCCTCAAGTCATTACTATTGCATAGGCTGCCACTGCAAACAAAGGGGGATGGGCCTCCTCGGACTGGCATGCCTGGGAGCTGAAAAAGGGCAGCTGCTCAAGAGCTTGGCACCAAGCCTCCATCACACACAACAGGTGAGAGAGAGTAAGTAACAAAACAGCAGCCCTCAGACTGCCATCAAGATGCCAGGTGGCAAATAGCCATTTTAGAGTCCTCTGGGGGCTTCGAGGGGGAGAGGAGTGACCCTCAAGGACTGCCCTCAGGGTCCCAGCAAAGCACATTTGGTCCCCATGCCAGCTTCTTGGTCCTGCAGGACACTGCCTTGGGACTGTCCCCCAGTTTTCTGCCTGGGAAGTTCAGGAGGAAAAAAAAGCCCATCGGGGCTGCTACAGATGACACTGGCTCAAGCAGGGTATGTTGTCTCCCAGGACACAGCATGACAAAACTGTCTTTCAAGTCCTTCTCCTTCTCCTGCTCACAGGTGTGGTGTCACTAGGGGTTAGATTTACAGACACATGCAGTTGGTACTCTGAGCACAATGACTGCACAATTTGAACAGATTAACTATATATAGCTGTGCAAGGTGAGGTAACTAAGGTCAAAGATTCATGAACTGGTAGGCACTGAGAAAGTAAATAAATATAGAAATCACCTCCTCCAAAATTCAGATGGGGCCACTATTCCTTTCCTTAATATCAGTTTGATAGTTATGTGGGGGTGCTTACACAGCTCACCCTTGGCAAAATGAGGTGTAAGACAAGAGCAATAAAACAGGACTCTAAAAAGCAGGTATAGATAGAAAATCCAAAAGTGTCTGAGAGGCATTTGCCCCAAAACTTATCTTGCTGAAGAGGGAAACAAACACCAGACCTCAGCTGATCATGCTGAAGAGGATGGGAACCATGAGCTGGATTAAATGGTAACCAGGGAGTGACAAAGACAATTTTGAGACAAATTGGCTCAAATTTTGAGCACGTTGGAAAGACTGTATAAAAGAAAAATAAAAAACCAGTAACAGAGCAGGGAGAGGCCTCAGACTGTCAAAATCCATTCTGGCACATCACAGCCTCTGTTGAGGTCAGATGCAGCAGCTCCCCATCCATAAGGCACCGTCGGCAGCATGTGGCCTGGCGCTGTGGGACTCACACTTTGGGAGGGGGTGTGACCTGCTGGTGTCCCTTCCTGCCAGCGAGTGCATTAGCTGATTGTGGGGAGTGGCCACAGCTCCACTGGGAGCAGGGCATAAGTGAGGCAACCTGTGATCCCAAAAGTGACCCCCATGCCAGTGAGAGAGGGGTTGGTACCCACGTGTCTGGGGATTAGTTACAAAAGTGTGTTTAGGAACTTGCAGTAATTCATTAGCGTATCCTTACCTAGTGGTTGAACTCCTGTATTGCTGACATAGACCCTGAATGTATAGTTCATAGATTATCAGTTAATTACATGTCCTTAATAAATCAATAAACTATTTCAGTCCTGATTTGGTTTAACCTTTGTGAGCTGAGGCACTTTTCCCTGCCACAATGACCAGCTGATGCAGGTTTTTGACCAGTCCTGGTGGGAGAAGGTCTAAATGCTCAGTTATAGAAAAAAAAGATTCACTTCATGTTGAACTATTCACTTCATGGTGACTATGTGCAGAACAAAGGAAGGTTTTTGGGGTGGACTGGATAGTGGGTGCAGACAGAAAAGGGGGATGCAACAGAGACAACTTGATGTGTGCCTGGTGATTGATAACTGGGATAAATACCTCTAGTGGACAGTATAGAGTTCTGGTGATTGCTACGGTGAAACCTGCCAGCTACCAACACTGTTCTGATGGAGGCAAAGGCAACAGAGGTCACATCATATTGCCAGAATTTCTCTTTTTGGCTGATACGGAAAAAATTACTCCAATCTCACAGAAAATAATATGAAAATACTGTCTTGCATGAAATCCACCCTGTTTTCCTTGGCACATCTGGACGTCATCACCACACAAGGAAGCAGCATTACTCAGAAACTAGCTATGAAGTTATCAAGAACGTATGTTTTGAGATAATGGGCACCTGGAACCTTATGGGAGCAGTAGCCAGCTTCCTGGTATGCAGCCACCAAGCTAAGGCAGGTACATGAGCTCCTGATGCAGCCAGCAGCTGCAAGTCTGGGGCACTGATACAGCTTCACCCCAGCTGGTCCAAGCAAAATTGACCCCATTTGGCTGCTGCTGGATATGAAAGCACTTTGCACCATCACAACAGGCTGCCAGCACTTTTCTGTTCAGGCAGCAAGATCACAGGACATCCCTCTCCACTTGGCCCTAACCATAAGCCCTGTATGGGGTTTCTGATGAAGGTTGTGTTTGGGCACCTGCCTGCTCGTCTGCTCCTGTTAGAGCTCTGCTGTCTTCAGCGCCAGCCAGCCCAGGACATCCAGCAGGAAACCAAGTCAAAGAATGAGAACTGAATAAACTCCAAAACTATTTTGAGGCCTGCTCTAAAAGAAAAAGAAAAACAAAATTTCTAAAAAGAAAAACAAAAGCGGAGTGGAAAAACATTTCTATCTTTAGGCATCAGGAGTAAGACTTATCTAAGCAGCACCACACAGGAGCTGGCAATGGGAATGATAAATTAAGGTTTGACTTGTTCCTAAACATCAGTGGGATGGTACATGATTTACAATGGCTGCCAGAAGCCTTTCTCCTTCTCCTCATGGGAGGTCTTTTCCCTGAAAATATTCGCAGATGTATGTGGTAATTTTAAAGATTACTCCAGCATTTTCCACTCTAAAACTTCTTACCAGCTGAAGGTAAATATCTTGGCAAACTGGAGAACCTGCTGCCCACTGTGGGCTTCTTGGTGGACTTTGATTTGGCTTGGGTTGTCTGGTTCCACTGTAACGTTCTGCAGTGACCAACACTGCACCCTCACTTGAAATGACATGTGACATGTAAAAAACAAACACATTTTTGCTGGAGAATCCCTCTACAATCCTGAACATCCAGTTATCATGACCAAAGACATCACACAGCTGTGATGGAAGCTGTCTGCCTTCATTTCCCTCGTGTGAATTTGGTGCTGTGGTAACCACTCTAGAGTCTGATATTCCCTTTTATTTTTTAGCCACTCCTGTGGACTGCAGCACACCACACAGCCTGAGAGGCATTATCATGCAGGCCAAAGCGGGCAGACACATCCAACAGGTGTTTAAAAAGCACTTTTCTCGTTCTAATTCTCATGTAATTTTTTATTATATTTAGGAGGAGTTAAGAACCTGACCCGTGTGAATGATTTGAAAAGCTGGACAAGCCTCAGTGTGTGTTTTTAGATACTTGTATATCTTGGAAAATCTGCTTTGCCTTTGTGCTCAGATAGCCAGGATATGTTTGACACAGACATTTGTACCAGATCTGCATCAAAGTGAATTCATTTGGCAACGTCATGAGGGGACCTGAGCACTTGTGTCACTGGTGCCCACAGATTGATCAGGCATTTCTCAGAAACTCTCAGTCCTGGCTGAATAAGATACCACAAGTGACGGCCACAGGGAAGGGAACACCATGAGCAAACAGCTCCACTGTGTCTGCCCTAACAACGGGACAGGTCGTGTGCTGTGATGCTGCTGTTATTGACAGAAGGCGATACCTTTGTTTTTCCAGTATTTAAACCCTATTTATCAGCTGAATTACACAAACCCTTGCAGGATATAATCATGGCAAGACCTCCAAGTCAGCTAGTTTTTAGTTGCACTTTTTCCTCCCATGGGAAACATCCCCAAAATACCAACATGCAAATCTGTTCTTCTGCATGTTAAAAGAATTCCCCAGGCAACCGGGATCAGGAAGTGAATAGAAATTCCTTTTTCTCCCCACCCATATTTCCTTTTGGAAAAACAGTCATTATTGGTAATCAAAGATTAGCTACTATTGCCTGATATTCAAAGCACTTCACAAATGAACACTCCATACCAAAATGGTCTTAGCTAACCAGTTTTATTACGAGGTTTGGTGATTGTAAGCACATAAGACTGGCAACACTTGGAACACACCAAGGGTCCATTTAATCCAGTGTGTCTTCTCCAGCTGTGGTCAGAACCAAATATTTAGAAAAGGAGCCTAAGAACAGGGCAAGTACAGAGTGACCGATGTGACCTCCCAGTAGCCTGTCACCTAGGGATTTCCCAAGCCAGGGAGTGTGCTGGCAGCTAAGTAAACTGGGTGTAGTCCCCAGCCTAATCTATGGCTCACTTTGGAGAAGCAGTATCTGGCACATTGCACCTCACCCTCCAGCTGAGTGGTGTGACTGCAACCCCTGTGAGTTCAGCTGGGTGAGCTTTAGAGGCCAGCAGGGTGCAGGGGTGAGGGTGGTGTCACCACAGCCACACACTGCACAGCCAGAGCCCACATTGGCCTGTCACTGCTGCGTTTCTCCATGGCCCAGCAAGAGGGTTCAAAGCTGTCCCTGGTGTGGCTGAGAAAGTCACCATCAGCCTCAGGGTGCCCATGGAGCAGCCTTCCCACAGGGTGTGCAGCTGCAAGGAAACCATAAACTTCGGTGGACACAGGGTAGCTCACCTGATGAGTGAGGTACCTGTCTTACTGCCACGGTGCTATTGGAGCACCCACGTGTCAACACCACCAGACAACAAACAACAGCCTATAGCACAAGAGTGCACCAAGAGGATCTTTCTCCTTCTTCAGATGCAGCCTCCTCCTAGCACATGGGAATTGCCTCTAATTTTTCTGACAAAATGACCAGCTGACAGTCTGTCCTTGCCACACGAGGCTTGCCACATGGAAGGACACATTCTGCTAGGCACATACTTAATTTATAAGTGCTAATTAATAGCATAATGGATTAGATAGCAACGTCCCTGGTCTATATTTTGTTCAAAATGCCATCTGGAAAAAGGCTGGTGTGGTTAGTAAGATGGCTGCTCTCTTAAACTTGATACCTTTGTAAGAGAATCTGTCCCAGCATTATTGATGAGGCAGAACTGTACAATAAAGAAGTGTATTTTATTCTCCAGGAGAATGCTTCTGAGATGGCAAACATTTGGTCATTGGGAAGGCTGATCAGTGTGTTTCATTCCCATGGCCAGCAGTGGGATGGATATCCTGTTATAAACGTGAAGCAAATAGTTTACTTGAAGAGCTTTAAATGCCATCAGTCTCTTAGAAAATGCATGTCAGTAGTGCTCATGTGACTCTGAAAGCAGTGTGGCTGTTTAATGTAACTTTTGCCTCCACTTAGGCCCACTGGGTGCCTCTGAGAGAGAGCAGCTGTCTGTGTACTGACAGCCCCGTTCAGGTCAGGGAGGCTCTGGCCCGCCTCTGAACTGGCAGTCTGAAGCACTGGACAGATACTGCTGTTTCAGTTCTTCCATGTTTGTCTCAGGGATCAGGTTTCCAGGAATCTGCTGCAGTTGAGTTCCCATAATGAAACTGTTACCTTTCCCTGGCCTTAAAATTAAGAGCCAAACACGGTTAAGGGGAAAAGGGGTTTTTACCTTGGTATTTAATCAAGGAGCCTTAGGTGCACCACATTGTCTAGGTGGAATGTGCCGAAAGCACACCGAAATGCACCCAAAATGCACACCCATGATACACCATGTATACAATTTGTAGGCCTTGCAAATTAGCATATCTATCAAAGATTCCCAAATGAGAGACTTGAATGAATCCCCATCCCAAGGAATCTCCCTCCTGGATGGGCCTATCTTACAGAATTACAGAATGTGTTCTAGAAAGGACCTTGGTGTCTGGGGCTTTCTCACCCCTGACTGTGAGGCTTGCAGGACGTTTGGTCTCCTGGCCTAAAAGGATATTGAGTCTCAGCTAAGTAAACTTGAAAAGTTACAAGTATGTGCTAAAAGCACTAAGAATACATGAAAACTATATATAAGGGTATATAAAAGGGGTATAAAAAAAAAAATTCCTGGCATCAAAATGCCAGAGGAAAGTCACCCTCATCAGGCACTGAAGGTGTCTGCAAATCTTCTTCTTCCCCCTTGACTTCAAAGCACACTAAAGAGTAAATGCACGCCCATTGCTCTGGCCCCGTTTCTGGCCGCTCGGTGCGTGTGGGACACGGGAAGCTGGTGGCAGAAGAAAGAGCAGAGCCAGTGTTTTGCCACCCCAGACATGGCTCCGTGCAGGTGACAGCCCTGTCCCCGCCAGCTGGCAGGTGTCTGCAAGGCTGGAGCCTTGCACAGAGCCACGAGCAGCTGCCCAGAGCCCGTGTCTGCCGCACTTAGGAGAGAGGGCAGCGCACGTCTGGCCCCGTGCCTCCAGCAGAGCAAAGTGCTTTCTAGGTATGGGGGAACTGGGTCTGGCAGCAGCACCCTTCCGAGGCAGGGAAGTCCCCATTTCACCAGTGGGAGAAACTGTGGGTTAACCTACATGGACATGCTCCGGAAACCTAATTTGAATGAACTTTGCAAGTGATGAGACTTTAAAAACTTATTTAAATCACATTAAAGCCACATGTGGGCATTTTAGCTTAAGAAGAACATTTGATTTAGCCCACCCTTATTCTTATTAAAGGTGTCCACTTTAATGCAGTTGATGTACCTATTTAAAATTCATGCCTCTAGTTCACTTAGATGACTTTTCCCTCCATTTTCTTTCATAAAGAAGCCATTCAAGAGAGAGAAGGGACTTGTCTGGGATTATCCAAAAGAAGTGTCAGGAGTAGAAGTGGGGGAGACGAGACATACACAAGTATTCAGGGAAGAAGCTTTTCTCTCTGCTGTCATTCTACCACTGCAGATCTAGCGCTTTTTTCCTACCCTTTCCACATCAGGCTTTCCAAAAGACCTGAACAGGAGAGGCAAGATGGGAAGAGCAAGATAGTGTTGTCTTGTCTGGCTCCAAGCAACACTGTGCAGAAAATTCATGAAAATGTCACAGTCCTTTGAGACTGCAGTCTAGGGATCATTTATTATGCCCTTCCAGCACAACACAGACAGTATAATTTCATTCCATTACTTCTTCAGTCTGCCTGACAGTTTATCTTTGGCTGAAACATGAAGTCAGGTATTTGCTGCAGTCAAATTTTCCAGGCATTTTGCTCGATACATGTTTTCCATTGAAATCAATTTTGCTTTTAGAAAACTACTCTTTTATAATCTTTTTCCCTCTGACAGACATGCCTTTCTGTGCAAAATCATAGTCATTGCCTTCTTGGGGATGCAACTTCAGTCTGCAGCAGTTTACAACCCAAAAGGGGGAACACCCATATTTTTCCAGGGGGTCTGAAATTATTACACCAGAATGAATGCAAATTTCTCCTAAACCTCAAATACCTCTCTCTTATTGTCACTGCTATACCTAGATTCTTGAGGACATAGAGTGAGTCCTTTTTTTTTATCTGTGTGTCAGCAAAACAGCTGGAACAGGAGTGCCAAAGCCTGCAAGCAGAGTGCTCCCAACCTCAGGCACTCCACAGGAGCCAAAAGGACCATCTAGTGGGCAGCTTCAAGGTTTCTTAATATATAAACCACAAATCTAGCCTTTTCTCTTCCCCCACCAAAATGGCAGCATGAGTTTGGGCAGTTCAGAGAGATGCAGATACACATTGGAATAGAGCATAAAAATGAGCAACACAGAAAAATGGAGAATAGCCTCTGTAGGGTAGGTAATTTGCTCTCAAATATTTCAGTCTTAATTTAAGACTTATTTAAGTCTCAAATATCAGACCACCCTCACCGTGCTGTACTGTCTCAGCATTCTGGGAACATCAATAACACTCAGAACATGTGAGCAATTTTCCAGTGCTGGATCTTAACATGATACTAAGGACGAGAACCACTATTTTTTACCTTTTCCAAAAGCAGAAAGCAAGAGATGGCCTCACTCACAATGGAAAGATGTTTACCAGGGCACTGGGGGCAACACTTGCAAGTCAAGTTATAGTTAGAAGTGTGTTTGGACCATGACTCATGGACTCGTCTGGCGAAAACCAGGGGTCCACAGCAGAGCTGGGCACAGTCACCAGATAGAGGTCTGCAGACATGATCTTCTCTTGCAACATTCACAGACACACACCCATCCTGCCTTCCTACTCCCAGGACCTAGACCTTTCCTCAGGCTGCCAGTCCTCCCTCTGGTAAACTACAGTGCTCTGAAAAGCCCTGTAGAAACAAAACTGGAGTTATTAACCCATCAGGGACCTATGCCCAAACCCTTCTTACAGTACCCTTACATGAAGCTGAATAAAATAGGGTATTCAACAGAGTCTGTGACAAATGCATTAGTTTGCCTAATTTTCTCATTTGCCACAGGAAGAATTACTCTTGGAATTACTCTTTCTGAGCAAACGAGTTTTAGCTTTTCTCATTAGCTTTTCATAATCTGTAGTGCACAGATTGTGAGGAAAGGACTTTCAGCAATTTTGGCTGAAAATAAAATGACTAAAGGTCAAAACCCAGAGCAGGAGGGAATGTTTCACTGGTCCAGAGAAACCTCCAGCCTCTGTCTATCACTCTTGACTTCATGAGGAGTTTAAAAATGGCAAAAAATGACAGAAACAGACAAATCCTTACCCAGGTAGTGGAATGGGCTGTTCAGGTCAGATGCTGTGACTCACACAGGCTGATCTACTGTAAATAACCAACTTAAAAATTAAGGTCTTATCTGTACTGAAGTGTCACTTTTAGCTTGGTTATATCAGTTGAGATCACCATGGTGAGTTAACTTTGTGGTGAGTTAACTTTATGGTAACACTAGAGCGGTGAAATCTCCCATGGTCTGAGGCAGACACAGGATGTGTGACATAGCATGGGGCACCCTGCATACACGCCTGCATCTGCTTTCTGACCTCAAGGACCATCCACTCTTCTCCACCTTCCACTGCACTGTGCCTGTGTCCTGGAATTGAAATGAGCTGAGGTGAATGCACTCCTGAGCACATGGATGCAGTATCCTGAATCAGAGGCAGGTCAGAAGCCTCTCATGTGTCCTCCTCGAGCCTAAACATGGCAATAGATGCATGCCTCTCCTAGGAGCTGCACCAAGGACACCAGGCTACTGCCTGGATAGAGCAGGTGCCAGCAGCACACAGCTGGAGACACAGCCAGGCTGGACCGCGCACCCTCATCATCTGCACTGCACAATCTGCCTGCAGTAAAAGCCTCTGCAGCAGTGAAAGCCACAGAGAAGAGCACCTCAAAAGGAAATTTGCTCGAGACAAGTTTGGTTTTTTTGGGGTTTTTTGGCTGACATATCTGCATCAACACTAGGGCATTCACAAGCTCTTTTTTTCGCACTCCTATCCAGCTCAACTTCACAAGCAAAATGGTGACATGTAGGCCAATGCTCTACAGAGCCAGCTAATCCTTTTTATTTCTATGAGAGAGATCCAATATATACATCTGATCACAGGTAGTGAATGTTGTAGCCCATGGCCAGTGGAAGCCAAACATGCTCCATGGAGTGCTGCTTTCGGGGAATTGGGACACGTTTGCTTGTGCATGACCCAAAGAGTGGGCAGGGCTTTGGGAACTCGAAGTGAAGGTCACCCTTACACACCTCCTGCATGGCCCACCTTGTCCCGCTCTGCAGCTTTGGGATGCTGGCCCAGAGGCTGCTGGTGATGACTGAGGCATTGGGGGGCACGAAGGAGCAGGGAGGAAGGAGCCCTTCTGCACAGAGGCACACACAGCACACAGGTCCCCAGACCACTACATGTCACACCATGTATGACAGAGAAAATGAGACTTAAGGAAGATGATGCCACTTTTAGAGTATATCCTATGGCAGATGAGCGGCAATTCTTTGTCTGTACAATGTTAGAAAGCGGGGGTGGTGTTTTTAAAGATATTTTCTTTACAGGAGCTAAGAATGGCAGGTTTCACAATGAAGCTGTTGTTCAATTAAACGTGAATCAGTGTGTTTGCAGACCTGACTGAGACAGGGAAGTAATAAAACAAAGACATTAAACTTACCAGTAATTCTTACCATTTCTTAATGATGTTTCTAATCTATGCCTTTGACCCTTCAATAATTCTGCTTGGTTCTCTGCTGCTGTAACATTTAGAAAGTAACTGAAAATTTTATGCCACTTGTTAGCTTATCATATTTGCTTTACAACAGCCCAAGACAAAGGCCAATATATTATAAGATAAAAGTCCAACTCCATATTTGGATTCCTGCGTAAATAACTTGAAATTCAAATGAGCACAACTCACAATCTCTCTCACTTCTTTTAATAGAAACTCAAGGGTTCCTGAGAAATCAAGTCTTTTATCAGATTCTCAAATATGGTCTTGGGGATGTGGCTTTTTAAGCAAATCATAGGCACAGGTCTTCAGTGAACTTCATGCCATTCATACAGGCATTGACTGGATGATACACCTCATGAATATACTTTTACCTTTTCTTTTGAATGATTTGAGGGACAGCTTTGCACCCCATCAGGCTGGTTTAGCCCCAAAGGCTGGATTATGAAAGACTTCTGTTGGCCTAAAGATGGGTCTGGATGGCAAAGAGAGGTGAGCTGCCTTGCTGGCACCACTCTTGCAGCAAAGCCCTGTTTTCTGCCTGTGAATTCCAGGCTAGTACGAAGCACAGCTTTGACACAGACCATCTCCGCAGCAGACACCTCCCTGATAAAACTCACTGGTGCTGGAGAAGTGTTTGTACAAAGCTGTGGCTGAAAGACAAGCTTTTTTGACTACACCTGCTTTCTACAACTTCCTCATGAGGGGAAGAGGAGGGGCAGGCACTGGTCTCTGCTCTGTGCTGACCAGTGACAGGACCTGAGGGAATGGCTTGAAGCTGTGTCAGGGTAGGTTTAGGTTGGATATTTGAAAAAGGCTCTGCCCCCAGAGGGTGGTTGGGCCCTGGAACAGGCTCCCTAGGGAAGTGGTCACAGCACCAACCTGACAGAGCTCAAGAAGCACTTGGACAATGCTCTTGGGCACACGATGATACTTGGGGTGGCCTGTGCAGTGTCAGGAGTTGGACTCGATGATCCTGATGAGTCCCTTCCAACTCAGCATATTCTGTGATATATCAGTGCTTTACACTGGCAAAGCTTTCACTTCTGAGAAGAGAGAAAAATTAAATCATTGGCAGACCTATTCAGGCTATTGTAGTTGAATTTAAAATTGAGAGTTATATTGGTGTGGGCTTGGTGTGAGTGAAAAACAACCTTCCCTTGACACATATACCACATATATCCACAACATAACCACAACAGTTCCACAGGCATGCAGCTATAGATGAGACAGCAGCCTGAGAAGTGTCCTGATGACTTGCAGTTTGGTCACATGGCAAGATTATACAGAAGAAATGGCATAAAATGAAGTTACAAATTACCTAAAATGAAGGTGGCAGATTCAAAACTAACAAAAGGAAAAGCTTCACCAAATGGATAATTAAATTCTAGAGCTTGCTGCCAGCAGCACTATGGATGCCTAAAATAAATTTCAAAAAATTATTTTACAAAGTTGCAAACATATCTATTAAGTGCTATTAAACAGCAAGATTTTAGGAAGCTTTCAAGAACCCACAGCCTGGCAAATACACCAGATAATTACCACTACATGCTTGCCTTTCTCATTGCATTTTCTCTAAACCACTGATGAAGAGAGGATACCAGACTAGACAGACATACAGAGTGATCCAACGTGCCCATTTTTTATTTAAAGTTTCCCACGTTGGTGCTAATTTACCTTAATGATGAGGGTTGTTAATCTTGGGGGTTCACCAGCTGCTTTCCTCAGGAGCTGAGCCATCCCTGCAGCCCAGGCAACTTCTTTGAGTGACAAGCTCTAAATCAATCAGGAGAAAGCCATGCAGTGTTCTCCTGGGTTAATTTATCCAACACTTGCCTACAGGAAGGTGTAACTTCCCAGGCATTTACTTCACCTGGTGCAGAAAAACTCTAGGGGCTTCACACAGCTCAGAGGCAAAGAACTGCAGCAGGCAAAGAAACCAACTCCAGGTCTCTCTTGTGCTTTGCCAGCACCCAAACACCTGATCTGCTGTGCTTCTCAACTCAGGAGACAAGTGCAGGACAGTGAGAAGGAGATAAAGTAGGCAAAAAATAGCAACTGTGCAAACTTTTATAGGTCAGCATATCATCACAACCCCTGAGGTTTACAGTGTACACCTCACTCTGGTGGCCTTTTTCACTGGTGAGAGCAGACCTGTCTGCACAGAAAACTGAACACACCTGGGAGTCCTGCTGCAATAGTGGTCATTGCTGCTGTTATACATAAGGTCAAACTCTGTTTCAGCAAGGAATTTGTCCTCTGAGCTGTAACATGGATTGGAGTTGCACACACAGGTGAGACAAAAACATGCAGTAACATGGTTAGCAGAGAACTGGGCTGTAACGTGACCCCTTGGCATAGAGATCTGCCTGCGTAAATGCCACTCCAGGCATGACAGATGGAGGGAAAGCAGTTTCTGCTGCATTATGCTACTGTTTCCAAATGTAACAGATCCCAAACTGCTGTGATTTCTCAGAGTTTTGCCTGAACCACTGCACTTCTTACTATGTGGTATTTGGCCCCATGGGCATGAAGCCCTGGAGGTTACTGCCCAAGAAACACCACTGGGAAACCCAGGTTTAATTTCCAGTTCTGCCATAAAATATCTCATCATTTCTAAGGAAACTGAAGAGGTTACAGGTGACATCTCTCTGCCTCCACTTCTGTCCTGTAAATAAGGGCTTGCAGCAGTTTTTAGCTCCTTAGGAATGCGAAGAGAAAGATTTGAGAGAAGGGGTGTGGTACTCAGATTTGGTGGTACCAGAGAACACCACGGCATGTGAGACAGGCAAGCCCTGTGGGTGGTGCACAGAAGGGATGACATGCTGGGCAGGTGGCTGCAAGAGCAGCTCGCCCTGCTTATAGGAGACTTTCTGCATGAATTGGGGTAAATCCAGGCTTTTTCTCTTCCACTGTGCTCGAGCTTTGCCTTGGGATCCCAGCAGAACAGATGGCTGGCCAGTGTAGCATTGGGTCAATTACTAAGGACCGCAGCTGGGAGGGGAGTCTTTGCACAACCATCGCAAGCACCTAGTGCTGGCACAACTGCAGAGCCCAACATCAAAACATCCTAGCTCCAGGTCATTGCTGGGAAGAACCATGGTTTCTTAAGTCTTCCCCAAATAACCACAAAAGTGCATGTTCCAGCACAGCTTGTTCCACCTCAAGCCATGTGGTTATTTCATCTAGCAGTGGGTTTCGGGGGACCTACTTTATCACCAGCTGCAGCAGGGCTGAATTGTTTCCTGCCGTTGATTAAGGAAATAAAAGTCACCAAGTACAGATCTTCCTGAAATACTTGTGTGAAGCCCTTACCCTGAGCGTGCTCTCCACTGATTGCATTGCTTTGCCAAGCCTTGTTAAGGCTTCTCCATTGTTCTTTGCATGCTGTCAATCAATCACAGTTGCCTGTACACACTGGCAGGCCTTGCGAAGACAAATATGAAATTAAGAGTCTTAATTAATGCCACGTAACATTCAGATGTATTCACTGGGGAAGGGACATGCAAAAGAAATCAAGGAAGAAACTGAGCAGGATGGGGGGGGGGAAGGTGGACCCTTTCCAATGATTTTATTTGCAGAAAGATATAATTAATCTAGAATAACATGCAAGCTTTTTTAAAAAGAAAATGAACATCAAGAGAATCTGAAGCTAACAGTCAGCTGTCTCCTCTTTGAGAGTTAAATGCATAGCTCCAGAGGCAGAAAAGAAAGAGAAAAATAGGTTTAGGATTTGTGTATCTTAAAACAAGTGGAATCTACACCCACTGTTATGACACTGCAAATATTCTACTTAATTTACATCACAGGGGCAGGTCTTGTCACAAAAGGGAAATGTCCCTTTATTTGCCAGTTAAAAACATGTTGTTGACGGACCTCATCTTACCCTTCCACTTTCTCTACAGCCCAGCCCAGGCTTCCTCTGCCAGCCTTAGTGCCTGGGGTACGTGTGAAAGGCAGCGCTGAAGGCAGGGTGAGCAACAGGTAGGCTGGATTTGGGATTGAGGGAAGATGATACCTCATTGTTCACCAAAACCTCACAGGGGTGGGAGGGAACTTGGTGAAATGTGTTAAACTGTTATTCCAAAAGGGAAACTTTAGATAGTGATTTTGAGTGTTTCTAAGAGATTTAGGTATGTAGGTGACCTCCTCAGCCAGCTGGACACCCAGTTCCTCTAGGGTGTGTCTACCTGAAAGTTTTCCAGCATATGTATATATTGCTAGAGCCATGACAAAAATACTTCAGTAATGGAGATGCCATTCATACCACAGAGAAGTTATTTTCTCAGCTACTTAAATAGACTATGCTGTATTTTTTTTCCAAGCATAATTTAAATTATGCTAGGGCCAGAATTGTGATTAGTTGGATGTGTATTCTCCTGTATACTCCCAACTAGTATACCCCAACAAGACAGCAAAATTTTTAATACAGAATAATCCCTACTCATGTTATCAATACCACCATTACCCCTTAGAAAGGGGAAAACAAACCTGAGGACAAGTATTCACTCTAGTATGAGAAGCCACACAGCTTTGCTGGGCAGCCAACAGCAGTAACTCAGATTTTCCCACCTTTTATTTAACTTTTCCCTTCGGTGGTCTGTTCTCAGCCCTTGGGACATTGAGGATACCAATGGTTCTGTTATGGTTTTGAAGTTTCTACCCTACCTAGGCATGACCAGAAAATAAGTTTATACCCATGAACCAAACCCATCAAGAAATCACAATCCTATTTGCAAGCTCTGCAGGACAATGAAGAAGTTGAACAGCCTTCAGGGCACAAACAACATAAAGTACAGCAGTGACTGCTCAGAGTTTCCCCTAACTGCTGTAGTTGTCTATTAAACAGACATGTAAAATATTACACTATTGCAGATGGATTTGCTCAAATGTTTGTTTTCACCTCTTCCTCAGCTGAAGAGTGAAAGAAAAGTGTACATTTCTATAGTTGTGGAATCGAGATTGGTTTTGCCTAAATATAGAGCAAATCAAAGGATCTATTTTTTCAGCAGACCAACTGTTTTTTGAAAGGGAGTGACCAAGCAAGCATATATTGCTATGATAAGACTGAAAAGACCAAAACAGGTGAAAGACTATCATTCCTTGCCCACTTGAACCCTCTCAGGTCTGGCTGAGATTTAACCACTCCTCTGACAATGGTCCAGCCCATTTGTGTGAACAATGCACTGAGAACTCAAGAGCAAAGCAGCGAGAAGGAATTCCTAAATGCGGTGTTGAGAGACCTTCTCTAACTGAAGACAGGATCTAACAGTCACAGTTTCCTTTGGTGGAGGGCAGCAAGAGTGGGCTGGTCAATACATATGTCAGAACATAGACAAAAATGAAAAAAGAATTTAAAGATGTGGAGATCTTAATTATTTTGGAAACAGGATAGGGCAGCTGCTAATGTCAAACAGTTTTTGGATATAAGAATGAGTGCTCCAAGTGCTGGAAGATTTCTAAATAGAAAATTAATAAAGAACAAGCAGGATAATGATGTATTATTTCATACTTTGTACGCAGATATATAAGGCCCATGTTATTATTTTAAAAAGGACAAAATAGTGTATAAAGTAAATGAGCATTTACAAAGCAAGATCCAGGTTCATAACTTATGCAGCAATAAAATTACCTCCCCTTGCCTAGTTTTATTTTGGAGAAATTATTTAGAATTCCTTGAGTTTTTAATTGTGGTTTCTCAGGCATTTCTAATGGGTCATATTTCAGCTGCAGCATAGTGTCTCTAGCTTCCTATTTAAGTAATATTTTGCTTTGGTGAAGAGAACAAACATGGCCTGGGAACAGTCTGCAATCTCCTCCAGTCAAATTCACAAACATAATTCTAGGTTTTTATCCTCTGCTGCAGTCTGCTGCTGGAAAAATTACATTATTATAGATGTGATTATTAAGGTAATCATAAAATACAACATACTGACTTTGCTACAATAAACACACTCCCACCCCACCTGCCCCCCAGCTGCAAAAACCATCTTTGTCTGCATCACATCAAGGTTTGCTCTCTCACTGGCACAGCACTTTTTGTCATCAGTGGCATACTAGGATACTTTATCCTGGGTTTTATCCATGTACTCAGGAATGTTTGACACGACTATAAATAATTCAGTGCTGACACATAGATTTTCAAAAAGATTTAGTCTCACTTATAATGCAAGATAAAGCCAAGTGCCTGGTAGGAAGGAGGCAGCATGAGAACCATGCTCAAACTATTTTCTTCACCTGAGTGACTAAGCAGTGAAGATGGCACTTCTGAGACTACATCTTTTGGGGAAAATGCACCCAGCTGAAAAGCTGGAATAGGCAGAGCTGGTGGAAAATCCCCGGCACAAAATCCCCAGCACAGCTCACAGCCCCTGATGGGAGAGTCAGCAATGAATAGTTAACACATTCCTAGCCTGAATAGATTTTCTTTCCACAAGTCCTGGCTTGTGGAGGGCAGGATGATCTGAGCCAAAACACTTACAGGACACATATCTCACTGGAATGCATTGAGGAAAACAGGAGTTAAAAAAACACACAGTCTGTGGTAAGAGGAAGGGAAGTTTGCATGCTCCCAGGATACAAGAAGCATGTGAAAATTCTCAGTGAGGCACAAGGGTAAGTTTCTTAATTCTGTCTGCATCATCAGGGCCTGAAGACACAAAGAATTCCAAACAGCCTGGCTTCATCCTTTCTAGCCTGATAACAGTGAAGACCAAGTCTCAGGTCAAGGCCTAGGATTTAGTATTTTGCATGTTCCAAGGAGGCTTCCTTGGCTTAATGACCTCCAGAGCAGGAATCTCCAGCTAAGACTGACTGGTAGAAGACAGGAGCTAGCTGTCCTTGCCTGATGTCCTTTTCATCATTTCATGCCAGTCCTCAGAGCAGGAGGAGCAGAAAGGCTAGGATGACATATTTCTGGCCTTCTGCAGGACATTTAGGCAAAATCCCTGTCAGCCACACAGAAATGCCTCAGTGGTGAAGTGTTGCTGCATTTACAGCAACCTCAACTTGCCTTCTGGAGTGCAAGGAGAAAATGCTGCAGAACAGGACTCCCACCTTGGCTTTTTCCACTAGCGCCAAGGGCAACTTGGGACAGCAAAAGAGAGGGACCTTGAGAGTGATTTTCCTGCAAGGACGCTGTTTCCCTGCAGACCAGCCTGTAGCACTGCTGGTGCCCAGGGCGGTGCCGTGCCCTGACCCCGTGCACACGTGGCTGGAGCTGATGGTCAGCACCTCCGGCCTCGGCTCGGCCTCGCGGAGGCACCTGAGGTTCCTCTCTCACCCGGGCTGACCCGCAGCTGGCCCTGGCACCCGCACGTGCTCCTTCTGCTCACTCTGCCTCACTGGCTTTCCACAGCCCGAGTGCCTGCATGGGGCCCTTCCCGGGTGGGAGCTGCTCCCTGGCCCGTGTGGCCCAGCGCAGCCCCGCAGAGGTGCCGAGGAGCACGGGGTGCCGGCCCTGCCGCTGCCGTGCCCCGCGGAGGCGCCGGAGGAGCAGCCTTGTGGCCGGGGCAGCGCGGTCTGGCACCGGCTCTGGTCTGGTATGCTGCCCAAACCAGTTACACCAGCACTGCTGTCCTCCCAGCCCCCACACCGAGCTGGCCGGGACACGGGGAGGCCTCCAGGCAGACAGGGGTGGGGATGGGACCTGTGGAGCTGCTACAGCTCCTTCTTGGGTGCTGACCAAGGAGGAAAGCCACGTGGCACCTTGACCAACGTGGTTCAGGACCAGCCATTACAGACACTTGCTAACCTTGTGGGGTTAAGTTGTGGCTCTAAGTACTGGTACACAGCGTAACTGAGGAAAGGCCATCTAAAGAAAAATGTGAACCTCTCCATAGGGCTGCAGCTGCCCCTATGCCTCACATTTTCTAAGATGAATACTGTTTTATTTCCCTGCTCTTAGCAGCCTTTTGACATCTTTTAGCCTTGGAGACATTTCTAGTAAAATTTGCCATTTCTCTCACCTAGTTCCCTTAGGTCCAGAGCTCTTTTCTAAAAGTTCTGTTCTTTCCTTTCCTTCACATACCCATCCTATAGCCTGGGATCACACACTGATCTCATTTTTTCCTGCACATTTCTCTTCATACCTCCCTGCCCCATCTTCTGCTCTCATTTCCTTCTTCTGTTTCTCTAAATATTCCCAGTTCCAGGGAAGCGAAAGCAGAGATTTCTGATGTGGACTCTGTGGGTCTGCGACAAATGTGCTTCTGGCTAGGAAAAGAGGTCAAGAGAGAGAGAGAAGAGAAGAAGCCTGACTTACCAGACTGATGATCAGGCTTTTTTTTTTCCAAGGCAGGCTTTTCTGAGGACTGACACAGTAGGTAGGTGGAAAGCAAATGGCTTTCAGAGAGAAATAACCAGTGTTGCATCAAAGGTCAGAAGGAGGATGCGTGACCAGGTCAGGCCAGGTGCATGACTCCAAGCCCTCTTGTCCAACCCAGCACTCCTGTTCCACTGTGAGCCATACACCAGCTCCTCAGGCTAGAAGACATCTGGTTCATACTAAAGAGAGGAATTTTCCCAACAGTCGCTGTGTTTGTCACTGCTTTCCCTCTTCATTCTGGTGAAAGAAAAGATATTATCCTCCACTTCTGCTCACATGTGATTAGAGGTTGTTCTTCAGGAGAACAACATGGGTCAGAGCATGGGTCAGAGCATGGGTCAGAGCATCTGCGATGTAGAGCAGATGTCAGATATGAAGGGAAAATTTCCAAAACACAGTAATTTCACACCACTAGGTCATAGCCCTTATATTAAAGCAAAGGACCCTACCCTTTTCTAGGTCTTAATCCACAGATGAGTTTTCCACAAAAGCATGAAAGCAACATAAGCATTACTGAAAGAACTGACTTTATGCCAGGCACACATTCCCACTCATAATGGGTGTCTTAAAGTCACAACCATGCTAATCCCCTTCTCCTCTACATTTTGACTGCATTTGAAAAGAAAACATGGTTCCCTAGGTATGAATGACACAAAATGCCAATATCCTTCACTCATCCTTACAACACACGTGGCAACACTGCTTTGACACACATCTGTCTAGGCCTGCACCTCACCTGGTATCGACTGTTGTGCAAGTGCTTCCTGGAAACCCCAAAGTGTTTTTCCTGTGAAGCCAGCAGGGGCTGGAATGGGGTCAGCTTCTGAATGTAGATCACTGCTTGGGTGGGCAGGGTGTGAGCAGCTGTGTGAGCCAGCAGCGCTCTGATGCTTGCCCTTTCTTTCCCAGATCTCTCTGATCTGTACTGCTGCAGCACCACCAGCACTTTGGGTAAAGGCTGCAGGCGGCCAAGCAAGGAGTAGGTAGGGAGTTTTGGTTTGAGGGAGCTTATGCTTGACACCATTGGGATACACCATACAGTGGGATGTGAGATAAAGCCCTGCTCTCTACTTGGGAGCCTTATGCAGCCATTCCCTCCTGCATTGCTGGCATGCCTGGGACAGCCCCGGCTGCTCGCAAGACAGACCGTGCAAACATTGCACACAAAATGTGCTCCAAGCCCTACCTTGTTGCAACATTTCTGGGATTATAACCTGAATCTGTAGATGTGCATTGTGAAAACTGGGCAGCAGAAGGGGTGAGAAATCAAACTCGTTGTGAGTGCCCGGGTGGCTCCCATGTGCTTTAATTGTCTCTTCACTGTACTGTGCTACTCCTGGTGACCTTGACTTCAGCAAGAAGGCTGCCATCTTAGATGAAGCACAGACTAGCCATGCCTAGCTGTCAAATTTCAGTTGGAGACTGCTGGCAGGATGAAAAAAATTACTTTTAATCCTTGGTGGTTCATATCTCAGTTGCAATAGGCCCAAATTAGCTGTTTGGTCATGGGGCTGAGATCTGAACGGGCTAGGCTGAGATCTGAGGGCAGCTGAAGCTGCTCTAACCCAAGAGAATGGGCAAGGATTTGGAAGGCTCTGGTTTGTCTTGCAACAAACCTGTCATGCAACCATGCCCAGGTCACCTAGTTTTAGGCCCCTTACCTTGCTTCCCTGAAACTGGGATAAGCACTGTTACTTAGTACAGAGTACCACTGCTGGGGGCTGGTACTCTGAGATCTGTAAGAAGTTTGGCCACTGTACATGCTCAACAAAGTCCACAAGAAAGAACTGGCTATCACCAACACTTGCCCCTTTCCTGCAGCATGTCACATGCACGGATGCAAGGTCCCAGGATAAGACAGAGCTTCAGGCTGCAGGTTTGGGAACAAGTTACTCTTCTCGATGCTAAATCCATTTCAAAAGCAGCAGCATCAGTTTTTTTCTCACCTCCTCCCTCCCCACAAGAGCATGAAGTGCCTTTCAGGTAACAGGCCATACCCAAGGATTCCTCAAGATGTTAGCACAGGAAATCTTGGGTTAGAGAAAGCTGCTGTTGTTAGGACAACATGTATCACAAATGCTGCCATTGCTGCATACTCCCTGCCTGGTCCCAACCACTCTCCTTATGCTTCACGGCCTCTCTCCCACTTGACAGGCAGAAAATGAGGTCAAATGCTCTGGAAATGGTTTGTGCCACTCTCTTCTGTGTATTATAAAAAGGCCCAAATGAAAGCATTTCTGAAGCAGCACTATATGAGCAAAGATGCCCAAGCTGAAGTATTAAAGTTGTATTAAAGTTGGTGTGAACCAAACTGCTGCAGCTGACTGACTTTGCATGGGCAAACCAGGCCAGTGAAGTCAGTGAGCCATACATGCCTGCAAGGAGCAAGATGCCCTTCTCTCACACACCTGAGCAGCAGATCTGGTAAATGATGATGCATGGCTTACATTTGCAAGGTGCACCCATTCCATAGCAGGTTTTCAGCTGCAATTAGCAGCTAAAAAGCACATGGCCCTGTACTGCTGTCTGGCCAAGGAGGAAGCTGAATATAACCTATCAGATCTGCAACTAGAGGGCACAGCAGAATGGAAGGAAGGGAAACTAAGTCATAACACCTGGGACATGACAAAGGTGTGCTGTTAACAGACTGCAAAGAAAAATTAAAGCCATGTAATTAGAACCAGTACACAAAGCATCCAGATCTCTAGATTATACTTCTCACTGAAGACATGGCTGGTAGCAAATTTTTCTAGCAGTGGTGGGCCTTTCCTGCTTCAGATATAAGATTGCCACCTGCTGACCAGTTGTCCCTACTTTGGGCAATATCCTAAATCCTGATCCTCCATTCTCCCATTATTAGCAATACTCCATTCCATTTAGTTTGTGCTATCTGATCAGATTGCAACCACAGGTCATATAACTGAACAGACCATTAAGCACCAGCTCACTTGAATAGAAGTAAATGGCTCCATTCTACTGAATTACCATTACTCACACAGTTCACCTTAAGTACTGGGATATCATCTAGGCAAGGCAATAAAGGCAATAAAAATGCATTCTGCCCAAGACATGGTTCTTGCTGGGGAGATCTGGATATGGAAAGTATTTCCAGATCCTTCCAGATCTGTGCTGCTTAATGTGTAATGAAACATGCTGTAAAAGCAGCTAGATCTAAGAGTTTGGGACTAGAATATTTGGACACATGTTTTTGGTTTGTGGTACCTTGCCCCTACCTGCCAAACGCAGAGAGTAGGCTTTAAATGACTTTTCATCCAAATGCATGTGGAGAAATATCACTGCTGGAAACCTCTCACTGTAGCACAGTTCTGTTTGTGCTGGAAAACCCAGCTATCACCACCCAATAAACCAGAGGAGTGATCTTGGAGGGATTCTTCTCAGCAAGTGTCCAAAAATAGCAGATATTGCAAGAGGGTAGAAGGTCATGTAACACCCATGCTACAGCACTCCTCTGAGTCCTGTTCCTTACCTATGACAAGGCAGCCACTCCTTTTCTTGCTGCTTGCTAGGCACTTTCTAATTTACATAGTCTTTCTTTAGCTGCTGTTTTGCTGAGTATCTCACACATTTTTGAGGCCCAGTTTTCCAAAGAGCTGGGGTAGCCACACTGGGCTGAAATCTGTGCATTTCCGAGTTTTCTCTCTCATTTCAGTCACAGCCTCTGCCTCTGACTCAGACTGGTGCTTCTGATAGGATCTCAGAGAGGGAGGAAACAAGAATAAATAGCATCACGCCCTCCTCACGTGGGTTGTGGTGCAGAGCTGAAACAAGATGAGGAAGAGCCTGGGCTGGAGAGGGAGGGGGCTCAGCTGAAACTAACCCACATTTTGAGGATTCCTCCTGTCTAATGGGGCACTGAAGCAGGGGTATTACCAGCCTCTCCTTCTCTCATCCCGGGACCCAAAGTGGCTATTACTGGCTCCTAACTAGTGGAAGCATGAGCTGTCCGTCCCAACCTCCCAGAGCTGGCGACAAAGCTGCCCTAAGAGGCAATTAATGCTGCCTGGCAAGATGAGGGCAGGTTAGCATGGCAAAGGTCACACACCCAGAGCACCCAGCCTGGCCCAGGGTGACGCTGTGTTTCCTCCTCTCCAGGTAGCTGCATTAAGGAGAAGTCAAGCACAGGCCACTTTGAACGAGGAGTGCTTTGAAACAGTGGCGGGAAGTTACACAGCTTTACTGGCAAGTAGGGATAGAGAGCTTGAGGATTTTGACAATAAACAACTGATCCTCTGACCTGATTCGAAACCTGGTCTGGTGAGATTCAATGGTGACTCAGCCTCAGAGGACTGATTAGTACTCTACATGCCAGGATATGCTGGCCTCAATTTGGTTCTTTGGAGATACCCGCATGATGAAGAGCTCCTTATATCTGGCACATATTGAGAGTTTCAGGAGGCCACTGGGCTGAAACTGAGTCAGACACTATTACAGTCAGTACCTTTCAGCCAGAAAGGCCTGATGATATCCCAGCCACGGATTCCTTGGTATCTCAACAGAGGTGAGATGGAATGAGAAGAGGCACACACAGAGTTTTGTGAAGGTCCCCTTGGAAAGGCCCCATATGCATGTGGATTTCCTTAAAACACTATCGAATGTTTTATTAGGCACCTGAACCTTCCTTCACTCCTCGGGGCGCTGCAAATTTTAATAAAATCCTGCCTCACTGATTGCACAGTTTCAAATCTCATTTTTGAATGAGATTTGCCTCCACTAAACAAGATACAGCTACAGGAGCAATGGTTTAACTAGCAAGGCTCAGTACCGCATCTGAAGTTTATTTTCTCAGATAGTAATAATAAGCCACACCAGTAAAAAGCCTCCTGCTGCTTCTTTTTCCTCTTACCACTGCATTTACAGTAAAGCATGTGCTGATTGCAGTTGACTGGTGGGAGGAGAGGGAGAGAGAAGGTATTTTCCACACTCCTGATAGCTCTATAATTTCCTAGTACAAGATAAGGCTAGGTCGTGTCATTGATCCCTGTGAGACACAGGGCATCCCAGGGTAGACAGAGGCAGGCTGCACATTCTGAGTGAGGGACAAAGCCTTGAAGAAGAAAGGAAAGCAAATGGACTGAATCCACACCAGGAGGTCATTTGTCTCTTTTCAGCAGAGCTGTTATGGTGGAGATGAGCTCTAGTATGAGGTGGGAACAGCTGTTTTTAACAGTGTGTGTTCATGAACATCTCTTCAATTGAAAGGATAAAATAAGCTGTTGGAAGGAAATAAAGACCCAGCTACTTTCTCTAGGAATTCAAAGACTTCATAGTCACCATCTCAAGGTCACCACAAAAGTCCTTCAGGAAACAGACTCAGTGTCTCTGACAGTTCTAAAGATAGACAATAATATTCAGAAACCTGAGCATTTTCAAACCTTCTATGTGGCCTGATGTAACAAAACAAGAGGAACTTTCTTCTTTTCCAGATGACAATTCTTTGTCTCCAAAGGGGAGAGAAACAAGGAGGGGAAAATAAAATACAGTACACTGGGAAACGCAGCATGTTAATATTTACCTGTTTTATCTTTTTTCTTTTGATGCTTGTTGTCATGTAGGCCTCTTTCTGGATGGCTGGTGTCTGCCCGAGTTCATGCATAGGAGAATTTGTTTCTTGATTTGGAAGGCACAACTGCAGTATATTCTTATTTTCCCAAGGCCCACCTGGGGAAAAAGAAAAGGAACAGTGTGTCACTGTACACCTTCACCTCATTCTCCTTGCCTTGGGCTTTTGCTCTCTCAGCCTGTTGAACGTCACTGTTTGAGTAACACTGCTTGGCAGCCCATTGCAGCCATGGGCCAGGCACATGTTCCCAAAGGGATTTTCCCTCTGCTCTTACGTGAGCACCAGGGTGCCTCTTGGTTTACATAACTCTGAGAAACATCTGGGGTTTAAAATTCCTAATACCTCAATTTGTTAAGGAAATTAAACACACTTGTAGGATAAGGATGCTGTTTGGAGCTTACACCACTTGTTGAGTCAGAGGGAGGAGGAAGAGAGGAGAGGCTGGGTTAATGTGTGCAATTCTATGTCCCAATTCTTTTGATAATGGTTCTGGGCAGCTGATTGTGCCCTTCCTGAAGTACACAGAAAATGCCAGAAGATTGCTTTCTGCCAGCTGATCTGAGGGTCAGGCTCTCTTCACGACTGAGTGCACAGGAGGGCACGTTTCAGGGAAGTATTTTTAGTGCAGGGGATCTGACAGACCCAGAGAGGGAAGGCACCTCTCCAGAAGATAAATTGGGCAACTGCAGGGCATCTGTCCACCCCATCCCTCTGCCAAAGCATTCCCAACTGGAAAGAAGCCACTTCTTATAGCAGTGAGCAAGCTGCTTGCCCACCTGCCCCAACACCTCTCGGCACTGCTGCAGAGCACCCTGCCAGTTCTTGAGCCACACACACCTGCCTGGCAGGAGCCCAGCCCAGCCCAGGGAAGCAGGATGTGCCCCCCCAGTGGTGGGCAGCTCCCCTACTGCCCCCAGCTAGCCCACGCAAGGCTTACACAGAAACTCAGCTGAGGATCACTGACAAGCTGCCACCCTACCCACGAAGACAGTTGTTTTGGGTTTTTTAACAGTTTCTATTGTTTGGGAGATTAAGGATGTAGTTGACGCTTATGACATCTTTCATCTGGGATCTAATTACAGAGGAGTAAAAACGAATCTGTATATTTATTAATTCTTCTAAATCCAAAATAAGACATAAGAAAGACCCCAGCAGTTTTTTATTTAGCCATTGCCCAGGTTCTAAGAGTGGCTTCTACCACATGTCTGGGAATGTGGTAAGACCTAGGAAGATCCACAGTGGATACTTATGGAAGGCACCCAGTCAGCCTCCAGCACTGCCCTGTGCCAGTGGCAGAGTGCCAGGAACTGAATGATACAAAAAAATCTGCGTACTTTCCTACAGGAAAGTTTTGCAATATTTTCCTTAGAGCTGCAATTCCTGGTATCAAGGGGTTGCGTAGGTACTTTGATCAAAGGGAAATGGGATTTGAGCTGTCACGGCTGCATAAAAAATCCTGAAAACAGAACTCTCTTTGTAATGTCCCCCATATTCAGGGGGCATTAAATTTTTTTTTCCCTATTTATTTATTTGTTTGTTTAATAATTTGATTTCTAAATTTTGAAGGTCTGTTCCTTGATGACTAAACACCTGATATTAACAGCAGTGCACAAATATTTTTTCTTTGAATGAAGATAAGCATTTTTCTTAAAATCAAGGTGCCTTGTCTCTCCTCTTTTCAGAGACAGCAAGCACATGGCTCTCCCATGATCTCCACTAAGCTCTCTACTTAACCCAGCAAGAGTCTGAAAACACTCATAATTAAAAGCAGGTCACAATGAATAAAACCCAGCTTTGAGACCACCTACAGATGTATGTAAACTCAGCTAGAAGAAATAGTGCTGACAGGCTGTACATTAGATTTCTCTTTCATGGCCACTGGTACACCTTAGCTAGCCAACTCACTGCTTAAAAACAAGATTAGGTATTTAATGCAAAATCTGTACAGAGAAGATTTCAGTAAACCTGATTTCTCATGCACCTTGAACCATCTTATCTGCACTCTGTTCCAATTCCAGTAAGGGCTCTTAACACTGTAAATCTTTTATTAATACAAATAAATGTTTAGAAAGAATCTGTTGGCTACAGAAGAGTTTCCTTTGTGTCTCTCTTGCAAATCATACTGACATGTAGTGTTTGATGTCCTTTGACCAGGTGAGTTAGGGTACTTTGTTCTGTGAGAATACAAAAGGAGTTTCTGTTCTGAGGACTACACTTTTAAGATCACGGACTATGAAACTATGAGGCATAGACCATAGACATATGAGGTACTGTACAGGACATTAGTACTGGTAATTACTTTCCTTCTCCTACAGCCTTAGATTCACCTGAGGGATTTCTTGTAAAAGTGAGGGAGTAAATCACAGTATGTTTAAGAGTGCTCAGAAGTAACCTTTGATAGAGAGCACTTGCTGATGTACCAGCCAGGTCCACTGATACTCAGTTTAGAGAAGGTACATAAATTATTTCCCATTTTCCCATTTCTGAATGATACAGTTACTCCCTTGTCCACTCTTAGATACCAGGATATACCAGTTTTTAGACACCTGAATATAATGACACGTCTTTCTGAGATTGGGGTTTTCTTTATATTAAAATGCATGTAGTTGAACAAGCACTGGCTGAAATGGCTTTATCCTTTCTGTAGATTTTTGGGTGGGTGCCTTTCTCTGCAACTGGGCTATTCAAAACCAAATAATCCCTGTAACTCATTCATATAGACAGGGAGTGGAACAAAGAATTTTTCCAAACTTAAAATCATTATATTCAGGATTCATTAATGCCTGAGGCTTATACTGGCCTGTGTTTAAATCTTAACTGTGACCTCTTCCAAAACATGGTCAAAGTAAATGAGATTACCCCCTCTGCCAAAAAGATGTGACATAAAAATTGAATGTTACTTAGCTTAATTAATCTGAATAGCAAGCTTTCCCCTTTCTAATTACATTGCCCAACTCTGGTTTTTCAAGCTGCTGTTTAGATAAACCAATTTGTGTGTATATGTGTGCAGTTCTTCTTTCAATACATTCCAGAAATTAGCTTTTGCTATTTTATTCTAGGAAGTCTTGTAAAACAACAATCTTGCAGTGAAGAAAAGGAAAGAACATGTCTTCAAATAAATGCAATGTTAATGAGAAATAATTTTTGGGGAAAATCTACAAGAGTTTTTTAGTGTAACTGTGATACACTGGCAAATGAAAGAATGCCAATATTTTGTTATCTCACACAACTGTAATTTATCTAACAATATCCTCAGTTAATCATGTAGGAAGAGATCAGAAAGGAAGAGGTTAAACTTTTAATTGGTTGTTTACTGTTTCAGTTCCAGGCAGCATTTATTTATCTGCATAACACTGGGACGTCTTAGGAATAATAGTGGGTGTACTGACTGTAAATTAGCTGCAAACTACAAGCCTATGAACCAGTCATGATCTGGTGTAATAAATCACAAGTCAGACACTCCTGTGGTTTGTGACATCACAGACTCTGGAAGTGCTATTTATAAGCTCTGTGGTGGCACTGTCCAAGATTATTGCCAGTTCAGAAATTAAAATGTTTAGGATTGTTTTCTTATGGCCTTTCTTAGATACGGTGACCTATTTGCAGCAAATTTAAGCCAATACAAAGGCAGGAATGCTTGGGGCCACAGGTCAGGTGAGGCCAGGCACTTGCATTCGAGGGAACCTATTGGAGTTGAGTACACAGGAGTCGTGCTGCTGAGCCAACTACCACTGTTGCCCTTTCATAACCAGCTTTTATTTCAACTTCACTAAGGTGACCTAAAACACCAATACAGAAATATTTGAAGAGTGCAGAAAGGAAAACATGGAATGTAGATGGGAATAAGGTGATGAGAAAGCAACAGAAAATGATCTGAAGAGACAGAAGGCTGGAAGAGTCATCCTGCTATTGCTCTGTGATAAGGTAGTACAGATTGTAGACATCACCACCCACGACACTGCTTGTGGTGGCTCTTCAGGAGGAAGTGTTAACAATCAAATTCTTTGATATGGTACAGAGTTAAATGGTTTTGCCTACACCTGCTTTGGTTGTAGCACCTTACACTGCTTTAACACCACTCCCAAAGCAGGTGAAGCACTGTAATTCAGGGAAAGGCTGAGCCTCCCTTCCTGTGTGTTAGATACCACTGTATGATGGCAAAGCATTATCTGCTTCGACTGGCACCCTTATTCAGATCTGGATCAAATTATTTCTCAGATCAGTCCCTTCTGCAGAGGTTAGGGCAGCAGTGGTGCCTCAGCAGAGAAGGGCAGGCAGCTGCTGGCACAAAGGCCCTGCTGAGGTAGCTGTGGAAAATTGTCCTGTGCATGCAAGGCTTCAGAGAGCAAGAAACCACAAACATTTCTATTCTGATCGAAGAGAGACACTGCAAAATCCTCAGGCATAATCACATAATTTTATCTGATTGATAAAACAGACAGCAGGGAAAGAGCTTTAAGATAGAAAGGGAGAGAGAGTAGTAGCAAGCCTCAGAGGCTTGTAACTATTTAATTCAATCAGAAAAGGTAACAGATGTTTAGTTAAAAGCAGCATTCCTGTTTAATTACTGCAATTGTTTTGAAATATTTTGTTTACGCCAAATTGACTGCAAATTTCCTCTGTGCTCAACACATTTATAGTGCTAAGCAGCATATAACCTAACCACGTCTGCTCCTCCCCACAGCTGCTCCTCCCCATCTGCTGTGTCAGCCCCTCAGAGGTTTTAGGTCCTCTGGAGGGACTCTCACAATGGCCAATACATTGTTGTGTCTAGGAAATGGTTAAAAAGTCCCATTTAAAAATGCTTTGGGGAAAGTAGGTGTCCTTCCTGATACTATGTTTCGTGAAGGTTTACCACAGTTTGTCAGCAGCACTGCTGTAACCAGGGTGATCTACACTGATCAGCAAGGCAAGCTTTGGGTGCCTCCTTCCCTCCCCCTCTGCCACTGGGGGAAAATGGACATCCCCAGGCACAAGTGTCTCCTTTGTTATCCTACTGGACTGCAAGACCAACCTATGCATATTTTGTTTGCATGTGCTTTTTGCAAGAAATGAGCCTGCCAGATGACACTATTGTTGTTCTTCAGAAGAGGAAGCCCATTTCTCTGGTACGAAGGCATCAGAATTATTGCCAGCCAAAATTACGGGCAAAAGGACTAACTGCAGGTGCCAAAGTACTAAACTCCTGAATGCTGAAGCAAATCCTGTATGAAATACGCATGATACAATTTCCTTGTTCTTCCAGGATTAAGTGACTAATTGTAATAAGTCAAATTGTTGTGGTAAAAGCCATCTCCTAAAGGAACTTGTTAAGGATTTCCTAAAAGAGGCATCTGAAATTTCCAAGTGTCTTTTATGTTCACCAAACAAAACTATAAAGCAGCCAAATGATTTTGAATTGGAAGTGTCTCCTCTCTTTCCCTGCTTCAGAAAGGTGGAGATGGTGCTCTCTTGACTTGAGTGATGGTTGCAGCTTTATCCTTCAAATGACCCCTGTATTTCAGTGGAAATAACACTGGTACGGAGCAGGAAGGAACTAGGAGTGACTTGTCACTGCTGTGATAAAGAAATGCTTCTGTGGGGAAGCTTTATCAAGGAGGTTTGCTGTGCTCTTGGGCATGAACAGAGTCCATACTTTCTGGCAAATGTTTCCAGTCAAGCTAAAAATTCCCAGTACCCAGCAGTAGTTACTACAGACTTGGCATTTCCTAAACACATTCATCGCTGTAGAACAGACTCTGCTATCTCAAGGGCTCGAAAGGGAAAGCAAATGCCTGGGACCTGCAAGGCTGGCAGGTCAGGAGCCTGGTTAGCAGGCTCCAGTCGGGCACCGATGGCTGCAGATAGCGACCAGAAGCAGTTCCCAGCTGGCAGGGGTTCAGCTTCCTGTGTGACACAAGGCAGTGGCACCAGGCCAGGGACCAGCACACAAAGTACCCTCAGTAGAGCAAACAGAGACACTGGGGACTGCGTGGCCTAGCGAGAGCTGAGCTTTTCTCTGGGTTTTTAGACACAGCCTCCTACTGCTTGGGCAGCAGTACTATTCAAGGTTTTTGGTTGTTGGGACCACGAGCAGAGGACTATGTGGATATAAGGATATTTAGGAATTTTCACTGGGGCCAAGGTGAGTATATGGAGAAGCAAAACTGCGCTGCTGGCTTACCGATATTACTAACCTCATTCTCCACACTACTCCACCAGAGATTTAGAGCCCTGAACAGAAAGAGTCAACCCTCTAGAGACATCTGTCTCTCACACAACCCACTAAGGTTTTTGTTTCAGCACTGGAACTGAGTGTGGTGCTACAGAAATCAGCGGAGCCACCCCTCTGGTCCAGCCTTTTGTCCTTCCTCTCTGTTACACATTACAGGGTTCCAGTCCTGAACATGAGACGGGAAACACCTTCAACTTTAAGCAGCTTTCTCATTCTTCTGAGGTCTAAAATGCCACACCTAGAAATTTCTGAGACAGGAAGAGTTAGCATTTCAAATAAGCAACCTGATATTCAAAACACTTGTCTCTGACAGATTCAAAATCTTTAGAACAGGGTTATACAGGGACACAAGTGAAGAGAAAACAGTTGGATTAATGAAAGAAGTGAGTAACAATAGATTTAATTAATCAATAACCACACTGACACCCTTTGGAGCCATTGCCAGCCAGCTGGAAAGTTTCTCTCTTGCATAACAAAGTCAAACTATAAGTGTCTTATTGCTCAATGGCGATTTTTTTTTTTTTTAAGTCTTAGGCTTGCATTTCATCTGGAATAACTGACCTTTCAAAAACATTGACCCTTTCGTATGCACTTATGGGTTTTTTTTCTTCTGGTGAAAGGATGAGAGAAAATGTTCAATGACATTGAACTGATAAACAATGTGTAGATGTCTCAGAAGTGTTTATGTATGACTTCTCCTGAATGAACAATGTGTGCTGGAACATGTTCTGAAATGTGGACTCTGAGCTGATAGCTCCCAAGGACATACCTGCTCCTTGTGCCCAGGAACACATGCTGGAAAATGTTCAAATTTTCTTTTTTTTTTACTTTTCTCATGATAAGAGGCTTTCCAAGGACTACATGGACAGATAGCTCAAGACAGAAAATCTGTCAACCTGAAGAGACAAGACTGAAGAGACAAGATGGCCATAAAAAGGAGAGCAAACAGTACTGAAGAGACCAGGCAAGGTAACACTGAGCAGCACCTATAACCTAGTACAGGAGTGGCTTATCTTAAACCAGAAAAAGGCACTCCTTTTCTGGAATAACTACAACTGCAGGTAGAGCCAGATATCTCAAGGAAAGGCACCACCAAAATGAAACATGAAGAACACTAATTTTAGCCTATCGAGCAAATCAGCTCTTTTAAGACTGAGATTCTTGTGGTATGTGGATTAAATACAGCCCCCCCCCAAACTAAGTAAATTAAATACATACAGAAGGATAGGTTTCCCTTCTCATGTGACCTAGCCTATTGCCCTCACCCTACTCCAATTCATCCCCTCACAAGCAACTGAATCTGTTGTATAGATATGGATTCACTGGTAGGGCAGTTTCCTTCTTCCTCTTCCTGGGACCCCTCTTCATCACATATAGGTAAAGAAAAGGTGGACACTGATTCCTGATCCTTCACTAGTGACCTGATGTTTGGGTACCCAGGCATTGGAATTTGAACCCCTTTTCTACAGTTCTCAGTAAGTTCCACAGTAATAGCTCTCACAATCTTTGGGCTAGCTTTGGTTCAGTGCCATGAAAAGACACATCAATATGTGTATTTACCTCTTTACCAAAAATTTTGAGATCATATGCTTCTCCTGGAAGGTATTTTCCAGTTGTCAGTAATCTAAGAAATAAAGCACCTTGCCCTACAGCACAAATTTGCTGCCTTTAAGATATTTGACTAGGCTTTTGAGATCCAAATCTCCCCTCCTGATGCTTCTCCATACACATTCATTCTCCAAGTTTCGATACTCTGAACCAGACAGATATTTAAGAAGCACAAAGAAAATCCCATTGGAAACACATACATATTCATAGAAGTTTTAAAGCTATCATCACTGCTTAGATTCTAATCACTGTATCTAATAAAAATAAATCCAACAGCCAAGCACCAACTTCCACAGTGACATCAGCACCGTAAGTTATGCAATGCAATTACAGTTTTACACACTGAGAGACCATGGAAGGAGCAGAGAACAGCAAGGAAAGCAAATAAAAGAACTGCAAGTGTATGGAAAACAGTGGGTTTCCTTCTTATTTTGCAGTTTGTAACAGCCTTGTGTTAGCTATTTTCTCTTTTTTTTCATTTCCTTTTCCCATCAACATACAATAAGCACTGAATAACCATATGTATATGGCTCAATATAACCATCTATAGCTCTGCACCAAAGTGGGTCTTTTTGGACTAACTGCAAAGAGCTGACCCCCAGTGACATGAGCTAACAGCTTTCAGATCCAGGCTATGTAGCTTGCATGGGAGAGGCAGGAAACAGAAAGTGCCCATTTCTCTGAGCCAGGAGCTCTGGACCTGATGGGGTTCTGCATTTCCATTAATCCTTTCCAGTGGTCCAAGCCCTGCTACTCTGAAGCAAGAAAGAGATGAAAAACAGTCCTAGACAAGGGTGTAGATGCTGCAGTATTTGCAGTAAACTGCTGTTCATGCAAGAAACTTGAGAGCAAGCAGAGGCCACATGATTCAAATAGGCTTTTGAATTATTCATTTCTGGGCCACACTGAACAAGGCTCTGATAGACAGGGAAGTGGTGACAAACACCTAGACCCTAGGATGGATCTGAACTCTGAAACAGTTTGTTCTGTGGGTTTCCCATCAGGGTTTGTGCTTCTCTGCCCTGTGTAGTGGAGCATGGGACAGAGATGCTCATGGCAGTGCTGAGCCAAGGCTCCAGTGTGTGAGCTGAATTGAGACTCATCAATTCACACCAATCTGGCTAAGCAGTCCATCCTTCCACGTCATTAGCAATGGCAGCATGATAGAGGCAGCTTTTTTCTCCATTCTGGACTTTAGACAGGACTTTTAGATATTCCAAGCTTAATCTTGTTGGAGAATATACATTTATTAGGTTATGTAACACAAAGATAATTTCTATAGAACCTGGGCAACTTCTTTCTGTCATAAACCAGTGATATGTATGTATTATCTCATGTAACTGATGTTATTCCAAGTGAAAGTGATCATGCTGACAGCTGCAGATTAAAGGGAGAAAGGACCTTAGAGATCCCGATCCAGTTTCACTTACCCTTGCATACATCAGAGGAACTTCACCAAAGATAAGGGAGTGCACTTCATTGCTATGATCAGATCTGCGCTGCTTCTCTTCATCCCAACAGGTCTTGATTGAACCGCTCTCCTTCCCGGTGCTTAGATTGGAGCACACAAACAATCCAGCTGAATCAAACTATTCCCAGGACAAATACAGTTTGCTGGACTGGGGCCACAGTTCTTTTTATCTTCCAGAAGTAGGCTCACAGTGTTTCAATTCTTACACGTATGCTTGAGTGCTTAAGGTAGGATCATCGGTCATGATCAATCACTGTTTAGGAGCCTTTACGTTTGACATGGACACCCTTTTTTTAAACAAAAACAAACACAAAAACATTGAGACCATAGAAAATGATCAGTAAATTATTTGGGATGAAGAAAGAAACCTAATGAAGCTGTCTCAAAGAAGACATACTAGATTTTCATGTATACAGTGCCAAATCATATGTAGCTTTATTAACTAAGAGAATTTACACTTGAGTAAATCGAATGTTTCAACTCAAACCCAGTGGATGCTGTTTAAAAATACTCATAAATCTTATATGTAGTCCTTATACATTAGGTTACTCATAAAGTAATTTAAATTTCGTGTATTTTACCCATGTGTTCAGCTTTCCCCTCTGATTTTGGACAAGGGATATAGATATCTTAATTTCCCAAACCTCTCTCCTGTTGCAGCTTTGAAATTGTGAACCACTTTAGCTACCTCAGGGTAATTCCCTCAATAAAATTTTGTTGTAAGTTTTGTTATTTGCACATTTTGAGTGTAGTCACTGAGATACAGCTGGGTCCCAGTGCCAGCCCTGAAGCTGCCTGTTTAAACACAGGATAAGAGAGTTTGTCCTGCCACAAAACTTAGGATGAGGAGTAGGGGTCTTTTCTGCCTCTTTAGCCTACACTTCCTAGGACACTCCTCACAGATACTCCTAAATAGAACTACAGGATCAAATTACACCTATAAATCTTTAAAGGTTCTTGGGGCATTTGTTTTCACCCAACCGTCTGTTTCCCTTTCCAGGTTTGGTTGTTTGCAACACAATGGAGATTTCTGTTTATTTATATAATGAGATTACATCTTGCAGCTTTGCTGTGCTGGAACTGCAGACCTGGTACAAATCATAGAAATATGGGGCTGGAAAGACCTCACAGGCCCCTTTCTTATGAAAAAGTAAACAGACCAACACCATCACTGACTAACAAAGCTTTGTTCTAAAAGGACTCCATAAACAGGGACTTCACAGCCTTCAAGGCTGCTTCACTGCTTCTCTCTTCCTATTTTCAGAATAAATCTCCTTCTGATACTTAACCAAAATCTTTGTTTATGCAAACAAAGCTGGCCACTATTTATTGCACACCCCTCCTGTCACAGAAGCAGAGAACAATTAATCCCTGTCCTTTTTATAGCTCTGTTAGAAGATGGTTTCCCATTTTCCTCCTCAAATTTCTTTTCCCTAAACGCAGTAAATGCAATTCCTTCAATAATTTTTCTTTACCATGTTTTGTAGACCTGTGACTGTTTTCATTATTCATTTCTAAACTGACCTCTCTTTGTGTCTGACACTGAGACTTGCTCTAGATACATGGATGGTTTTTTTCTCTGATGTCAGCAGAGAGCTTCTTAAATATGCAAGATATGTCAGATGATACCACAAACTGTATCAGGATTTCTGCAGCAAAGAGAACAAGTACAAATTCAGTAACTTTCTTCTTAGAAGTTTTTTTGGTATTATCACAAGTGTGCCAGCACTCTGGCATATCCAGCACACCACCATTAAAAACACTAAAGACTGAAAATGCCACAATTGTGCACATCACATTACTTTTGTTACCCTGGTCCTTGATTCTCTCATTGCCTCAGCCTACCTGTTTTCTTCAGTAGTTGTATCTTGGTTTTGACACTTCATGGGCATTTTGTGGGGATGCTTGTGCTTTACTGGATCTCTAAACTGTCACTTAACACACTGAGACTTCACCTTGATAAGATTGTGGGCATTAAAATGTGGGGATTTTGATACATAATAATGTATCAGATGACAAAGCACCTAAGAATATAGATGTCAAAGAGAGTTAACTTGGTATTTTTGAGAGTGACAGGAAGAATTCAGACTGGAAAAGAGCAGAGCACTCAGTGTAGCACATCCTTTGCCCTCAAGTGAGAAGGCCAGTCAAGAGAAGCAGCTCAGGGAATTGCCTGCATGCTGGCACAAAGAGCTCCATGAAATCACTTGTTAAGCCGGAAGGGGAAGAGGTGAGGTTATGCTCAGTAGGCGGATGCAGGCTCCTTAGCAGGAATGGCTTTGGTCTTGGGCTGTCATTGAACCTCTTTGTTTCCTCTGATTTATGGAACAATGTGATTCTGTTTCTCTCCATGAATGTAACTCCTTATGGGTTACTGCATTTTTGTTTGTTCTTTATATAAATCTTAGGGCCTGACCTTTTTCCCCTATCTTCATAGCAGATGATCTTGTCTGATCTTTCATAATTGTGCTGTGCTTCTACAGAAGAGCTGAGATAGCTGGGTCGTGTCTGGATCGTTACCATAAAATACAGTCAGGAGGAAAGAGAAGGGAAGTTGGGCTGTTGTAAATAGTGCCATACAATGTAGGACAGCTATTTAGGTACTCACTTCTCCCCTCACAGGGGTTCAGTTTGTCACCAGCCTGTTCTCTAGCTTGCCAGCACAAAATCACCAGGTGCTACAGAAATTGCAGGCAAGCCTGAGTTTAACAAGTTTTGTGCTTACAAATAACATCCCAGTGAGATTCAGGGAGGCGAGTGAGGTGTTTAACAACAGAGATGACAAGTCACTCCACAGTTAGCAGCCTGGCACACTTTTTCGCAGCAAGCCAGCTTTATAGGCCTCCTGTTCATTGCTGTCAGAGAGGCTGGGAGAAAGTGTCAAAAATGCATAATGTGGTGGTCTAGGGAGACGATCAGGCCATTTAGTCCAATGTGCTTACCCATTTAAATATTTTGCTTCCACTCAGCCCTTCTTTCTTACTGTTTCCTGAGATCCTGTGATTCTCCCCCTTCTGCCTGCAGACACACAGCTCTAGCTGTTGCTTGATCTCATTCCTGTGACATTTCAGGCACTCTTCCTGCTGACTTGTTCCATCTGGTTATTACCCTTTGAGTGAGAAGTAGCTCTTGCCTGCATCTCTGCTGAGTCTCTTCGTCTGTGTGTGGAGTGTTTCGGCTCCTCCTTTCTGAACAAGCAATCTTGAGCAGGTTTATAAATAGGAGCTTTCAAGCTAATGAGAGAGGCTGCGGGGGTGAGGAAGAGAGAAACTGCACTGAAGTCACTTTGGAGGCAGATCCTAATGCTCCTCAGAACGACAGCTTTGCAGGCACAGCCACAGAGGGACATTTGGAGAAGGGATGGTTAAGCACTGAAAGGGGGAAGGGGTTTAAGTCTTGGCTCCATCACAGGTTTTATTCCAACTTGGGAAGAGTCATATCTCCTCTCAGTTCTCCATGGACTGAATCCTCTTCCTGCTTCCCTCTCAGCAAATGTACTGTAATGGTTGTGGGGCAAGAATGGTCTATTCCTATGCATTTACTTGCAGATCAGTAAAATAAGACTTGTCTCTTGCTGGGATCTCAGTATTGTCAGGATAATGCAGACTTCTGTTTAGAGGCAGTGCCCTGGCTCGTACACATGGCATCCTCTAGCTGGGGCACAGCATGCACCTTGCACATTATCACTTTTCCCCCGTTTGGTTATCCCCTCTTAAGGCTGGTAAATAAAACAACGCAAGTCTGCTGGGACTAAAATCCTTGTACTGATTTCCAGCCCGCTTTCCAGAAGGATAAGACATTTTCCTTATCTGTACTATGAAGACAAAACAGAGGCAGGGTGACCTAATTCATACAGCTGGCATGTGGGTCAGCAGCTTCATGTTGGGACAATGCTCTGCATGGGCTACACAGTTTGTAAATGCCAAGTGTCACCTTGTTCGGATTCCAAACCCAAAAGCAGGGACCTACAGCAAAATGACAGCAGAGCAGTGGCTGTGATGCAGCTCTCTAATGCCATAGGAGTATGTGTGATAGAAAAGAGGTGAGGGCTGGACACACTAAAGGCAGTATCAGACCTGAACACCACATCCCGCTCCTGAGAAGCCTTCCAGGAGTTACAAGGTTATTAGACAAATACTCTCCACTTGCAAGTCCTTGGACTCAATGTGACATCTGCAGTGCTTTACAGATATATGGAGGTGACATGAGGTCGGCTGTAGACTAAAAACTGCACACAAGTACAGTGGGTCAGGGATGATTGCCTGGAACTGTGCCTGACTGCCTCCAAACATGAAGATTCTGCTGTAAATCACGGCAGAATCTGTCTTTGTCTGCAGTGGAAATAATCCAGATTCGTACTGGTGCAGGAGAGCCAGAATGCAGATATTATGCTTGAAATACCCTCAAAAGAAGTGATGCTCCTTCATGCATTACTTGTGTGCCTGATGCAGACTCAATCTCGAGCACTCTGCTCTCTTCAGCCACCAAATTAGGACTGATTCCTTGGAAAGATGATCGAAGAAAGTCCTCTCCTCCTTGTATTTTCTCCTTCAGAAATTCCTTTCTGAAGAGGTTCAGAAGTTTTCATTTCCAATCATGGAAATGTTTTAAGATCCTCATATACCACCTCTCCTTCTGAGAGAAATCCTTGCGTGGTCCACAGCTAAAACTGATCACTAAAAAAAAATTCTCTGCTTTCCAAACACCCAGCTGCAAGAACTGGCTGTTCAGGAAAGCAGCAAGAACCACTTAAAACATTCTGGCAATGTGAGATATGAAGCATTAGTGGCAGGTTTTCAGGAACCTGTTAAGCACTTTGGTGCATATCCAATCAGCAATAGAGCAGCCCTCATTTCCCTATCCCATCTTAGAAAGTCAATATCCAGTTTATTCCTGTATTTCTATCCAGCAGGGCTAAAGACATGTTTAGTAGAAAGGTGAAACTTTCTCCTCCTCCTGGATATTCACTTCTCCACATAACTCTTGCAAAAATTTTCATGACTCTGAGAGATATCTTGATCAGCCCAGTAGCTTCCTGAGGAGGTATAAGATGTGGTAATGATGTCCCACCAGTAGGCTGTGTTCAGACAGCAGTTTGGAAGGAGAATGAAAAGGTTAGTCCTTATACTTTATTAGGTGAATGTGATGCTCCTCCAAAGCCTGTTGGCAAAGTTAAAAGGTTGATAGCATCTTTAACAAGTAGGCTGAACTGCAGCCAGCTCATGTTGTTCAGCTGGAGGTATACTGAACTTCTCAATGAGCTACCACACTCCTACTGCCTCCTGTAATACAGGAGAAACAGGTTTTCTACACACTGAAGAGGAAATTGGTGGCAATTCTGGCAATTCTGAAGAGGAAATTCTGGTGGCACTGGGGCAAGCAAAGAAAATGTCCAGTGCTGCTCCTACTGTCACCACTCTAGGAAATCCACTTCTATTAACGTCCCAGGAAAATGTTTCTCTGTAGTGACACTGTATGTCAGGAGAGGTTCTTCATAACTTCTCCCATCCAAAAAAAAAAGTTTCATTACTTGCCCTTTTCAGAAGTTAGTTTTTTATCCAAAATTGCTTCTATGGCTCTAAAATATTGGGCTGAGTGCTCATCTCACCTCTCCACAAGCATCAGCCACATTTTCTGCATTGCAGAGCATGATGCACAACTGTAGGTCCTGCTTGTTGCTCAGTTTTCTGAATGCCAGATCACTGCTGTATCCATAAGAACACATGGTCTAACAACAAACAAATGGAACTGGACTAACTTCACATCTACTTCTGTACTACTTGCAGCCAGGAAAAAATGTCTTCATTTCACTGGGGGATCTGTTTACTGATCCAGTACTGTGGTTTTCAACCCACACTATGTGAGATCCCAGGGGTCTGTGAATTATTTTTAAGGAGCCCATGGATAAAGACCAAGAAAAGAAAACCTACTCTCTCTGTAGGAACCCACACCTCTCCTGGAATTTTTAGTGGCTGGCAAAATGGAAGAATGTCGAAAACCATTTGTCTGGTGTAACAAGATAGGATATGTTCCCTCAGGCATAAAATTTTGGGGAACTGCTGAGGAACTCTGCCAAGTTGTAACAGTTGCAGTGCCTAGTTAGCACCTGTCTGTGAAGCAGCATTTGTGACACATCTAGGGGTACACTGAGCATGTAGCAGATATTTCTTATTCCATGCCTGGATGAGACATCCCATATAAATGGCAAGCTTCCCTTTGGGTCATTTTAAGCCAGTGTCAGAATGACAGAATCATAGAACTATAAAATACCAGGTTGGAAGGGACCACAAGGATCATCTGGTCTAACTTTTCTTGCCAAAAACACAGTCTAGACAAGACAGGCCAGCACCCTGTCCAGAGAAATCTTAAAAGTGTCCAGTATTGGGGAATCCACCACTTCTCTCAAGAGACTATTCCAGTGGCTGATTGATTTCATTGTGAAAAATTTTCCTCTTGTATCTAATTGGAATCTCCCCAGAAGTAACATGGACCCCTTACTCCCTGTCTTTTCCACATGATTTGGTGCAAAAAAGGGACTCTCCACCTTGTTCATAGTCACCCTTTAAATACTGGATATATGTGCTGATAAAGTCTCCCCTAAGCCTTCTTTTCTCAAGACTGGGAAAAGCCAGTTCTCTCAGCCTTTTCTCATAGGACAGACTTCCCAGACATTTGATTATGTTTGCAGCCCTTCTGTGGGCCCTCTCCTCCTTGTCCACATCTTTTTTGTATAGCAGGGACCAAAACTGAACACAGTACTCCAGGGGTGGCCTGACAAGCCCTGAGTAGAGTGAGACAGTGACTTCTTTATATCTGCTGGTGATGCCCTTGTTGGTGCAGCCCAGTATCCTGTAGGGTTGCTGGGAGTGAGCCATGTGCTGCTGTGGTGCACTGAGCTAGTTCCCACCAGGACCTCCAGGGCCCTTTTCCACTGAGCTGCTCCCCAGTTGGATAGACCCCAGCCTGAGCTGCATTCCAGGATTATGTTTTCCCATACCTTACATTTGTCTTTGTTGAATTTCATGAGGTTTTTGTTAGCTCACTCTTCCAGCCTATCCAGATCTTCCTGCAGGGAAGCTCTCCTTTCCAAAGTGCCCACTCAGTTTGGTGTCACAGAAAACTTCATCAAGGTATCCTTGATGCCATTATCCAGATCACTCATGGAGATATTAAACAGCTCCGGGCCCAGCACTGACCCCCAGGGGACCCCACTTGTGACAGGCTGCCAGCTGAAAAGGAGCTACTTATTACCCCACTCTGGCTGCTGCCTGCCAGTCTTCTACCCCTCCACTGCCCAGACCCCTTGTCCAGAGTGGACACATCAGCTGCCCTAGGAGGAGGCAGTAACCAAAGGAGAGAATGCTCTAGGAGAATACAGTATATTAAATCACATGAAAACTCTCTTGTGCAAAAAACTGCTCATTGCAGGCTCCTCTGACCCTTCCAGCTGCCCATAAAGCAACCAAGCCTTCTTACAGGCCGTGCATGACCCATTCACAACCTAGACCCAAACATTTGTATTTTGGAAAATACAAGGTAAAGGTGTGCTGTCTTTGCAAGAGCATACTCTGACGGCAATGACATTCTGTCTAGCAGAATGGAAAAAGAGAATTTTCCATTTCCAAACTTTCTAAAAATCAAAAGGTCAACAATGAGAAGGAGGAAAAGCTCTCTCAGCCACTTTAAGTGCTCTACCTGAATGTCAAATGCTCATTTGAAAAACTATGCTTTATGGAAAACATGAAGGTTCTGTATAAAACTCACATGCAAAAATAAAAATGTAGCAGAATAAAATGTCTTTTTTATTCTCCTCCAGGTTATTACCCCAAAAGTCTTTGTGGGATCAGTCCTCTAACTTGGATTTTTTTCCTTCCATTCACAAGTATGCTGCTCTTTGGTATCGTACTGGATGTTCACTTGGCACATTTACACAGGATTCTTCCCTCCACACCTGAAAGCTTTGCCCCATGTACACATAACCTCTGGCCCTTTTCACTGCAGCTCTTTGCTCTGGAAAGGTAGAAAACTGAATGTGAAGGAGGACTTGGAAGCCAGGGAGCTCTGCAGAGGAAGAGCTTTTCTCTTATTAGGATAATGCTGCTATTGGCACACAGTTGTTTGAGTAACAGAGTTAAAAACAAGATAGATGAATATAGATACCCATGCTCTGTAGAGACTTTTTGAATGGTTTTGATGGGTTGTCTGTGCCTGCCCTGCCTAGTAGCAACCTAAAATCCTATTAAATGCCTGTGTCTTGTCATCACTATATGGCCTTAAAAAAAAAAATCTTGTCTTGCCTGTAAATCCTGACCTACTTCAAAATTTATACACATCAAGACAAAAGTATCTTAAGAGAGACTGTTTATCCTTACTTTTCCATCAGTTATCTGTCACAGTTTCTAATAGTTTCTAAGACTAATGAAAAAAATCTAAACTGTACTAAATACCACAACTGAGGATAACACAGCTCCTGATATGTGTCTAGAGCATATTGCTTCTGGGTTTTGGATGTGTTTCCAAGGTCATAAGAATTGTCACACCCTTTACTGCTGGGTGCTCAATGGCAGGTAAAGGATGTCGCAGCTAATAGGAACACAGATTGGAGATAATGATACAGTGACTGACTTGCCATGGACTTAATTTCTTATTAGAAGTCACACTGATCTCTGAAATGGAAGTGATGAATCTCAAAATGTGTAAAGAAATATCCACCACTTGAAGAATAAACAAGAAAAGCTCATTTGGGTATAAGGAATAGGCATTTGCACATAACTTTTTTCAGTGTGTTACACATTAAATGATCTAAAAGTTCTTTTCAACCTAAACAATTCCAGGATTCTATGACTTCAGCACCAATGCCTGGAAGCCAAATCTAAGTGTTCAGGTTTGAATGTCAGCAAGGAAGTTCATACAAGGGCAGCTCTCAGGCCCCAGCCTTGCCAAGCACCAACACCAAGTCACAGTTCCAGCCAAGCACTTGTATAAGAGGAACACAGGTAGGAAGCTGTGTCTTCATGGAGCTCTACTTGTATTATAAAACTGCAATTTCTACTTTCACTACAGAGCACCAGCTCAAACCTCCCTTGTGTCTCGCAGCATGTGCTGTTTGCTGAGTGCTAGCCCAGCCAGAGACTTCACACTGCTATCAGCAGAGGTGCCTACAGAAGGCCGTGTGGGATCTGGGTCCTTGCTTATAAGGTTTCACACTATGGCTCTGCCCATAGCAGACTTTTCCTTCAGTTCCCTTCCCCACTCTTGCTCACAGGCAGCAGTTGTCTCCATTATGTTTTTCACTAACATCTCCTATTTCTCCATGGAGCTCTATTAAACCAAACCCAGTGCAAGCCTCATCTACTACAGTGAGCACTAATGGGACTTTTATTACACACCTGGCAGCCCTGGCTCAAGAAGGTACCATGTTTATAATGTACTGGAGAGGAGTTAACAAAGCATCCTTAATTTTTCTCTTACAAGAATCCCTGTTTCTTGCATATAGGTAAAACCTCATAAAATGAAAACCTTGTTGCCTTTGTAAAATCAGGCTTAGGCCTGTTCCTCTGGCTGGAGAAGGACCATAAGAAAAACCTGGGAGAAGAAAAACAATTAGTTGTTAACTATGTAAATGTAGTATCAACAGAAACAAGAAAGTTAAACAATAAAAAAAAAAACCAAACAAACAAAACAAGATATCTATACCTGGTATTTTTCTGAATGCTTGAATACTTATACTATAGGTAGCCAATAGTAGTATATTGTAGTTAACAATCACCAATGAATCTACTGTAGTAATTTAGTAACCAGTAATCATGCAACATGAATGATAACATCCAAAAGTCTATAAAAAGAAACTGCTTTGTTTAATAAAAGCTTTTTTACACATTGTCCAAAACACAGTCTGTGTGTGCTGGACCAACAATGACACTTGTTTACGTTTTTCACTCTGACAGTGGTGAGCTTTTTCTTTCATTTAGCCCATGTTTTACCATATCCACTGGAGGCAATCTTCTCACTGCTATCATGGCAACTTGCTCCTCTGATGGCCTCACTGTCTTGAACCTCACCTGGAAAGCCCTGGCACCAGCTTATTTTCAGGGAAAAATTTTGCAGTTCTGTCTGGCAGTCACACCCCATTCAGAAGTGGGTGTATGTACATGCTTTTCAGATGCTGTCCTTCACTGCCAAACATCTGAGTGCAAGCTTAAACTGAGGCGAGCTCAAGCTGATCACAGAATCATCTAGGTTGGAAAAGACCTTTAAAGTCATCAGGTCCAACTGAATGCATTTGCCTGTAAACTGCAGCAGCTCAGGGGCAGAAATGTGAGACCTCACATGGACATGTAGACCCTTCTCTCTGCTCCCACTCATTTGTTAGATGTCTTGCCCCATATTATAGCTGCTTTCTACAAGGTCTTTCTGTGGCCTGTGGCTTTGGACATCTTCCCTGCTTGATTGCTCTCCCTTTCAAGAGGCTCCAACTTGCTCCTTTGTCATAATTTCTCTCTCCCTTGATTCATACCTTGCCATAAACAGTAGGAGATAAAGTGGTGCCAAAGGGGACACTGTTTGTACGTTGTACTGTACAAACATGAAGCTGTGGATAACACAGTTTTCCCTTTAAAAAAACACTCCCTTGGCTCTGAATGGGAGCTCTTTTCACTATGACGTGGTAGCACAATGAATTCCCTGCACTGAGACATTTCTCACAGCCTGGAGACAAGGCACAAAGGGAGTGCAAATAAATGAACAATACGGAGGAAGAAACAAAGAGCAAAATGAATGCAAGCATGCAATAAAAGGGAGAAAAAGGAGAGGCAGGCTGCAGTGTTGAAAGCTGTGCCATACAAAACAAACACCCTATAAAATAATGCAGAAGTTCTACAGAACTGGGCTGGCATTTCTATGGAAATGGGAAGTCCAGTCTGAAGAGCATGTTCATTCCAAGAGCAAGGGCAGAACTGGCAATTAAAGGACAATTTTTACATTGGCCTATTGCATCCCATCCCATGGCATCCCACCAGGATGTTATAAGGAATTTTCCTGCTCATGAAGCAGCCGTATTTGGGATAACAGTTTAGCAATGTACAGCAGCAGCACGCGAGGAAAAAAACAAAAATACACATTTGCTGTTACATGGGTCCTCCATTCTTTTTTCCCCCCCAGTTCCAAAAGCTCCTCTGAAAATAAATGTTCCTCACACCTGCCAGTAACTATACAAGACCAACTGACTCTCTTTAGAGAGCCACAGGGAGTCCTCTACCCCAGAGTCATAGAGGTTTGTGTGGAAAAGAGAAGAAAAGAAAGAGAGAGAACATGTACTGTAAAGAGCTGGATTGAAGGCTGGCAGGAAAAGGCATAGAATCACACCAGCAAGCTCAAAGCTGTACTCACAATGTCATTCATTTGTGCAATTTTAAATTGGGCATTTCTTCTTGAATAGCAGTTTGCTTCTACATCCTCCTCTCTGATCCCCTCAGACCAGCCTCCCTCTACAACTCATTCTCACTTCTCTTCCCTCTTTTTTCATTATTTTTCCCTCACTCCTTCTAGTCATCAAAGCAACTCCCATATCAAATTGCCCCAAAAACCTGCACCAATGTCACTGCAGAGGAATTGTTATCTGCCAGATGCTGAACAGTACTATGCTGATGACAACCTTTCCCACAACATCAGAGCTGTCTTTAGAGGCTTTTTAAACAGAGACACTCTACTTTGGTGTCATGGACAAAACATTTAATGCAACAATAACCTGATCTCAGTGTTTCTGTGAAATGGAGTTTCTGGTGGGAACCACCTACCCAGTGTAATGTACAGTGTGCTACACAGTCAGCTGTGCCACACCTGCTTAACTTGGCTTAAAAAGCTTTGGTTTTTTCACCTTTAGTCACATACTCATGCTCCTGCACCTCACTCTTGCTTGAGCTGAACCCGGTGTTTGTCCACCTGGCTGTTGAATTAGCTCAGGATAGAAAATAATTTTCCCCTCAAAATGTCTGTTTGACATACAGCATAAATGCTTGGACCAGCACCACAGATGGGACAACTGAGTTGGGAGAGAATGGCAAAAAACAACTATGGTGAAATGGGAGAATGATAAGATTTCAGCAGGTTACTGCAAATCACAGCCTTACTGCACTCAGTAGTTGCAGCCTTCTAGACAAAAATTGCTCAGCCAACTGCATCCTGAACAGGGTCAAAAGCTCATCCCATAACTGTTAGTCTTCCCTCCACCTTCCTGCAATTAGACAACAGAAGTGTATCTGCCAACTAACAACCCCTCCTCCCTCCTTCTCCTCAAAACATGTGATTCTTACATGACTGGCCATGACCTGCAATGATTCTTGTTTATTAGGGTAACAACAGAGATGTCTGTTTTAAAGAACCTTTCTTTGTAAGGTAACTGTAAGGATCTCAAACTTCCTTTGCAAACTTCCTTTAGTAATGACTCACAGCACCTTCTCTCACTTGTATTTAATGCTAAAATGGAGGCCACAGTGTGTCAGTATAAAGAATGTGATGGCAGCAAATTCTTCAGAAACTGCTGCTTCTACCTCACCTCCACTCCTTTGTGCACAACCACCTCCCAGCTGGCTGAGTCTCAAAACCATGTGCTACTTTATAAACCTGGTGGTCTAGCTTACAAATGAAAAACAAACAAACCAACTGGCACAGGGTTGTTATTGTTGCCCCTACTACCACAAGAAAATTGCACTAGCTAGGTTTAAAATTGAAGGCTCCTTCCACCGAGGAAATCTCAGATGTGCCACTAAATTAATACAGTGGAACTGGTGAAAATGTCTGCATAGATGCTCAGCTTTCTGTGATAAGAACTGACGTGTATAAGTATTGAGGGAATCATTTGCAGTCCCCAAGATATTCCACATCCTCTCCCTCCGTGCAAGCACAGGGCACCCTCCATGTGGGAGCTGTTTGGACAGCAGGGTGCATGGGAGAAGCAGGGACACTGCTCCAATCCCATCCACAACTTGCTGTGGCAAATTTCTCCCTGTTGTGCTTCCAGAGGACCAGAAACACCCTCCAGCCTTTTATGGGAGTCACACAAGCCTGCTATACATACATACTTTGTATACCAGAAAATGGAAAGAGAATAGAAGGCTACATTTTAAAACTTTGCAACTCATATTCAACAGCAGGGCATAGCAATTTGCTGAGCAATTCTTTGCAAGCTGGTGATACAGTTAAACCATCTCCTGGGTTTTATTCTCTGATCTAGCTTGGCTTTCCCACTTTATTGCTGTGCTTGCTGAGCTTAATATTCATTCTAACCTTTAGATCACAGAAGGCACTGCAATCTCCAAGTCAGTGCCCTTAATAGCCTTGCACTGTTCCCAGGACAAGTATTCCTAAACAGCTGCTTCCCCAACATATGATACTCTTTCTGCTTCTACCTACCAATTCCTTTCTGTTCATTGTCTCCCTCTGGCTGATGCCCACATTCCCCCACTCCTGTAGATGCACTCCCAGCTGTGTGACATAGCAGGTCCTCAGGGTCCAGGCAAAACTGTGGCTGTACTCCATCACTTTCTCTGGATTCGAGTAGGTGTTGGTCTGCTGCTAGGGACAAAAGGGAAGCTGCTCACTTTTAATGTGCTTTTGTATCGCTGTTGAAACACAGTTACAACTTCCATCCCAAGAGTACCTGAGGCACCAGCCTTCTGGCCACACTTCCATCTTTTCCTACTTTCCCACCCCCCTGAACACCTCTAACATGAAGCTTGTGTAGCAGGCTTTTATTGTGCTGGGAGAAAGTGGGTTTGGCTGCCACATGGAGAAAAATGCTCCCCTTGCTCTCCTGGATGGATGTACACCCATGGGTGTACATGGTGTACACCCAGCCAGCATGGCCTCAACAGTCTGCAGACAAGAACTAAAGATGCTGTTGCAAACATTATGTGCTGGCATGAAAGAGAGAGAAGTCCCCAGTAATGAAGTTAATATTTACCCTCACTGACGATTTGGGGGGATGTTTATTGTCTTTTCATCTGCTTGAGCGATGCTCGCTGTGAGACTCCATCATGTTAGTGCTAGATCTGACACGTTTGCCATAGCCCACCCTGCAGAGCAAGACAGCTGGATATGGAAACAAAGATGCTCAGTACAATCACACAGACTGCTGCCATTTGAATTAAATGAGCATCCTTGTTACAAAAGAGTGCTGGTTAGACCTTTCCCTCTCATTGCAAACAAGAATGGGCAGGGATGCAGATGAGAGAGGGAAAAAGTAGTGCAAAGCAAACATAAAGAGAAATAATTGAGGCCATATGTTAACAGGTGCAGGGCTGCCTCTAGGAATTAACTTCCCAGAGCAGGAAGCCAAGGCAGATGAGCTATGACCCAGCTGCCAATTCTGCCTATTCCAGAGTGCTGGAGAGTCACACTGTCTCTGCTGTCACAGAGTCTTCTGCTGCCTCCACCTCTGGCTGACTGGGGACAGAAGATGGGAACAGCTGCTGTTTCCAGCATCAGGCCTAACAGCACACTCTGTCCTCACTCCTCTGATCTCTACAGAGGGTCACCACCACTGCTCTTCCATCTATGTCCTGTACCTCCCTTCCATGTTCTGTCACAGCAGCAGACCTCAGGATCATAGATCAAAGGAGGAGTGTTGGTGGATGAGAAGCTGGACATGACCCAGCAACACATGGTGGCAGCCTAAAAAAGCCAAACATACCCTGGGCTGCCTCCAAAGCAGAGTGGCCAGTAGGGCAAAAGAGGGGATTCTCCCCCTCTGCTCTGCTCTGGTGAGACCCCACCTGGAGTGCTGCATCCAGCTCTGGAGTTGCATGATAAGAAGGATATGGACCTGCTGGAGCAAGTCCACAGCAGGCTACAAAGATAATCAGAGGGCTGCTTTATAAGAACATCTCTTTTATAAAGACAGATTGATACAGCTGGAGTTGTTCAGCCTGGATAAGAGAAGGCTCCAGGGAGACCTTAGAGCTCCTGCCAGTACCTGAAGGGAACATACAAGAGACTTGGAGAGGGACTCTTTACAAAGGCATGTAGTGATAGGAAAAGAGGGAATGGCTTCCAACTGATAGAGAGTAAGTTGAGATTAGGTGTTAGGAAGAAATTCTTTGGGAATGGTGAAACACACAGAAGTTGTGGCTGCCCCATCCCTGCAAGTGTTCAAGGACAGGTTGGAAGGGGCTTCAAGCAACCTGGTCTACTGAAAGGTGTCCCTGCCCATGGGAGGGGCATTGGAACTTGATGATCCTTAAGGTCCCTTCCAACCCAAACCATTCTACGATTTTATCCCAGTATCTGTTCCTCTTAGTTAGGGCAACAAAATTCACTTCTGCTGTGTTGCTGAAGAACCTCACACTGCTCTGGAGAGGTGCTTCATTTATTTAAATGAAGCAGTGTGAAGGCTTTTGATCTTACTAGTAATGAGCTCCCATTTAAAAAGCAGGTTATCTGCTATAGCTCCTAACAGGATGACAGTCACCAGCAGCCCCTGCTTAGAGACATGGTGAGCGGCCTCACAGCAAGAAGGGCTGCTCATTCTTTCCTGGCAGAGGCACAAAAGCAGCCTCACTTCCAAGAGCTCTGTAACAAACCATCTCAGTGTTTGTCCCAGGTTGGCCCCAACACCTGGCACCTGGCACAGCACGCAGCTGAATTGCATTCTGGTGAAAGTCACCCTCAAGTTCACATGCAAACCTAGCTTCTAACACAGCTGTGTTATTAATTTGTTGAATGACAGAGAGAATTGCTAGGGATACAGGTAATAAAGGAAGCAGTATGTTTTAAAACTTAACAAAAAATACTGATATGAGATTTCAATAACTTCCAGTAGGAACCTATCACAAAAGAAGCTCTGTTTATGGCAGGTCCTCTATGCCAAAACATTTAGTCTCATTATTGTAGATGCTTAAGCAATCGTGTCTTAGACTGCTTTGTTTCATAGCAGAATTGATCACTAAAGATTATAAACTGAGCAGTAGGAAAAGTTCTACAAAGGCAGACACAAAAGCACACTGTTGAAGAGTTATAGACAAAATATCCAAGTATTGCAAAGAAAATGCTCACAAGTGTAGACTTACGATTATATGACTCACAGAAAGAACATCACTGAAGGAACAAAATCATCCACTCACAGATAGGAAATGCCAGGATTAAAACTGCCTATGAAACCTTTGTGCCCTGCTGGTGGCAAGGCACTGATATGATCTCTGAGAGAAGGAACACAAACTCTTCTGCCTGAGGAACCCACACCACACTCTGCTGAGGCAAGGTATGAACATGAACGCCGGCTCTGCGACCATTGATGTGTGGCTTGCACACTACAGGAACACAGCAGAAGAGATCTCATCTGGATCAGATGCAAGCATACAATCACATTTCAATAATCTATCCAGCCAAAGCTCACAGGATTCAGCGCTGTTAAGAACCATTACATTCATATAGAGGACTTACACCAGCTGTGGAGGGACAGACCATACTTGACTCATCACCAAGTCACTGAAGCGCAGACAGACTGTGCATGATATACAGTCTGCCAGAACAGAGTGTCCCTTCACTTCTTTAAAAAGCATTTGACACAGCAGAGTAAGTATGTACCATTTCAGCACCAAGCATTATGCAGCCATGGTGCATTCATCCTGGTCCTGGAATTGGGCTTACCATCTTGTACAGTTGTGGATAGAATAAACAAACACTCTGATCCTTACTGTCCTGGTTCCATACGAATCTCTGCAGCTTGTAGCCTGCCCACAAGGTGAATCCTGTGCTGAATGCACAGCTGGTATTTTTCCTGTTTGTATTTCTCCCCAATACTCTCAGCACAGTATCACACTGCAGCTCTCCATGGCATGATGAAGTGCTAGGTCAACTTACTGGGACCAGCTCTTAGAAATCACAAGCTCTAACTCTCTCTGTCTGGTAAGTCAAAGATATAAAAGGATTTTTTTTTTCAGAGCTCTTCCCCACTCAATAAAATTGGTCAATAAATGCAATTTGTAATCCTCCACAAAATGGAATTCCTGAAAAAACTTATAGTCCATTATAGCTTCACTTATCTATTTAGCTGGCACAAAACTTCTGCTAGCAATGCTTGTCCCTCTGAGGCGATGCAGCACTATCTCACAGCTGTATCAACCTGGGCACCCAAGAGCAGGTGAAACCAACTGATAGCATGTGGATGATTGGATTCCATTTCTGATTTCTCTTCTGCTTTGTTTCTCTGCAGCTGAGAGCATTAAACTGAGGGGGAGGTAAACATTAGCTTTTGCTTCTTTTGCTTTGATTTGTTGCATAGATCTTCCACAGCTCCCTGTGGGACTAGTTCCTGGTACTCAGGTCTCTGGTAGATTGTTTCTCCTTTCCCTCTCCTTCTCCTCTCCTCCTGACATGTATCTGCAAACAAAAGAGGATAAACTTTCCTCCAAAATTCATCCATAAGGCTCAGAGAGAAGTCCTGTCTGATGTCCGCAGGGAGAGAAATAAAGGAATTCAAGAGGTATTTTGAAAATTATTAAGTGTCCTTTTTAGAAAGGAGATCAGCTTTGTGAAAATCACAGCTGGTCTCTCTTTTTCAATTTTCACATCAGATTTAAATGGACTGCAAGTTCAGTAACTCCAAGGGCAGAATATAGCTCAGTATACTGGAAAATATTCACCTTTTCCTCAGCTTCAAGAGATGAGGGGTATCATCCTGTCCTTGGAAATGAGAATCAGAACTTTAACCAGAGAGGTAATCTAGCTTTGGATGCAGACATGGATAAAGAGTACCCTCTTGATCTCTAAGTCTGCTGTATTTATATTTAGCTGATTACTTCAAGCCCCTTTTATTCTTTGAACAGGAATAACCCTTAAAAAAAAAATCTTAGTCACCTTTTCAATCTCCTCTTGAGGGCAAGCTGAGAACAAGCCTGCCCTTTTGTCTTGTCTTAGTCTGAGTTTCAATTATAAAACTATTCTGATGCTGAGATCACTTTCATTGCCTTGGAGAATTATTACAGCATCTACACTTTCATCCCAAAGGTGAATACCATTTATTCATGTCCACAAGAATTTGTTCCAGCATTGGGATAAATCCTTGCATCTCCTTCTGGACCTCCCTGACCTCCAGACCTAGTTTTGACTTCCCTTAACTTTTTTCATTCTAGCCTCTTAGATTAATTCTTTTTCCCCATTTTTCTCTTGGTGACAAGATAAGTAGTTTAGGAGACCACCAACCTTGCACCAGCACCTTTGATTGGACACTTTCTCCAGGCTCCTGTATGAAAGAAAGAAAAGCCTTATATGCTGCCCAGGCACTATGCTGAGCTCATCACTGCCTTCATAGCTTTATAAGACAGGGTGACATGACAAAGCAAGCGAAGATTCTGCTTCTGGTATGTGTTTCTTTGACAGTGGTCTTATTCATTCACCTTTTGATGGAAACCCTTTATTTACTAGATCCCTACTGTCTCAAATAACAGCAGAAAAACCTTTTCTGAGCTTTACATTTTCATGTTTTACATTAATTGCACAGGTACTCTTCTATGGATTCTCTGGAGACTCTGCTTTTCATTTTTATTCTGCAATTCCAGTTTTATGTGTGCCTTTGTTTGCTCCTACATGACTTCACATAATTAGGGATATTGTGGGGACAATCAGGAAGCTGCAGAACAGGGTAGTTTAAATTTTTGATCTCTCTCACACATTAGTTCTTTCGGAAAGTTTTAGCCAGGCTACAAATACATAGTTTCTCTCTTCTCTGTCCCTTTTGTAAGTTGTTCTGTGATTTCTTGAAAAATTGCTGGATGCAGTCAGATTGCCCCTGCATTTTTCCAGAACTGATTGCTGTAAACCTGGATATGCAATCCAGAGCTCTGGACTGGGAGAGCTCTGGAATAAAGGGAGACTATACAGAACAATTAACATTTGAGATTTAAAGAGTTAGTATTTTGGGTTTTTTTCTGAATTCTGTTCTAATGCAAGGGGTCCAATTTCTGGGAGTGCTTTTATCCTGGAGATTTTAAGTAGGTGTGTTGATGAGCTTGTCAGGAGTGTGCAGGCCTCCTCTGCCAAAGTCCAGTGGCTTACAGAAAGTCTGGAACTTAGTAAAAGCAGGTTGAACTCTCTGACTTGCTGATATTTTCAATGTGTTCTTGGATAATCTGCTTTATACTCTTGTCATACACTTTCTAATGAGTCATAAGGGTGCAATAACAGTTTCTTTCCTCACAAGGCAGTTGGTAAGGTATTTGTAATATAAAGTGGTTAAGTGCCAAAGGACTTGGAATGACTGGTGAAAGGGGAAGAGGGGAATGGTCTGAGTCTCATCCTAAAATGACAGGGGTGAGACAGAGCCCAAAGCCCAAATCATCTGTGACTAATGTGTCTGTGCACAGTATACTCTAAAAAGTAAATTAGGATCTGCAGGAACACAACCGGCACATTCGTATTTCTTGCTGTTCATCTGTATTTCTTATTGTCTTGAGGGTTTCTGTGCTATTATATAAAAAATTATATAAAAATTAGGAACACATCAGCATTACCTCTTCAGCACAAATGCAAACAGACTCTGTTTCCACAGTTAGAGCTTGTGGCAGTAGCAGAATGGATTTTTCTGTAGCTGCCCCAGGTGAATGTACTGCTGTGGTGTTTTAGTCCTCTCTCTCCTGTGTTTGTAAAGATCTTTACTCGAGAGACAGTACTGCTATTGTTAATGAAATATTCCTAACAGTGTGCCAAACATGTTAAGCGTCTTCCAGACAGAAATATTCACTCAGCAAGGTCCATTCTTACATTTCCAACTGAATCAATGACAGAGCCATCTCTCCTTGGAGGAGATCACTGCCAATGAGTAAAGAAACTCTTGGAAGGAGTGAGGAGTTGTGATAGGAAGATGAGACCAATCATCTGGCTGTGGACCCCTTCAACACTAGACCAGAAACACAGGCCTGCAACCCTCCTCTGTAGCTTGAGCTCCAGAAAGCCTTTCAGCACAATGGAATATATCATATGATATGAATTTAATGCAATATAATAAGAATGAAATCGTGCTGGGAAAAGCTAGGCTATGCAGATAATGATTAGCAAAGCTACTATGCTCCAACACACAACCACAGCTGTGCTCACTGTCACCAACTTTGGGATCCTCTGCGTTCCCTGCGCAGTCCAGGTCTTTACTGCCCTATCCCTTCTCTGTGCCCCAAGTTTCTCCTGGCTGCAATGGATGGTCATTGATGCCTTTGCCTCCCACAGGAATGCTCCCAGGCAGACTGCTGGCCTGCTGGGTCTTTGAGGTTCAGCCTTGTTTTATGGAAACAGTGAGTTCCCTCCTGAAGGGGAAAGGAGAGGAACTTGTGTCTTCTTACTATGTCACAGTGAAAATAAAGTAGCTGTTGCAAACCTCTGAAACTTTTATCACCTACACTTCTTCAAGTTGGAGAGGACAGTGCAAACAGCCACTTCAATGAGCAGATGAGAAGCACTACTTGAAAGCTAGGATCTGTTTCAATTATCTACTCCTAGAGAGAAATCCTAAGACAGCAGTGAAAACTCCAAAATAAGTAACATACCAAAAAGCACTGAAATAACACTTCAGATTTCCAGATCACCTTTTAGTTCCAGAGTTAATTCTTAATTTCTGAGGAAATTCATTTGTTCTGAACCTCAGTGCTGCAAAGCCTCTACGTTTCCATGTAATAGTCATCTATTTAAAAGAAACATCAGGAAAAAAAAGCCTGGAAATTATGACTTCTTCAACATGTTGAATATTCATCAGAGCTGAACTGTGTGTTCTGGCCATACACTGCTTTAACTGGGATCCCTCAACCCTATGAACCATGACTGGCACGGCAGTCAGTTAAACTGCTTCAAACAGTCTAAGCCTTTAGAGCAGTTTAAGATAACTAAACCCCTTGAAAGTCATTAGTACTAGGAGTTAAGCAACATCAAAAAGATATCAGAGATTCTGTATTACAACCACTTCAGCGCTGCAACTTTCTCAAATGCAAACATCTCCGGCTTCATGACCCCACTGTAAATATTTTGAAGTCATGCACAAGTGAAGATCTCTGTTGTGATCTTTTGTTGATGATCAATCCTAATGTAGCCCATCATGTGAGTCAGATTTGAAGCTGCTGAGGTTATCCATTTTTTAATATTTATCCCAAGAGCAAACTTGACCCGAAAATATGAAATAATGTTTTGCTGGTTTTGTCAATATACTTTTTAAAAGGTTATATGTTTACTGTTTCTTGACATCACTTGTCTCTGCATTTGTCATAGCTTTTTACATAAGTGTGTTAGGGAGAAAACTGAAGAGAATGTGTGATTGTGTGAGATGGGTTGAGGTTGATATGACCACATAACTGATAAGTGGCAAATCCTTTGTCATTCCTAGTTCATTCCTAGAACTCAGTGTTCTGTATTTTAGAAGAAACACTCTTAAATACTTTTAAATAAGTGAAGTCTCTTCCAAGAATCTTATTCCAGTATGTCATCAGCAGTAACCCCATCCTGCCTTACTGAATAAATTAACTGAGCTGCAGAGGCAAAGTTACCATTGCTGCTCTGAGAGAAGGGGCAGGTGTCAGTTCAGAAGGATGGGAAGAAGAAACAGGAGAATTAGAGCCAGATATGCTGAGACCCTGTTGTCCTCTACCAGAGTCCACAGCAGGTGCCAGGGAAGAAGCCTTGCCCCTTCTGCAACAGCAAGAGCTCCAGCAGTACCCCGAGTTTTTGTGCTGGCCAAGCAGACCCTGTTGCCATCACCACCTTTCAGCCCACAGCACTCTGCTGTCCCAGGCAGTCCTGTGCTCTCCATGCTTGCAGCAGACCTGTCTCCAGCTGCTCCAGGCTTGTGGCAGAATCACAGACATGCTCCTATATCTTCTGTCAGAAGAGGAAAAATGTAACTAAAGCAGCATATGCACCTCAAAAATGCACTTTTGCCTTTTCTTTCTGACACTGAATTATTATGATGAGAGGTTTGATATCTTGCCATAATGCTTTCTTTTAGCCACATATGCTCTTTATTCACTGTGTAGTAATATTTTTATTAACATAAGCCAGAAGGAGAGGGGATGAGAGGAAGAAGTCTGACATAAAAAAATGATAATACTTTGAAGCTTATTAAGGAAACGTCCTAAGTCCCAGAGGAGATAGTTTAACAAGTGGAGTCTGGAGGTGGATGTAACTCTCCAGCTGGTCACACTGATAGCAAAATTTCTGAATTGTTTCTCTGTACTCCCCACACCACTGCCATGCCATGATGGGGAGATGAATATAGTTGCAATGGCAGATCTAACTTCTGAATGGCTGCAATGTTAATGATGGTGTGTGAAGCACATTCCACAGTGCTTCCGAAGCACTAAAAGGAAACTAAACTGTAGTTTAATAGAACATAGAAATTTCACCTTAGTCCTCACAAGGGTTATCTCATATAGCTGGAACAGCAACTCCTCATCAGCCCTTTCCTTTCCCACCTGAGATAACGGAGAAAATACTCCTGGTGGAAAACTCATGTCCATAGACTTTCACTAAGAGGAAAATAGAATAAATTTTGTGCTAAACATGAACAACCAACCCAGATTTTAGTTGTGGACCTGGAGAGGAAAATCCTCTGCCTGTGGCTGACCCTCTTCTCTCTGGTGCCTGTGCTCTTTGCCTGAGGCCAGGCAGGTGCTGCCACTGTTGTGACACTTCAGACCGTGCTGGTTGCCATGTGAAAGGCTGGCATATTTTTACAGAATTTAATTTGCAAACTCTAGGTTCCTTCTAACCAGGCAGAGCCAAAGAGTTTCAGTCCTGCACTTTCTCAAATTTCCAGAAATACCACAGTAATGACAAAGGCTCTTCTAAGAAGCAGGGCAGCTTTGCATTGACCTCCAAACAAGGCGAAGGAGTGAATGCACCAGCACGCTTCAATTTACAGTAAGATTCCTAATGTGGGAAGAGCACACATTTTGCATCATCTTGTTCTCTGAAATGGATGATAATGAAGCTGTTTTGTTTTAAATTAAGCAAAAGAGGCTCGAGGTAGATACCCAGCATGGAAAATGTCAGCCTGAATGATCCAGTTTAGAGAAGTTATTGCCAACTTCAGGGGGAAAAAAATGGAAACAAAACAACAAAAAAAAGAAAGGACTCTTGAAATGGAAATGATTGTGCAACCCTAACTGTGGGTGAAGGTAGCTATTGCTGCCTGGGATGAGTACATTTGAGAGGCTGCTTTCTCAAATAAAAGCTGCAGAGCAGTAATAGGGCGTTGTTTGGCATTGCATTCTTGAATAGCTTTAGCAAACACAGAAGGCCAGAGACTAGGAGAAACAAGGTAGATAAAAAGCAAAGCAAAACAAAGGCCTACAGTAACACTTGCATTTTCCACACAAACTGACAGTATGCTATAGTTTCTGGAGCAGGGCAGGGTTATATGTTCCTGGTTTTAGCAGAAAGGTTATAAAAATGCGGTGACTGAGTTTCTAGGTCATAATGCAAGCTGTCATGTATTTCTCTTTCTGCTTTTCAAAGTGTGATGACTTCCCAGTTTCACTGAAGTTTTAGTGAACTCCTTTTAACTTTCCAGGCCTGCTCTTCATCTGGGTTAAGTGCAATAGCACTCAGGAGAGGTAAGGATCTAGCCTATTTACCATCCTCTTCATTGAGAGTTTACAAATAAAATTAGGAGTTTAAGACACTCGATATACACAGTCTATCGCTCTCCATCCAAGTTGTCATAATTGGATGATTAAACAGGACTGGAGATTAAAATGTACTTGAATTAAAAGGTTTGGACTCATCACTACAGTTTGTCATTAAATGACTCATCTACTGTTAATTGAGGCCTGCAATTTTATAATACATTTCCCTAAGACACAAAAGAGATGGCTAATTTATCACTTAAAATACGAGTACTGCACCTAAAATATGTAATTTTTTTCAGTAGTTATATACATGTGATGGTTCTTTGTATTTACTTTTTCTCTCCATCTCTCCAAAAAGCATGTACTCCTCTTCAAGCCTCTTGTTCTAATAGAAATCTTGGCTTGTCAAAATGAATAGAGCAACATTTTACCTTCTCACAAAGTTAAAAAGCATTTATGAGTCTCCTTAGACCACACCCACTTCTGGAAGTCAGATGCTAATAAAGGCTTGGATTTGTTAATCTTACTTCAGCAAAACTTCTGTTCAGCCTACTTGGCTGTGTTTACAGGCAAGTTGGTGAAGGTCTGTGTCAAGTCAGAAGGCAAAACTGCTGACTTGGGTGCGGGCTGTTCTCCTGTGATCTCTGAGGGCTGATTGCTAACCCAGCCCTGGAGACCGCATCAAAGCAATGCAAAGTCCACTGCGGATCATGAAAGGTGGGAGTCAGGGAAGAGCAGGTCCCAGGTTGAACCACCACCAAGAGTAACTTTCTAGATATCTGATGGGCTGGAACAAACCCTCTTTGCTCTGAGCCTGCCCAGGGAAGCATTCATTTCCTGTGCACTGTTTTTCTGCACCTGTGTGGCAGTCTGGAAGACCTTCCATGGAGAGTAGATAAGCAACAGCACTGGAAAAAAGGAGCTGTGTGAGGATTTTTCTTGCATGCTATGTGTGTCCCCAGCAAAAAGCTGCAGTGATTCTAAGAGAACAGTGATGCCACCTTGAAAAGGCACAGGCTGGGAAAACCACAGAATTCTCAGGAAAAAGTGCATATGTAGTGGATACTGATGAAAGCTTGGCTTGTCAACTCCTAAATCAGGGCAATATGTGCTGCATTTCAGTGGACTGCCCATGCTTAGATCTGATGCATTCCTAGATGTCTGTACGAGAAGGTTTTTTAGTCACGTTGTATTTTGTTGCCTCAAGGACTGTAAGGTTTAGTGGCCTCTGAGGACTTCTGCAAGGATGTAAATAAGAGGAGGATACAACTCTCTCCTACCCTGGTTTCCCTTAGGAAACTTGGGGCAGTTAGGATGCTTGTAGAGTACACACAGGGCCACCAGAGCATTGGCTCCATTTGCTGTGGGACTGATTCCTTGGATATCCCTGCTGCACCAGTAGCACAGCTGTCATCAGCAGGCTGTGGGGCATCGCTGCCTGTGCCCAGACTCACTGCCACCCTCTGTCCAGCCACACAGCACAGCCAAGGCACTCTGCATTCAGCACAGCCCATCTGCATGTCAAGTAATATAAATTTGCCCCTGGCTTTTTAACCATCCTCCCCAGGACTCTCCTTTCTGCACTGCTAACCAGCTTGCCCACAGCTCTTGAAAACACACACATTCTTTATTCTATGTGAAAATAAACAAGCTTTTCAACTTTGATAGGTTAGTCCTGAAAGAAAAAAGAAGATACAAGAGCAAGCCACCTGAAGAAACGTAAGCCACAGCCTGTCACAGGGATCAGTGAGTGTTTAGGTGCCTGTATTCCTTCTTGGATTTGGCCATTTGCCTGACAGCACTTACCATCAGACTAAGCTTTTCACCAACTGTTTCCTGCAACTCACAGTGAAAGCAAACTCCCACAGACTTCCACAGGGTTCTGCCAGCGTAAGGCCATCTTTTTTCAGAGCAATCCTCCAGCAATGGTGAGAACAGAGTTGGTAGAAAGCCTAGGCTGGGGATATTCTTCCTTGAATAATTAAATAATTGGCAATAGCATTCTTGGTGGTGTTATTAAAATGACTCAGATATAGCTGTGAAAATGTTAAGGACATGATTTATTTTACTGTCAGTAGAGTTGTGTCCTTGGGATTTTCTCTTTGCAGGGTCAGAACAATTCAAACACTTTATCTTCACCACTTGCCTCTAGCTAGGTTCACATTTTGCTCTCCACAGGAGTGGAAAGTTTTAAATTAACATATAATACACTGAATTTGAGAAGGAAATCATGTTGGTTGTTTTGACCTTCTATTTAGGATAGTTCTGTAAACAAATGGGGTGACACATGCATGATCTTAGCAAACAGATGCTTTAATATATTTTGGGCCTCAATGTGACATTTTGGGGTGCTGACTATCTTGCCAAAAACTTGATTACCTGAGTCAGCACTCATTTGCAAATATAGAGCCTGAGACCTGGTGCTTAAGGGATCTCTTTGGCTGGTGAGCATTCAATTTATCTTTTTTAACTGACACCAATTTTCCCATATCAAATAATGCATTTTATCTCAGAAGACATACTAGGTCAATGGTTTGGACTGATGAGAGATGAAAATAGTAACATGTTCTAACTAAAATAATTCAGGGCTGGAAAAGCTTGGTCTGGAGGAAAAAACAACCAATCAAAACCCAGCCACACCTAGAAAAAGGGCTATTTTTCTAGCACCCTAGCTCCAACAGCTAAATCCCCTTCCCTGCCATCTCTTCCCTTCCCCCCAGTATGAAAAACTGTAATGCTTCTCTGTCCCTCTGGCAGAGGAAGAAGGTGATCTGGCTCATTTGAAGTATTCAACATTTGAACATTTGAACCCTTCTCATGATGCCTTAGGTTTTAATTTTTATATTTTTCAAATCCTGTACTGTTAGTGTAACTCTGAAATTTCCTGTAGCTTGTTAAGTGCTGCTCTCGCATGCTAAGATAGACATAACAAAGCCTCTCTAGCTTGCTCTCCAAGGACACTCAGACCAAGAGCTGAAAACCATCACCTCGGGGAGAGGGGGGCAAGCTTGGGGAAATTCCATCATTGGCTGGGTTCTGGTTGGTGAATTTATGCTGATATAAAAGTGTGAAACTCGTGACCTGTTGTCCATTTTGGGATCCACTGAGGCAGGACCCTCTGGAGCCCAGAGTGTACCTCTGAAGGCCTTTCAAATAAATCTCTCCTTTATTCCTTTATTCCTGTCTAGTCTCTGTTTCCAGGTAGGCATTTAAGGCATCACCCGATTCAAATGCCAGAAAAGAGTGGTAATACCATTAAGTCTTATGAATGAGGAGCCAGTGAGATTTCAAGAAGTATGGGATGAGTGTTTCCTTCCCCTTCTCCTCTAGTTTTATGCCATTTCTCTGTCTTCTTAAAATTAAGCTGCCCTGTCCTTTAGTGAGCTGCTGCCCTTCTCGGTGTTCCTCAATCACCTGCTGTGACAAGCCTACAGGCACTTGCTGCACCACCTTGTGTGTTAATATGGCCAGTAGTGGTTAACCCAGAGCTGCCATTTCTGGGCCAGCTCCACTTGATACCATCAACACCACTGCCCAGGCTGAACAGCAACTGGCACTGCGTACACTCAGTGCCAGACATTTCAGAGTAGCTGGAACTCACCTGGCAGAGGTGCAGAAGTCCCCACTGTTGCCAGCACAGCCACCTGTGCAACACCAGGCAACATGGGTGAAGAGGCCTTGCAAACACGAGCACTCCTCCCCACCTTTCTCAAACCTACTCGGTGCCAGTGAAGGTCTGTGTCCCCACTTCTGTCCTCCAGCCACCCTTCATCTGCTCCATGTACCTTCAAGGAGATCTCAGCTGCTGCTGGTCTCCTTGTGCTGGGCCAGTGCTTGTGCACCCTCCCCACTCCATCCCACCACTGCCCACCCCACAAGAACCCCCAGGGCAATTCCCATACACAAGCAGAGCTCAAGACCTTGCCCCTAACCTCACATTCAGTCTCCTCTGCTCCTCTGGAAAGACTGAAGTATGTACACATATAACTATGGCAAGGGTATCAGCTGCGAGACTTTCTCTTATCATTTCACGTGTGAGTAAGAGCTTCCAATCCTCCTGCCATGAAACTGAAATTAGTTTGTTGCATGCTGTTAGAGAGTAATTAGGATTGATTCCTGCAATTGCTCCATATCAGAGGTGGGTAAGTGAATGTTTACCAGATATTGGTACTTTGGAGTTTGCTCAATATTATTAGATAGATCGGCATAATAAAACACTTAGGAACCCTTTGATCTAAAGGCTGCACTTACATTTCAGATCTGAAATGTCCATGGTACCAGAACATTTGCTTATGTGCACACTTCCAGATTACCATGCACAGCACATATTCTTCCTGGCTTTCCCTTCAGCTCTGCTAAGTCAGGCATTTTAGAGTTCAGTGTCAGCTGGCTTTGCCCTACACATTGCCACAATCTATTAGTGAAGAAAAAAGTCTATTAATTAAGTCTATTTTTGCTTAAATAAAGGATTAGAATTTGAGAAAAGCAGCATTTCTAGCAACATCATGTACAGTACAGATCTTCAAGGATTTTTAATATACTTGTTTCAAAGTGATCATTGTTCTCAGAGGGAAACTTCCCTATAGACTATGTCATTACACATCACCAGGTATTTTACCTTTGAACCAGGTTGGACCTGCTGTTACTGGAAATAAGTAATTCTACTAACTGGATGGTTAGTTCCCAGAATAGTCATTTTATAACTAGGGAGAGCACTTAGACTGCAACTTTTAAAATCTCTGAATATATTATAACTTAACTACTTGGCAGCTTTCATGGGACAAAAATCCACCTGAGTGCCACCCTAGTGAGTTCTTATTAGCAATACAAATATTTGGGCTTCTGGACAAAATATGATTACAGGTTAAGTGATATTGGGGCAGCATCCTGTGGTTGATTAAAAATGAAAGAAACTGCTAATGCAGTAAAGAATGCATCTATTTACAGGCCTGGATCCACTTCTAAAACAAGGAGAGAAAAGTTTCTGAAAAGTTTTCTCATTTTATGTACTACTGTGTACAGGTAAGACATATGGTTTCTGTTAGGCATTTTTCCAAAGGAAAAGGAAAGCAAAAGAGACAAAAAAGGTGAAATACATCTTCCTTTAAACCCAGGTATCATTATCAAAGGTTTTAGGGCTTTGTTTGGAGTTGCAGTGCTAGTCTGGTAAACTGTAATGCAAAACTGCTACTGAATCAACAGAACTGCTGCCATTGGTTCTTCTCAGTTCAGTGAAACACAATAGGGCTTGTTGCTCCACCATCCCTTCTGCCCTTGCCTGGATATATTCTGCACCATGAAGGCAATATAATGGACTTCTGTCCTTGGCCATCATCTCTACGGTATTTGCCTTCCAAATTAACCATACTATCTAAGGCCCACCAAATCCTATGGGAAAAAGCATCGAAGAGGCAAGATTTGACTTCCAGAGCCTTTAAGGGGGTTTATATGGAAGGCTTAATGCAGGCCAATGAAGGGGTTTAGAGAACTTTAGAACTGTCTAATTTTTTTAAAGATACTTTTCATATTATATAAACTTCATTGACAGAGTCCAATATGTCTGTGCTCCCAAAATGCTATGCCAGGAATCAGTCTGATGTTACTTGTGGTGCAAGGTGACAGACAAAGGGAATGCAGTACTGGATAATACAGGAAAAAGAGAAGACATGGAGTGCCTGGGAATGTTGCTCTGTTTCTGGTCTGCCATTTCTTTCACAACCCAGATCACATCTTCAACCTCAGTCTGCACTGACACAAACAGGCTGGTTTTAAGCTGTACAACAAGGCTACAGAAAAAGACACAACTACTCAAGGACTCCTTGTCAGCACCAGAGCAAGCACTGGGGTGATGGAATTGTGCTGCTGTGTACCCTGCAGCATCATCCAAAAGCAGCCCAGGTCCAGCTCTGTGGTCCAGCTCTGTAGGCCAGCATTTTCGCCTTGGGGATAGTCCCAGCTCTGTGTTGTGAAGGAAATGTCATCTTTATATCTCTGTCTTCCAGTTTCTTATTGATAAACCTTGTCTACTATCACTGCCATGAAGAAAAATGCTTGAAACAGCTAACATACCTTGGACAAGAGAAACCCTGGCATCCAGCTGACTTGAAATGCAACTGAGTTCAGTCCTTTTGTCCTTTACTGCCTTTCTAGTGATCATTTTATGATAAGCTCTCCCACTGTTTTTCCTACAAAAGGGAAAGCAGAGTGACATTTCCTACCCTCCCACTCTCCAAACTGACAGCAGTTCACCCCTGTAGTGACTTCTTTGTCCCTTGTAAGCAGACAGGTACATTACACAGAGTATATGTGATGGACAAGTGCACAGGAGTCAGGGGAAGCACCTGAAACCCTAGATACCATTCTGAGCTTCAGAGGGTACCCACCTCTCCTCATAAATAGGCCAGAAATATGGTAAGAATAGACCTCTCTCATGGGGATTTGGTACATCAGCTCCTTTTTGAGAGATGTCTGAAAATTTGAGAGAAAAGGTTAAAAGAAATTTTGGTATTCATAGGACAGGAGACTAAAAAAGGAGAAGGAGACAAGTGGAAAAAAAAAAGAAAAGGATGAAAGGGAAACAAGAAAAAGAAAAGGACCTTGATGTTTTAAAGAAGGATTTGGGTTAGGAGTTTTTTAAAAATTATTTTGGTCATGCCTAAGAACTACTAAGTCTCAGCGATCAGGACAAGCATTCTCAAAGTCTTAGCTCTCCTCCTCCTCACTGCCCTGCATCACATGCTGTCCCCTACAGAAATGAAGTGTACAAAGGTGGTGTACAAGCTATGAAATCAGAATGGTAGGAGCTTGTACTCCCTATGTCTTTATGCTGCAGAAAAGGATTACACACAGCACAGGGAATGAGACATAAATCTCCTATAGCCTCAACACAGGAGATAGATCCCTGCTGGGGGATCTGATGCTGCCATTGGCAAAAAAATGTCAGCACCCAGTGAAACTGGTGGGAGTTAAGGGCATGCAAAATAAAAGAAATGTAGGACTGGCACTGGAATATTCATTTAGAACCCTTGACAACAGTGGGAATCTGTTCCTGGGTTCAGCTGTTCCAGACCAGACTGGAAATGCCAGCCAGAAAACAAAGCAAAGAGATGCTACTATTGCCCTCTATTTATTTAGACTTACTGTAGTGTAAACAGACATGAAACCTGAGAAAGCAAAAGCTCAGAGCACACCTTGTGCTTTGAGGATGTTTACAAATTGCCAGTCCTTTATAAATAGTATTAGCAGGAATTAGAAAAAAAAAAAAAATCCCTTGAAGGTATTTCCTGGTTCCTGCTTAAGCCTGTGAAGGAAGAAAGACGACTTACTTGCCTTGGACCAGGTCCAGATGCACACTGTCCCCTCCACATGGGGCATTGCTTTTGGTAATGCTTGTATCTGTGTTTGCCACTTGAACTGATGGAGCCCTGAACAGCAGCAGCAGGCCAAAAGAAAAGGTTGTCTGGTGCAGATGGTGGAAAGCCAGGCTTGGCAGCTTTTGGGCTGCAGCCACTCTTGAGCAGTGCATGTGAGGGCCAAAAGGATGAGGAGGATTCACTAAGATGGCTTGGTGGTGTGGCTCTCAACCAGAGCTAATAAGTCCTGTGTTTCTCTGCCTTTTTCAGCTTTTTGATGGAAGAAAAACAGCTCTTACCCAAGATCCATTTGGGGCCAGTCTGCAAAGTCAACTGCTCTTTACAAAAAGCCGCTATTCACTTAACAGCATGGTATTCCTGTGAAGTTCCCTTTTGGATAGAACTTCTTCATCTTTGTGGTGCTGTAAATATGGCTGCACACAAGAGCAGAAATATCCAGCAGGTGGTTGCCAGAGTTCTCCCTGGAACACACCACAGCTCCCTCCAACAGAGCTAGGCCAGGTCGCACTAGCAACCACCAAGTTTAGTATCTTGTCTGAGGCATCAAGCAACGCCTACTTCTTAAGAGAAAAATTCAGAATTCCATGAATGATTCAGTGCTGGCTACGAGGGAGAAAAATTCCTTTCTTGCTAAATAAATCAAATACTCAGCATCCCAGACCTATTGCCATCAAATTCCAGTTTTACTTCTGCTTTCTGCTTCACACAGACAGCCCCCCACACATGATGGCTTATCTTTCCAAATAGTGGATCAATTCTGTCTCATAGGAGCCCACACTCTTTCTAAAAGGGTCTTGCCCTTGTCATGCCACATGGCACAGGACACAGCCCATACCAACCCACAGCCAGAAGCCAGGCATGTTCAGCTGCCCTGGGGAGAAAGCAGGTGAGGGAATGGACACTCCTATTGTCTTGCTTAGAATTCAAACAGGATTTAAGATGTTGCAGGACCTTCTAAACAAGTGATTGCAGTCATTAGTGAAGCCAGTGTGGAGCAGGCCAATTGGACTTGTGAATAGCACAGAGCTTTGCAGGAAACAGAAATGCTTTGATGGCTGCAATGGTGGTATAAGGGAATATGTAAACCTATTCACACTCGACTTTCCAAACAATCACAAGCTCTTAAATGTTTAGTGAAACCAGTGCCATCTGTCCAAGTCCTGTCCTACTGGAATCATGTCCTTCAGCCACTGCATTTCAGTTTCTTGTTCATGAAGAGAAGTGGCAGTGCCCGTGCTGCTCATTCCTGGCCCCTGGCAAAGGGCTAATACAAAGGGGCTGAAGGACTAAAAGGCAGGTCCTGAGACTTGTCCCACCTTTCCTGGGGCTGATGTGACATATCTACCAGCTGGTGCAGCTGACTAGGACTGCCCTCTAGTGCAGGGATCAAACTTGTTGAATAATTTAAAAGATAGGGAGAGCTATGAATGGAACAGACCCTGAATGGTGTGGCTGAATGGTGAGCCAGCTCTTGCTCAAGTACCAGAGGTCTATGGCTGGCAAGAAGGTTCCCAGGTTGTATTCTAGGTGGCACATTGACCACGAATATGAGGCCACCAAGGTGCTCTAACAGTGCAGAATAACCAGCTGTGTCTTTTTTTGTGAACAGAAGTTATATATATATATATATATATACAGGTATATCAGTGAAGTATCACCAAATCAAAAGCATCATCATTTTACATATTAGAAGTGCCAGAAATGGCTTTTGTGGATAATGTGTCTAAGAGAATACTTGGCTAGCTCAGTCTCTGTCTCACATGGTGGTCATTGACTACTGGACCAATTCATGAATCTTTTCACCTCACAGGAGGTTTTAGAAGTTTTTCAAGAAAGAAGACTTTCCCATGGTTTCCAACTACTATGAATACCCAAGAAAAATATCCTTCTGTGCAACAGTGGAATCAATCACTCCAGACAATTTTAAATAATCTTGATTTTTCTCTCATTGCTTCAGGCTTTAGAGACATTGTTAAGAGAGAAAACAGAGCAATCTCATCATTAGATTCAGCAACCACCTGCAATTAGATACAGCAAGATAAAATTACATTACTGGAGAGAAAAGATCTACTTACAGTGGTTCCACATAGACATCTGAACTCTTTATCTTCTTCTGTACACCTGGTGTATTCTGTCTATATTTTTGATCACGAGACAAATGAATCTGAATGAGCTGGGTCAGAATGACCACATTCTCGGAATCCGCTTGATAGCTTCCTGTTGAAAAGAGGTATTATAAGGAGATGAAGTTAATAATGTGAAAGATTCAGAAGAATGGCAATGGAATATAAAGCTTTTTATCTTTTAAAACCTTTTGTGGCAGATTAGTTCACTCAAGATATTCCAGTCCATGGTATTTTTTCTACCATGAGGCCGATACTTGGGCAAAATATGAGAAATTATATAAATTTGTCCTGTAATCCATAATAGATAGAACTTATTTCAAAAGCATAGTGCTAATGAAGCACCTTTAGACAGTCAGTGGTAGTAAGTGCCTTGGCTCTGTGGCTGCATTTAACTCACACGAGATCTATTCATAGATCCCACATGCCTTTAGCTCCCCAATACTCACTAATAGACACACACATTTGCACAGCCTGCTGCCCATCCCCAGATTTGGCTATATCCCTGTGAAGCTTCCCACTCCTTCCAGATTTATCTATACTAAACAAGATAATTACCTGCAAACTTTACCATCTCATACCCATTCCTCTTCCCAGCTCTTCTAACATATACAAATGGGATTTACCATGCTCTCACATAACTAAAAATCAGCCCAAGGTACTGCAGCCAAAACTAACATGAATTTCAACAATTTAATGAGATGACTGTGCAGAGCAAATGAACATCCTTCTCTGGTTCCTGGTGGAGAGTTATCCACATAAAACTACATCATTACAACCTGTAGGTATGAATTCAAGGACAGACACCATGACACAGAGTCTAATTATGGTCAGACCATGAAGACATTGTTAGAAATTGTTACCACTGCTGCACCTATTCTGTGACTATTTAGAAGATTTTACCTTTAAGGGCACTTTCTAACCTACAATAAATGCACCTGAGCTGGTCCTTCTGGTAACCTGAGTAACTACTTCTTTTGAGAGTACTATTTGTACCAGTCTTGCTGATGTATCTTTTGTGAGGTGTCCACTAACTACAATAAAAACTACAAACTTCAGCAGCAGACCCTGGAAGGGAATCCCAGATTTGTAAATGTTTCTGGCACTACACAGCAAGTTACCAGCAGCAACATCTCTACAGAGACAGTGCGACTTCCCAGTAATAAAGATGTGCTGACTACTTGGTGTGAATTCCCACTGGCTGAAAGCATAGACATGGTGTGGAGGTGAATGATTATCACTGGGGCAGCAAACTCAGACTCTGGCTGACAGCAGGAAAATAAGAATTTCTTTAAGCAGTTGTTTCTTAAAATGAATCTCGTGACAAACTCACAGGTCTGGTTAAATCTTTTCAGAATTAGACAAAAGTATTGTCAAATAGCTGCCACTTTCAACCTTAACTGGCCTATTTCCTCAGTTGCCTTGGGAAGAATATCGGGGATAGTGTCAGTGTGCAAAGGGATACATACAGGCATACTTGCTCTTCCTCTCTCTTCCAGAGGTATTAGCAAACACCTGCTGCCACTGCTCCTGCCATTGAGAAGCAAGGATCATTTCAGACCCACTGGGCTTTTCGTCCTTAGAAATGCAGTCATGCATCAGCATAAATGCAGCAACTGTGTAACAATTCATTGTATTTGACAACAGCTGGAGGAGAAAGAGCATTTAAAAGGAGAAACCACCAAACATTCCATGTCCCTTAATGTAACAGGTCAACACACTGTAAATGGAGCGGGTGGAGTTGGAACAGACCAGCTTGTATATCTGAGAGCACAGTCTTGAGTGCACCACTGATCACAGCTGAACAAGTTTCTCTTAAGCCCTCATTCAGTGTTTTATTTCCATGCTTTCCTACAGGGAGACTGACTTGGAAGTATGCATAAATTTCATGCCAAAATATGTCTCTATCTAGCTTCAAATCAGAGTCATGGGAAAAACTCACACTGGCTTCAGCAGAGTTTGCTCAAGCCCTTCATCTATCCTAACCTACTGCTGATAGCTATTTGTGTCCCTAAACGACCCAGATGTCCCAGATGATAGCACATGCACACGGTATCATACTGATCATAGCATGGAGCAATAACTTGACTGTTCCTAAACTATTCAGAGCTAGTAACTAGGAATGCAGAGATAAGCACAGCACATGGTACTTTCACAAGGGTGTAAGGGAGCTCCATGGACTAGAGGGAACTGACCCCACTCGTTTAGGCCCTGTTGAAAACTTCATCGCCTGTAGGTCCCAGGCTGATCCCCTTTGCTCTCAGAAGCAGATATTGCTCCTCCAAAGCCAGCACAGTGCTATTATTGCACAAGCACAGGAATAAGTTAGTATTATCAATTTTCTCACTTACATGTTCTTATGCAGCAATAAATAAAAGCTTGAAGGGGGCTTTCTTTAGTGAAAAGGGAGCAAGATGACTAAAACCTTCTGTAAGATCAGAGCATGCACACAGGCTGGTACACCTGGTAGCAAATGGTAGCTCCTTCCCAAGCTACCCTGCAGTAACATCTGCATGTGTCTAGATACAAGCAAGGAAACAGTCTTCTATCGTTATTATTTCAGAACAATAGAACTAACAAGACACAACGGCTGCTCAATTACAATTACTATTTTATAGCATTGTGCAAGATAAAAGCTTTCCCCCCCTCCTCCCACATCCCTAATATAATATTTAAGATTGAGATTTAGTGAATCAGATAACCTTAAATTCAGTTTTCAAAGCAATATTAACCCTGCCCAACAAGGCTAGTCAGACAGCAGAATGTGGCAGACTGTAATTTTGGCAAATAATTTTGGCAAATAATTTGACAGAGTAGTGTCATTTTGCCTTTTGCTTTAGCAATACACACACACATGCCAATGGGAACACAAAAGCAGAACTAAAAGGATAATTTTCTAATACAACAGTTTGAAAAACTTGATTCATATCACTGATTAACTGATAGTTATTCTTTACAAGCCCTGTTCCAGTACTTTACATCAAATATATGTGCCTTTAGGTATTTAGTACAGAATTGCTTCCCCATAACAGTAGGCAGTTCTAACAGTCTTACAGTTCTAGCAGTCTAGCAGTTCTTACTCCTCTGTGTTTTAATCACTTAGCCATCATTGGGATCTCTAATATAGAACACTGTGATTTTAAAAATGTCTCAGTCACATTGTTACAGTGCAAGAATGCTGTGAGGTTGAACAGCATAGTGACAAAGCCTCCCCACTCCTCTGCTGGGCCAGGAAATGTGCTACCAAAATCCGTGCTACTTATTGCCCTGAAACTGTCCTGGAGTTCCACCTCCACCAATATCTTGTAGCTAAAAATGGAGCTCTCACCTCACCCCAAAGAGGTCACTAATTAAAATTGGTATTTTTAGACTCTAGGTATACTCAGATACACTGCAATTGATACTATAAATATTTTGGGGTTTTATTTTCTTATACAATTAGTCCCTAGAAAAAGGACAGAAATTTCACCTTCACTGTAATGACAGCCCAACTTATGAAAATATATACTGGATATAAAACAGAGCAAAGAATAAATCAAAAGGCATTCAATGACTTCAGTAGCCTTTCAACTACATTAGTGGGTGATGGCAGAAACAACAAACATGAAAAGCAGCAACCGAGTAGCTGAATTTACTGCATCAGCTCCGAATGCATTTTAAAGATAATTTTATTTTCCCACTTTTTGCCTTCCCTTTTTATTTTCCCTCCAAGTGAAGAAAGCATTTGTTGCAATTTCAGCCAAGGATAGAGAGAGGCTTCAGGGAAGAGCAGATGAGAGTATTTGCAATTTCATCAAGTTCCTAATAGCTCAAGTGAGAAACATTGGAGTTATAGATACTCCAGTGCTCTGGGTTTTCTCCAGAGGACTGGGTAGATGGAGACATCAGGGGAAATTTCCTGTTCCCACATGGCTCTGCACAGCACTTTCTCACCACTTCTTCAACTTGTCCTGATGTGGTGTATCGGTGTGCAAAGTACGGAAGGCACACCTGAGTTATCTTCTGGCTTGGAAAGGAACCCGGAAGGCTACAGAAGGTTACAAAAAATGCAAAAATGCAGGAAATCAATTCAACATTGATTGGAAGAGGGAAGTCACACTACTTCACCATTTCTAAGACCCATAGATCAATAAGGCAAATGGAAAAATGTTTTGTTCAATACACTCTTCAATACATTGCTTGCATTACTGGCTTACACTGTATGATACCCAGACATTTTCTTGGTGCTGGTGCATTCACTTTCATAAGACTTCTTACAGAAAAAGGCTACAGCTGCTAAAGGTGATTTATAGGGGAATTGAGAAACTTAGATCACTTGACAGCTAAGAATACAGGTCTTTGAAACCCGGACTAATGCTTCCATTTTTTTATCTTCCTTCTCTTTCCATTCATTGTTCCAGTTGTTAAGCATCCACTTGCAGAGTAGCACAAGAAATGCATTAAGATTTTGATCTGTGTACTTCTGTCTTTTAAAAATTGTCCCAAACTCATCAAATATCAAAATAAACTTGAGTAAAAAAGGATCCACTGGGGAGACAATTTCAATACAAAATCTTTGACACTAGCACTCGTTTTTCTGCAATGGACCTTGTTTGTATGCACTGCATTCAATGAGATTTTGTGTGCCCTCCAGGAAGGCTGACAAAAGATGCAGTAAAGAGAAATAAAGAAGAAAATAATTTGAAATTCACAATAATCAATTAGGATGCCCTTGATAGCCATTCTAAGCAGTAGGAAGTGCATTTTGCTTCACTGTAGTTTTGCAGAGAAGATAGGTGCTTTTATAGGGATGAACACATAAATATTTCAGATGATAAGCTGTTTACATTATGGACTTCAATTTTCCTAGTGCAAGCAAGAAAGCTGCTCTCAACCCTTAGCTTTTGTCTGTCATTCAGAAATATGAAAGCCCTGGACTGGAGCAGGCCTGGTCTCATTACAGGGAAGAAAGTGAGGCAGGGTTGCTACAGTCGAACACAGCAATTTGCTGTGGGAGACTTAAGCTATATTCCTTTTCCTCCGTGTAGGTTACTGAGCTACACAGGTCATTGTTGTTCTATATAAAACTAGAATAATGCACAGTTATCTGCACTCAGACTAATACATAACACTGCTTTAAGTTACATGGGCTAGAAGAGAGATTTGGGTAAATTCGGTAGCATTACTGTAAACTGGTTACAAACTTGCTAAAGTATTGTGGGTTTAAGGGAGACAAAGTTTACTCACTATTTAGTGAGTTCATGTGCTTGTAGGTTTCATAAAGGTGAAGAAACATCATGGAGAGGCAACACTGACACTCTTTCACCAGACAGGGAAACTGGCAGTCAGGCAGTCAAAGCTTCCCTTTCAGAATACCAGCCACTGCATCAGCTAAATTATCTATTTGGAGACCTCTACCCCATCTACTCACCTGATTTTTTCCCCCTCCTCTGCTAAGTCCTTGGGAGATACTATTTTGGGACACTATTTTTTTGCCAGGGCAGCCATCTCTGTGACATCAATTTGTAGAAGATATCCTCCTCTGCACCCCTAGATAAGGGTGCAGGTGCAGATGAGGATGTCACTTGCTTTCACTGCTGCCTAGAAAAATGTTTTCTGTATTCTCTTTGGAATTAGGCAAATTAAAACAATTCAGGCTAATCAGGGAATATGCTGGTACCCCACTATCAATTTACACTCCACTGAAGTGGAGCTCAAGCCCAAGTCCAGATGTGTATGTACAGAAAGGTACTATACACCTCCATATAGTCAGCCCATCTAGCCCCATAAAAGTTGTTTTGCCTCCAAAGATCTGAGAAAATCCAGAATCAGTCATGTTTGCTTGGGAAGCCAGGGGACTTGAGCAAAAATGCTAAGTTTATCTGAGTAACTTTTAACCTGAAATCCACTTCCATGTAAATTACAGAAGCTACGATATATATTGTTGCCAATAAAAAATTCCACAGCCATGTTTGCTGAGGAACTAGGGAAAAAAAAGAAAGTGATCCTTCTTTCAGGCCCGTTTCCTCCAGCCCCTTAGAGATAGCAGGTATGGCAGAAGCCAATAGAAAGGACATAACCAGGATTGTTTATTACAGTCTCAAATCTAGTCTTAGTCTAGGATATAAATTTAATCTCCTAATGACTATAATGCAGCTTTTTGGAGCTAGCTGGTATGATAAACATATTCTGCTTAAGTAGTTCCAAGTCTTTTTTTCTTCTACAGGCATAACTATTTCAGTTGGAAGTGTGTTCTCTTTCTTTTTTTTCCCCCCACATACTGAAATGGTTGAATTGGCATCATACACCTTTATACAAATAAAATCTTCATTCACAGTAGAGATCACAGAGCTTTAACTCCAGGATATTTAAAGCCACTGCAATTTCTCTGTGTAGACAAACCATATAATTTCCAACACTTGGAGATTCATCCATCAGAGTTCTTGCAATTTGGCTTGTCACAGTTTTGGAGAGCTTCCCAAAATTCGCTGTCATGAAATATTGTCACAATATGCAGGATCCTTTCCTACAGTCCCACTTCAGTAAAGCAGGCAGAAGTTCCACCCAGGAGCCACTGGCCTTCAAAGCCTACAGTACTTTTGCTTCTCTTGAGCTGTACTTGCTCCAGCTATCTCCCTCTCTCTTCTTTCACTTAAGTGTTTGCTCTGCCCTGTCTGACGTTCCTGAGTCATTATCCATGTCTTAAGATATATCTCTGAGTGTCTCATGTGCAAGTTAAATGACAGAAATAAAAGGCTCTACTCTTAATAAAAATTAGCAAAAAAGATCCAAACTCTACCCTTCCCTGACCCTCTTACAGGGTTGTGTCTTCTCTGTCATGAGAAGCTGGAATGCATTGAATCAGGTTTCAAAGATCTGACTGCTTGTGGAGGATGCTAAAATATCCTCTCAGCAGGGAGAGAATTACCCTAATCTGCAGTGCTATCCATTATTTTGGAACAGACAGTGAGTCCAGTCCCAATAGCTCAAAACTGCTCCCACAAGCTCTGATCCTTTAACCCTGGCCCTACAAATGTCACTTCTACTCCCTCCGTCTACTGAGGAATCCTTTCCACAGCCTCGGGGAGGAGCTTGGCTGGGACAAATGCTGAAAGCAGGTGGGCAGTCAATGACTTGGGATGAGCTCAGAAGCATCTGCTCCCACCAGCTCTTCAGAGCCATGGGGATGATGCATGAACCACAGCCACCTCACCCCACAGCAGCCAGAGGAGCAACAGTTTGGGACACATTCCTTTACTTTTCATCTGGGACTTACCTTATTGCTACAAGGTGACAGCAAGGACAGCAAGGATAGTGTGAGCTGAACAGGTCCAAAGACAGGAAAACACCTCTGTGCATTGCCTTAGATGATTACAGAAAAGATCTAGAAATAAAAAAAATCCAAACTTCTCTTGATTCCTGGTATAAAACTAACATTTCTATTGTTTATCTTATTTTTTTTTTTTCTGTGTGAAACAAATCACTTTTATCAGTGTTGCCTTTAAATGCTCAACCTCCTCATCTGGTTTTGTCAGACCCGGACCTGAAAAAATCCAAACAAACTCAACATGATGTAGACTGTGTCACAGAGCTCGTCCTATTCAAAAGTTTGAAATAGGAAAAAGGAAGAGGAATCCCATAAGAGCAGAAAGAAAAGTATGATGTACCTCAATAGAAGTGTGAGCACAGAGGTGCACTGGGACATCACGGCCTTTAGAGTCAGAAAATCACAGGTGCTGCCTGCTAGAATGAAACAACACCTGTTGAAAATAGAGCCATGAGAATTTGATACAAGAGTTTATTGAGTGTCACAGCAGCCTCCAGAAATGCTCTGCAAAGATGTCTCACAGGGCACTGTATCAGGCCCTGAGGACAGGACTGACTGACCCTCCACTGGGCACTTTGACTCCAGCCAACAAGCCACATTTGGGGAAAGATCCATCTTTGGGGATATAATAAAGGCACTGCTTTCAAAACAAGAACTCTAACAGCTGTAGAACTAATTGCAGGCATAGCACAAATTGCTTAGGAGTCTAATTTTACATGTAAATGGCAATTAGGCTCTTAGATAACTCAGGTTAGAAAATTTCACCATGGACCATCTGGAATGTGCAGGAGCAGCAGTCCTGGATACACACCACAGATTTTTTGTTCTCCTGTAGGAACTCAACTCTGGGAGCAAAGTGTCTCTTGTTACTCTATAAGGAGTAGCTGCCCATGACCTCACACTTCAGTGATGACCTCATGCTGGCTCTGTACCACTAATTTCTAGGGGACTATTCCCATTTTACCACATTGTACAGAGGAGACTCTGGCTCACTGAAATGAATGTGTGAGAACTTGTAACTATGAGAAGATGTCACCATGCCCTGCCCTCTGCCTCTCCTACGCCTGAGAGATGAGCCCTGAGGAGAAATACCTGCCAAAGAGCCTCCACCTCACATCATGCACCATAATAACAAGTACTGGTATTTTATTTATGTCTCCAAATTAACAGAAATGATCATCAAAAAACTATCTTGGCAGTGTCTAATAACAAGCTTTTTAGAGGCCTATATTTTTGCCATAGCTGCAACTCTTCAAAAATGTAATGCTTTGTTTTGACTTGACTAAGGGCTGGGGTGGGTAGGTGGGTGGTCTGGAATCCATATGGGCCACTTTAAGTACCTTAGTCACACCAGAATCTTCAAGTTACCACAGCATCCTCTCTGTTTTTCCTGTTAGCAGTGATAAAACCTTAAATTGAAAATAAAAAATAAAAATTTCCCGTTTAATTAGTTACAAACCACTTTAACATAGCATTTCCCTTTCTAGATATACTCAGTTTATGAGGTGTTTGCTGCCTGGTAACTGGTTTCTCTGACTAAGATTTTAGAAATAAATAGCTCAGCATGTTTCTTTTAGTTATTCTCTCACTGACTTGAAATAATACTTTGCCTATTTATTCCACTTTCCCATGGTCCTGCTTGTTCATTCTTTTTGAGTTACACTTGTCAGTATTTGGACAGAAGGCCTTAAAGAGAACCCTGCTCAGGTGTTGGTCCAATGCTCTCACATGGTATCTTGCAGCCTTACACCTCTGAAGATGCTTTCTGATGCTCTGTAAAAGCAACGACAGTGCAGCTCTTTAAAAAATGCCTTTTATAGAGTGTCACTATTGAAAATGTGTACCTAAATAAAAATCCCTAGTACTTCCTCCCACCACGAATGTCCTAGCAGCATCTGCTTGACAGTTTTCTATTTCCTGAAGCAATTTGGTCTGTCATGGTGTCACACAGTACCCAACAGCTGCTGTCAACCAAGAAGTAGCTTCAGATCTGCAGTGAGAGAAGTTTCTTCTGGGCAGCCCTGGAATCTCCACATCCTTGCAGTCCTGGAGAGGGATTCCTGTCCTACAGGATGCATAATTTCCTTTTGATTACTGCAGCCAAACTTTTCCCAGGCAGGTAGCATTTTAAGACTCCAGAATTACAAAAACACCATTTGGGAATGTTTGAGAACAAAATATGGTTTACTTGGGTAGAGTACAGCCACATTATTCATGCAAATCCACTGCCAAGGGAGCCTTGTCACAATATACTATCTATTTAGGAAAAAAGAAATAAGGAAAAAAAGTCCACCCTTCTCATAACTGGTGGGACATCATAAATCCTGGGTTCCAAGAGCTTTGGCCCCCCACCATATGCTGATTTCATTATGCCTTTTTTCTCTTTACTGAGACTCCTGTATTCCTGCCAAATGTTGTTTCTGTGCCCTTCTCTCCAGGCTTGGATAACTGCACTCCTCCCTCTTTTTTCAGGCCACCCCTGTGCTCTCTGTGGTGCCAGCTCTCAAGTGCACCAAGCTGAGCCAGAAAAACACTAGAAATGTCAGAAAATGGGCCCAGATAAGCACCAGTGTGGGAATAGTGTGGATAGCTGTGGGACTTGAGTCAAACACACACCAAAAGGATCATTTAAATCTGTACTTATATCCTCTTTAGGTCATAAATCAGCTTTGTCTTGCTGATAGAGCCTGTTTAATACCATTTTGTTCCCTACCTGTGTTTCTAAGGCTGCAGACAATACGAAATGCAAGAGATGCTGTTATTACTGTGCTGCAGCCAGGGAGGTGTGGAAAGAAGCCACCAGTGTGACCAGTTGCTCCTGATTACAACTTGTGTGGATACTGTCATGATGGAGACTGACTGTGGTGCCAGATAGCCTGGGGAATAGTGTCCAACAGGCTTTTAAGAAAAATGCTTTTAATTTCAGCACTTTTTTCATTTCCTTCTTGATCATGAGTCTAGTCTTCTAGCTGAGCAACTACATCTATTGTTGTTGCCCAGTGCATTTGATTTCTAGTTTTGCAGACTGCACAGGAGCCAGGGTCTGGGTTCCTGGTAGATGTGGAGTATTTGACATCTCCTGACTATATTCAGTGACTTCTGCACAAGCAGTGAAACAAGAGAGACCCTGCCTTGACTCTACTGTGGAACAGGAGGGGGTCATAGGGAAAACACACACACACAGGACATACTGGTTTTGCACCCCTGCTATTCCAGGCATTCCTTCCTATTGATTATATTACCATACACTTCATGTTGCAAGGCAGGAGAAAGCAACAGGTTTCATCAACCTTGTGTTGAGAGGCTGTTTTTTTCTATTCAGAACCAGATGGAAGCAGAGGGGGAACATTTGAGGACCAAGCCACGTGCATGGTGGTTGTTTTGCAATTGTATTTCCACAAGGGGTGGTGTGCCCTGCAAAAGCCAGTGAGGTGCTTTCATAGTGAAAGCTATTAAGTGTTATTAATGAATTATGTTATGCTAAAAGCAACAGTAAATAGAGGTTGCTAATTTAGTCAGGAAGTATTTTAGGATCTGATTGGTTTTGCTACCACAGTCAAAAATTAATTGAGGTTGGACATTTTTGCCTGTCTGGAAGGTCGAGTAAAACACCTGGATGTGTGGAGCAATGTCATTGTGCATTACCAGGGGAATCTGAAGGAGTCAGAGGCAAAGGTGACTCCTGGGCCTGGGCAGCACAGTTTCTGACATGTCATAGCACACCACAACATTTTAAAGTTTTTTAAAAGTGGGAGGTGTGCTGATAGAAGTGCCAGAGCACATGTGCAATCCCAGTGTGATCCATGGATTCGTTTTTATCTATGGAGATTGCCTAATGCTAAGAAGCCATCAGCTTCACTTCCATTAGTGAGTTGTGAGGTTTTTCATTTGTCTTGGCCACTCTATTTCAAAGTGAACAGCTTTTGGGAAGAAAATACACAGAAAGAAAGTAAACTGACAGTTTGTATCACACATTTGCCTAAGCTATCTTAAAATGCTGCAGAAAATTTATTACACAAATATACTGGCTACCATCACATCTTACCATTTCAGAATCTCTGAAAAACACAATCTGTTTAAAAATCAAAAATTAGGCAACTAGTAATGATGGCATTCATGTAAAACTATTTTTTCAAAATTATTTATTTTTTTTATGGCTATTATACTTATAACTTTCATGTTTTAAAGCTCTTATCAGCAACCACCAGCGAAAGTTACACTATTTAAATAAAAAGAAACCTGAATTTTTATTAAGTCCATAACTCTGACATAGAACCTCTGACTACTGAGAAACTTCCAATAAAATAAGGAAATCTGGTGGTAATTACCATTGCTCTTGAGGAACCACACACACAAACACAGAATATTCTGAGTAGGAAGAATAAGAGAGTGGCTGGCTTGGGTGACAGACTGAAGCAAATACTGAAGCTTCATACTAGATCTAAGCCAGCACTGAGTTTCAAAATGGCCTATCAAAACAACAGGAAGAGCCTGTAAAGCTATTTCCTGATGAAAAAAGACCTTGTCCTTCAGGGCTTAGGATATGTCTGTAAAGCTGTTTCATTCCCTAAATCTGCCTTTGCTGTCAGCAAGATATACCTGAAATCACATGGCTTTGTAAGGATTATTCAAATCAGAGAAAGGAGTTTGAGGAATTCAAAGCATTGAAAAAATGTCACTCTTTATAAGCATGTTTGGGAAAACAGTTTTATTTTAGTTTGCTCTGGTATTCAGGGATCCTAAAGAAGAGAACTCAGCCCTAGTAATATTCGTTTCTCAATCCAGATCAAAAGGTAAGAGGCATGTATAAGATATTCCTCTCCAAGGCCTTCCAGGTGGGCCACAGATGCCTTTTTCAAGGTATGCTTCAAAATACACCTGGATCACAAATTGCATCTCCACAGGCCACTAAAAATCACTTTTTTCCTCCTCTCAATTTTTTTGTCTTTTCCTAAGTAACTTCATCCCTTCACCCCATTCTCTCAAACCTTCTCATCCCTACTCCTTTTTTCCATTCATTTTCTTTACAAGGTCTTTCTCCATTGTCGTCCCTCCAGTTTTGCCCTCACAATTCACCTTGGCCCATCCCACAGGCCCTGTTCTGCTCAGGGTATAGAAGAATTGACCCAAGTTTAGATCCTGAAGCAGGATCTTACAAGGTCACGCCCTTAAACTACTTTTTTTTTTGTACCCATTTATACAGGGCTTTGCCCTGCTGTTAATACCTGGTGACATCAAGTCCTACTCAATAGATGATTTAGTTTGGGATCATATGGCCCAAGAAGAGCCTACCAATAGGTGAGTCCTACTTGAGGAAATATCTCTTTTTCATGGACACATATTCTCCTGTCATCTCACACCTGATTTCTGTGTGCTGTCTGTCTTGCAGAAGTGACTTCCTTTTTTGAGACACCCCCTATATAATTATAGGAATTTTATATATCATTTCCAAAACAGACATTGCTTTGCTGCCATCATCTCCTTTCCAAATGCTGTCAGGCACTTGGCACTTCTGTGGCCTTCCAAATGATAGCACATAAGCCCTCTGTCATGAGGGTTATATAGTTTGATTTAGCTTTTCTCCTCAGGTTTTTGTCAGCAGAACTGAGAGCACATCTCGACATCCTGGATGAGGTACACAAAGTAGATTAACTCTTTGCCTTCACTTATAATGCAGCATCTGACAGTGAATGTTTAGCACCTGGTGTACATCTATTTGAGGCTGTGGTAGTTATTTGTAGCTCAGACCAGAGGGTTCACGCTCAAGAGATTGTGTCAGCCTTTGCTGAGTCTTTGACCAACAGAACCAACAGAACAGGACCAGCAAGAAGCTATCTGGATCAGTGCATTGCCCACTCATGCTCCACTCCACAGGCTCTGCTCCTGTTTCTGCTTCAGGATATCATAACAGCACCTAAAGTCTTGCCCAGAGTTAAGGGCCGACTGTGCTGGATGACACACAAACATACTGTTGAGGGAAGGCTGTGGCACAAAAAGTTGAACACTGACACAGTGAGACAAAGGAACAAGAAACCATTATCTTCCCCAGATCAAAACCAGGAACGGAGACAGTAACTGTGACTTGTCAAGGTCACTCAAGAATTGAGCAACAGAGATTAGAACAGAAGTTTTTATTTCTCTGAGTCACAGCTCAGTGTCTCAGTCACAAGACCATCCTTCACCTCTCACCCCAAGGGAAGAACATGTCATTCCTATTTGCTTACCTAGCAGCAGTCCTAGCTACAGGCGATAGTGTCCTTCTACGCGAGCAGGGTACCAGCAAGGGTGGAGTCTGAAGCAGCAGGGACACATAAGCACTTGCCTGGCTGCTGGAGGCATATGACACAGCTGGTGTGCACTAGAAAGGCTGTCTGATTCCTATAGCACCCTCAAATTTCATGCCCCATGAAGCTGATGGAGACAAGGAGAACTTGCAGCCCGATCCTCCTCAGATTAGGTTTCTGAACATTTCCTTTGTGGCATGTGGAGAGAATCTGAAGGAGAGCTCAACAGCACAGATATTTTCCTGGCAGGGGAAGAGCTTTGAAGCTCTCAAGTGGTCCCAGAATAAACTTCATGACTTGGGAATGAACACTATGTGCTGACAACATCATCAGTTCGCGGCTTTAAAGGCAACCTTCAGGACAGCTTTTCTCAGTGCCTGCTGCAGGGTTGTGATCCAGACAGATTTTCTGGAAAGAATGCAAAGGGTTAAGTGAAACACCTCCATGGGATGCTTCTGTGGGCATGCATGCTCATCTCCATGGACATCAAGGGGTGGGGCCACTCACCCGTGAGAAGCAGATGTAAGCAGGAACTTTCTGGTGGGCCCAGTCCTGCCGGTTCCCCTCACAAACCTGAAGTCTCACTGCAGGGGGAATGGAGGGGAAAGGAAATCATTGGGACACAATCTGGGAGAGGAATTGCAACAAACACAGAGATGGTTTAGGCTGATACAGCATAGCCAGACAGATTAGGAAAGGCCCTACAAATACCAAAAATAATCATGTGATGAAAAAGCAGTAACTCATATTAAGTGATTCCTTGCAGAAGATCAAGAGGGATCTAAATGGGAAGAGGATGCTGCTCAGATAGATGGTTTGGGCTGGCTGGATAAGAAACAGTGTGGAGGATTAAAAAAAAAGTTGTCTAATGAAAGTAGATGCAGGGGCAAAATTCTGGCTCTCTTGAAATCCAAGATAGAAAAAGAGGACTTCAGGGGAGTCTGGATCTGGCTGGGGAGATTTGGTGTTCTTGTAAGCCTGCAGGCATTGTTTTTGCTCATAGTCACAGCATGGTGCATGTGTGGTACTGCCATGTACTTGAATGCCATCTCGGACAGTTTATGAGGAAAACTGCTGGTTAGAAAGTACAGACTTCTAGTTATAACATACACAAAACCTTTGAAACCCTGGGGGAGTTCTTGGCTTCGGGCAGGAAAGTTGAACAAGCAAAGCTTTCCCTGTCCCTCCGTGTGGTCCTGTGCATGGTTTCATAAATATCTTGAAACAAAGTTGTTTTTCTGCATGAAACTTGGTCCATTCAAGACCAAGTTTCATGATCTATGCTTCTACTGTAATGGAAGTTTCACTTCTCATTCCTACCAGGCCCCAGGCAGACACTGTGCAGTAGAAGCAACAGTTTGGGAGCTATGGCTTGGGGCAGAGTGGCTGGAAAGCTGCCTGGTGGCAAAGGACCCAGGGCCGTTGGTTGACAGAGGCTGAGCATGAGCCAGTGCGTGCCCAGGTGGCCAAGGAAACCAGTGACATCCTGACCTGTATCAATAATGGTGTGGCCAGCAGGACTAGGGCAGGAATCTTCCTCATGAGCCAGTGCATCCCCCCACTAAGGCTGCAGCTCAGATCCTGTGTTCAATTTTGGGCTCCTCACTACAAGAAAGACATTGAGGTGCTGGAGTGTGTCCAGAGAAGGGCAGTGGAACTGGTGAAGGCTGTGGAGCACAAATCCTATGAGGAGCTGGGCTGTTTAGCCTGGAGTAAAAGAGGCTCAGTGGGGACCTTATCACTCTCTACAATTGCCTGCAGGGAAGTTGTAGCCAGGTGGGATCAAACACTTCTCCCAGGTAACCAGCAATAAGACAGGAGAAAATGGCCTCAAGGTGCACCAGGGGAGTTTTAGATTGGATATTAGCAAAAATCTCTTCACTGAAAGGGTTGTCAAGTATTTGAACAGGCTTGCCAAGGAAGTGTTTGAGTCACCATCCCTGGAGGTATTTAAACTACCCATAGATATGGTGCTTAAGGACATGATTTAGTGTTGTACTTGGTAGTGCAAGGTTAATGGTATGTCTTGATGATCCCAAAGTGTTTTCCAGCCTAAACGATTCTATGATTCTAACTAGTGTCAATCTGCAGAGATGGTCCTGAGCTCAGGACATTTTCTGACAGTGGGAGAGCAGAAGCAGCCACAGATCAAGACAGTCTTTCTTCAACAAGGAGCTCCAGACAGCTTCTGGCCTTGTCAAGTTGGAGCTCCAAGTCCATGACCTCTTCCTTCTTACAGAGGGAAGAGGAGTAAAGATATTATTACTGTCTTACTCACATCTGTCCCCAGTTTTAGGAAAAAATCAGTAATTGCAATCAAAGCTACAAGCAGAAAGCTGGTGACAGGTGGGTAGGTTTTGTAATTGACATTGAAAAATCTCTGTGGGGTCTCCCCACTGAGATTTTCTTCACCCTTGCAGGTTCTCCCACCTGGTGGGGAGCAGCACAGGAGAGCACGACAGAGGAGCCAATCATGACTACAGACAAATGTGTACCAATGTTGTGGCTGCCTTGAGCTGACACAACCTTTGCTGGAGTTCAGTTCACTACTTCCCCTTCCTTTTTCTTATGCTGTATCCCCATACTGCAAGGGGATGCATTGCCACATCACCCCATACTTAGTAAAGCCTGTGATGACAGTCCCACAGATACTTTAATCACAGGCCAAAGAAAGGGTAGCAGGAAACCAGCAACCAGAAATGACTGGTGGAGAAGGGGGTGTGACAATTAGGCAACCTGATGACAGAGGCCAAGAAGGAATATACACATGCAGGGAAGAGAGGATCACATGACAGGAACATTGCTTTTAACCATGGGACCACAGAGTTAGAATCTCTTGCTGTTACCATGATGTGATGCCTCAGAGAAGAGGGGATGAGCCCACTACTGGGGAAGAAGAATCTCCCTAAGCAAAGCAAAAAGCTTTGTGAATGAGCAGCTGATATATGGGCTGGGCTTCCCTTTAATTATATTGCAAATAACGAAAGCAATAACTCTCCAGAGGGTAAGACTAAAGTGTGGTAGTGGTGATAGTAAGATATGAGCTCTCAAGTTCACTGTAGCATGTGAGCTTCTTAGCTGGAAGAGAAGATGGAGAGAAAACGGAGAGAGTGGGGCAGATTTTTGGTCCCAGCTTTGTCACAGAGCCTGTGGTGCAAAGCAGGCAGAAAGCTGACCAAAAGGATTGCATCGAGGCAGTATAGCAGTGTTTCTTAGCAATTCAGTTTTTACTAAAAAATAGACTAAAAATTGGTATGTGCCTCTATTTTTTCCTCCTGTTTATATAAATTAAATAGCATTTTCCTTCTCCCTCTCCTTTTTTTTGTTGCTTGCAGGAATGTAGGTGTGTTTTCTTTTGGTGTGTATTTTCACAGTATTTTGTAGAAAACCTTTAATGTCTTACCAAGCACCTGTCATCTTTGACAGCAAGTTCATAAGCACTGACATGAAACACCCAATTCTATGTCTCTTGTTTCTCTTGCTATTTAGAAGCAGGTAGGGGAGAGCTCATCTAAATCTCTGGACATTACAGCAGTGTCCAAGGGACATATATCTGTGGCACAGGTAGCAAAAACCCTAAATTCCTTTTAATAAAGTTACATTTGGATCCCTTTGAATTTTTTTGCGGGGTGAGAGCTAGCTGGATAAAACATTAGCTCATGTCACCTTGCCCTCACACTTTTCTGAGACAAATATGTACTTGATTCATCTGAAGATCTGGTTCATTAAGATTAATAATTTATCAAAATACGTAATGGCACTGACCACATTTATATGTAACTGAGTAATTTTCCTTATATGCAATTGCTGCAACTGCACCAAAGCTACATCCATATAAATGGCACAGTAAGACAAAGACTGTGGAAGGCAAGAATCTGTAACTGGCTGTACAGTCAGATATCATTTTCACCATATCACAGCTGGTTTGGCACTCCCTCTTTGGAAAGACACATGTATTATGAGAAAGGTCTCCATTCTTGTCACGACTGAAACACATGAAAGTTCTGATACTTCAGAGAAAAAACACCAGCCTGCTCACCCAAAGGGCTGCAGCAGCATTGACAGACCCCGTCCACACTGCACATAAATTTTGATTCTGAGGACTGCTTTCTTCTCTGACAATTCTTTTTTCACTTCAATGCATTGTACTGATGGGAGTTGCATGTGGCTCATTGGCTCACATGACAGCATCAGAGGTTTGTGTCTTGCTCTGTGACATCACTGCCTCCCAGATGGTCATCAGTGGATCACAGACTACACTCACCAGCTGTGCCTGGCATGGGAGGGGTGGCAAAGGGGAAACAGCAAATACAATGCTGCAGAAAATACACAGAGCAAAAGCTGCCTGCTGAGGGGACCACAAGGTGGGAATTAATTAATATGCCCATGATGAGCAAGACCTTGCAAGTCTGTCATATCGGCTTCTATCACTGTATAAACCAAAAAATCTGTCCAGGGCTCTCCCAAAGCCCTCTTCCTATTTATCTAAGTATATTGCCTCAGCTGGAGTCAGAATAACTCATTTCTTTTGTGTTCACCCTAACACCACTGTGCTGCTGCTGTGGTGATCTACAACTGTGACAGCCTTGAGAATGATGGAAGGAGCACATGGAAAACCATGGGAAATCAGAGGGCAGAGGATAGAAGCAGGGCATGTAAACCATGTGCTTCAGCTGGCAAGGAGAAGAAGGGAGTGAAGAGCACATGAATAACCTTGACTGAAGCAGTCTAAAATGGAAGAGGAAAATGAAACACAGAAGAGAAGTAGCAGAGACACTGGCTTTACAGTTAGGCAGGGAGTAAGGATTTGGTAGAAAACTTGTCTTACTACAGACTTCCCAAACAACTCTAGCCAAGTCATCCCACTGGTGTGAACATCAGCTTCTCTTCTGTAAAACATTTCTGAGAGAAAAATTGTCACAAAATGTCATGGGCCATGACATTTTGAGCAGTCTCAACAAAGTCACAGTTCATGGAGAAAACCAAACAGAAACAGATGGTGAGGGAGTTGAATCCATTTCTGCTTGTCTCCATGATGGATCTATACAAAATATATGCAGTTATTATACTTTTAGGAAGTTCTTTTAGCTCCTTTGTTGGCATCAGTGTTTCAGGGCTTATCCCCAGCTGGCAAATGTGGTGCTGTCCCTCAGCATCAGGGAAGGACACAGGCTTTCTGCTGAAACAGTGTTTTCCTTTCCCTGCTGTCATTCTCCTCCCACCAGGTGTTTTCTGTGAATCATTGTTTTGTACCCTGAGTTCTACTGGTGTGGCTGAAAGCAGACTTTAATTTAGGTAAAGTGGAGAAGACCTCCTGGATATGGATGCTGCCAAAGTGATTTGTGATTAGGCAAATATAGCCCTGGAAGCTTCTCAGTCACTGAGTGCTATCACAGGAAGTCATAGAACAAAATGTCTTTCATTTGAGTGAAATATTTTTAAAGAATCTGGCCTCTTTCCTTGCCTCTCCCATTAGAGACTGTTTCTTAACCTGATTGCTCTGATGGCTAGAAGCTTTCTTTTAATTTCTCAGAGAAACTCCTTTATGGTCAGTTTAGACACAGTTGTTCTTGGGACATCCTTCAGCTGCAATAATCTAATTTTTGCACTCCAATAGATTTATAGAGAGGAAATCTAGCCACTCTCATCCTTCACTTTCGTGGCTGTAAAAACCAGTCTCACTTAGTCTCTCTACAGAGGCTAGGAGTCTCCCTGGCCCTGGAATCATGTGCTCACTCTTCTCTTCACCTGTGCCCATTGAAACTCATATTCCTAGGAAGTGAGCAACAAGAATTGTCCTCCATTTTTCAGATGAGATCTCTCCTGAGTCCTGCATACCACCAATCACGCTTCCTTCTCTTTCTGGATATGTTGTAGGGTATTATTGGTCTTTACGCAATTGCAACATTTTGGGGCTCACAGTCACTGTGCAATGACAGTGTAGTATGTTATGAAGTACAAGTTTTTGTCATTCTCTGTCATTTCCAGTTGTTGAGCCACAACAGTGTTGCTGTAACAGAAGCTGATACATTTCTGCATAATAAAGCTAAGGTACTAGGAAAACCAGCTACTGAATTCCAGCCTTCCAAACAGACACCTTCCCTTTCTGTACAACCTGCCTTTGTCTCCCCATCAGCCAGCTCTTTATCTACCTTCTAACCTTTTCATAAATTCTATTTTAGCTATTACTTTCACTTATGGCACTATGTCAAGTACTTTATTGTAGTCTGGAAAGATAGAATCTCTATCATTTCCCCAGTCCAAAATAGTTGCTTATCAAAGAGAAATACTGAGTTATTCTGGCATGCTCTGCCTTTGAAAAACTAATATTTCATTGTTCCTCACTGTTCATTTGCCTCCGTGGTTTTTTTAATTATTCCCTCCTACAGATTGGCTCTGAAGCTGTAGGCACTGTGGCGGTCAGAAGAATGGGTCTGCATTTCCCTAGATTACACCCTTTTCCTTTTCTTAGAGATAAGAGAAGCAATGCATCTGTTATTCTGCAGTCAGACAGTGCCACCACCAACTTGACAGATTAATTAAAAATCCGCCCTGTAAGATTTGCCATTTCATATGCCAGCTATCTCAATATTCTGAGATATTCTGGTCCCTGTGACTGGAGCTGATCAAGATGCTTACGTTCCTGTTTCATCTCAAATGCAGTCATTTCCTTTTCTGTACACACAGTGTTTGCCCCATATTCTCCTTTGTCAAAATTACTGAAAATTGGAGTGTTACTCATTTAATTCGTGTTGCCCTTGGGTCATACCTATTATCCCCTCATTACTTTCCCCAAGGATGCACAGGTTCTTTGCACATCATGTCACAAAGGAATTATTTGTTTTTTCTTTTACTTGCCTTTGCAAGATGTATCTCAGGTTGGCCTTTAATCATTCTTAATTAACTTTTACTGTTTTAACCCTCTTGCCCCCCAGCACACAGCAACACTTGCAGTGACCTGGTGCTTACTACTAGTACAGCCCATGCTTTCTGAGCTACATCACTCTAAAGGACCACTGACAAAATCAGTTTGGAGCCAATATAAATGAGATGTCACAGAGACTATCCTGGGTTTAACGTCAGCCATGTTCTAAACTATTAAAAATTAAATGTGTTCAACAAGTGTGCAAAGATACACCCTAAATCCTTCACTGAGATTTAAATGAAAGCACTTCTGCCCACGACCCAGTTGCTCTGGGTCAGGGAGAAAGAAACATTTTTCTCTCCTTGCCTGTTCTACACGTTCACTTATTTTGTAGATTGTCTCTTTTGTATTTTTAGAAGTGGATGTTGCTAAGGCAACCAAACTAGCTGAACATTTTGTTTCCCTAAGAACAATACATGTTTAAATATTCAGGCAATTTTCCATTGTTCGGCAGAAATGGTGAGATCAGTCAGATTATCCAGACCAGATGAGGGAAGTTTAGGTTGGCCTTCTCTTATATGTAAAAGCCTTCAGTGTGCTGAGAGCCATCCAACAGCTCTGTCCAAGGAGGAGCAATACACAGCAGACACACAGACTACCCACATAAACAGGGAAATGTTTTAGTTTATTTCCTTCTGTCACACTCCTGACAATAAATTAAAGCACATCTATATTTCCAGGTAGAGGAGTTACTCTCAGCCCTCTGTGGAGCCTGACACAGGCCCTGCTCCTGCTCTGAAGGCACAGCATCAGATGATTATACTATCCTACAGGTTAGAAGGGACAAAGAAAAGATCTCTCTACTTTACCACATCCTTCCATCTTGCTGAATCCATGACTTTCAGGTATATTTCAAGCACCTAAAAAAGATTTAGAATATTCCTACACTACAATATTCCAGCTGCTGTCTGACATGCCCAAAACTGGGCTGGTGATGGGATCCTGTGAGTGACTCCCACCTACCTGTACAAAGCTCACCAGCCTGGCTTTCTGGCTGACTTTGCACCAGAGCAGATTCCGAAGGGGCTGGCAGAGCCCATCCCACTGGCTGATCGGTGATGGCAGGAACTCCCATGCTGTAAGTGGTGTCAAGCAAAGTGTAGTGCTCATACCCTGCAAGAGAGCCAGAACCATGCACTGAGACTGAGATACCTCGAAATCTGCTTCTGACATGAATATGGTCTAGGGTGATCACTAAGTGTGCTTAGCTTCACTTTCCCCTCTGGCATTGTGAGATGGTTAAAACCATAAAAACCTAAAGAAAATATGATTCTGCCTTAAAAACATTTTTTAAAGATATGCCAAATACTCTTATAATGCTGAAAACACCAGGAGAGGAAGGAGGAAGAGAAGAAATAGAAGAGATTAAAAGCATGCAAAATGGTCAGCGTGTGAGACTGCAAAAGGCATAGAGGTACAAAACCCATGGCACAGTCAAGAAAGGGGATGATCCAGAGGCAGGGAGCAGCCTGATGCTAAAGGATGGAAGGCGTAGAGGAGAGTCACAGTGGGAAGCTAAGTGAGGAACAGAGGACTGAAGCTGTCAGCGACAGCAGAGACGCTGCACAGTGGAGCAGGCACTCCTCCACTGAGTGACACACAGCACATGCCTGACTGACGAGTGTTACTACGAGATGGAGCTACTGATCCTTCCCAGTATCTAGCTCCGGAAATGTGCTACTCCTTCTGCCTTCTAAATAGTTTTTCAGGAGACAGGACCAATAGACAATTAACACTGCATTGGAAGTCATCCATCTGAAAATATTAGAAACCACTTGTTTGTTATATTTTGGTAGTTTCTGTGTATATGTTTGTGCTATCCTCTTTCTCTTTTTAAAAGTGAAGCACATCACCTAGAGCATTCCAATACTTTGGCCCAACAACTAATCCGTGCAAAGAGAGTTATGATGTTCAAAGAAAAATGGGAAAGTCTTCTGGCTTATCCAGACCAGATCCAAGCATAGCAAACACTATGAGAAGTGTCCTAGGATTGTCAAAATACTGGGTGAAAATGGCAGTGTTTAGTTTACAAGAAACCAGCTGGTTCCTAGGATGATGGACAGCTGGGGAAAGTCTGAATAACTAGAAGAGGCCATGAATCCCAGGTTAGATTGGAATCCATGACAGCCATAAAAGAGCCATACAAGTCATAGAACACCTAACCCCAAGACAAGCTGGTCTGTTTGGCTGTTTTCCAACCCCATCATTTTTCCTATAAGACAAGAATGACAAGACAAGAAAGACAAGAAGACAAGATTAGATGTGGCCCAGGACGGATACACATCACATCACAGGCAATTGAACTGCTGCCAAAAGCATTGCTTGGGAAGATTTCCATTGTGTCTCTCCTGTACAGTCCTCATTTTCCCTGCAGACTGGACTGCCTACCTGACTATCTCCTCAAGCCCAGGCCCTGGCCAAGCTGGAGGACCAGGAGGAAAGTCAAAGTCCAAAACAGGGTTCATGGGCAAGGAAGCTCTTTAGTCAGAGACCAGGGTCTAGGAGATGCTTAGAACATGGCAAATAAAAAGATGGAACTTTGGGCAGAATGGTAGAACAGAGTTATCCAGAGGTCCAGGAAAGGGGCAGACAGCTGCACCCCAGGCTCTCAGTGAGAGAGGTTGGTGAGTCATCATCCTTCACACTGCAGTACATCTGACTGCAAAAAAAGGCAATAGTTTCAACTTTTGCCCATGGTCTACTGAAACTTTGGTGCAACCAGGGTATGGAGCACCTGAGCTTAACATTCTCCTGCGGCAACCAATTGTAGGGAGTGAAGGAGGGGGAAAAAGAAGTGCAAATTGCAGACTGGAGTGCACTGGGAAAGGGTACCAAAGGGACAAGAAGCAGAGGGGAAATACAAGGTGTGCTTGCTCTCAGTGCAGCCTGTTCTTGGAGCATCAGTAAACAACAAATCCTTTGTTCCATCCCTACTGATTTGTTAAATGTCAGTGTCTTTGCCCCTGCCAGGTGTTACCTATAAATAATTCTGTCACTCAACTACATCATGTGCCCAAAAAAGGAAGACTGAGCTGAACAGGACCAAAACCCAGAAGGGATTATTTTAATTTAAGAAAGAGCACTTACTAGGTAAATAATCAACTACTTGCTCACAACAGACACCCTCAGGAGAAAGAAAGAAGAAAGTCCCCTAGCAGTACTGTTAGATCAGAGCCAACACAGTGGTGCACCCACAGTGCCAGATGTGCCACACATCTGCAGTAAGCCTCTCCGGGGCACAAGCAGAAGCCCAAGCATGTTGCTGCACAGTTTATTGTATATTTCACAGAACCTGGCCGAAGCTGGGATTAGTTTCAAGACCCGGCACTGCCAACGATATTACTCATATCGCTTCGAGAAAATCACTTGCCCTCCATCTGTCTCAGTTTCTTCACCTGTGAAACAGAAGCTGATAGTGGCTTTGCAATGCGTGACTGTTTTTCTGGCTCTGGCTTCTCCACCTGCTCTACAGCTGCTGGCACTGCAGTGTGCAGGTGGATCTGCTTTCTGTAACCTTAAGGGAGGCAGCTTTTGTAATAAGAGACAGTGGCTGTACCAATATATGAGCAGTCAGTGCTACTGTAATTATTACAGACAGCAGTAGTGGCTGATACAGCTTCTCTGAAAATGTGATTATGGCCCAGAGAAGGCAGCTGGTGCAGACATGGAAGACATGCACGCCTAGCGCTTTCAAATCCTATTTGTATTCATAAATGTGAACTCACTGCAAGGTGATTTACTCCTACCTTTCAGTTAGCCAGGTAAAATACCCTCCATGAATATAACAAAAAAATATCTGAATAGTTCGTTTGTGACCATTCCCCAGTGTAGGTACCCCATGACGAGACTCTGTGGCCTCTGCACTCACTGGGAATTCTCCATCTAACCTGGGAGAACCACCTCTGTCACACATAGCAGAAAGGAGATTTTGCATAAAGGAGCAACCAGAAACTGCATTGAGGACAGATACTGTTCTGCACAGAGTAGTGAGCCTCACAAAAGATTTTTATTACCAGTTTTCTGAGGACAGCAGCTATATATTCAATTGATACAAGAAACATAGCTGTGAGCTTAGGGGGTTATGTAGGGATGAGATTACTTCTTTCTCTGTTTTTATACACATGCTTTCCCAACTGCTGTTCTTATTAAGCATTTAAGGAACAGGAGAAAGGGGACCAAGAGAAGAGGGGATGAAACAGCAAAGCTGAAGGCAGTGTTCGTTTTGTGAAGCAGCTAATCAGATTTTCCTTTTACACAGTAACTTGAATTTTGCCATGCAAAAGAAAAAAATATAAAATAAAGCTGTGACCCTGTCATTCTCACCAACACAGCAAATCACATTTTAAAAAATGTTGCACACTCAAACATGAATGATAAGGTTTTCAAAAGTGAGCCAAAGGGAGATTTGGATTTTACTCCAGATTTCACTCGGACATACTCCTGATTTCAGTGCCATGAGTAAGAGGCGTTACATAACTATGCAAAATGCCAGAGATGTGGGGGCACGAATCCTGTCGGGGCTCAGGTATTAGACTATGACTCTGAAAATATTGCCATGATTTCCATAGCAAATCCACTGAGTCATGGAAATGTTAGGGATTATTCACACTGTGGGAGGAGCCAAGGAAACCCAGATCTGGAAGGAGAACTTTTGCACGAGTAAGCTTCTGCTTAAGGCAAGCAGAGAGCACTTTCTGATCTATCTGCAAATACCCTAAATGTCCTTTCAACTAATCTCACACCATGAACAAATGCTTTTACACATCCTGCCCTCTCTATCTTAGGTACCTGTGTACAAGGATGCCTTTGGTATCACTACATACTCAACCAGCCTGGCTGTCCTGGAGCTTTTTTATACTACACAAATGCAAAGAATTGGCAGCATATTTATCCTTACACTGGCCAACCAGACTGGAACTTCTTGACAGCAGGCCCAGGGTTGAGGACACAGAGATGAGAGAGGAGGATCTCCATGAGTGAGGGGATCTCCACACAGGCTTGAACAAGCAGCTGTTTGCTTTGATTTCAGAGTGATAATAATCTTCCAAATGGTATCTTAGGGCTCAGCTGCTGCAACACAGTTTTTGGAATCAAATTACTAGAAAGGTCAAAATCAATAATATGTGCTTTAGGAAGAAGGAAAATACCAGGCAAAACCTGTAAGCTTCCACTGCTAAAATATGTCCCCTGGACTAGTAAATGCTAGTATTTTCTTCCTTTCACTGTAGGCAGAAGGGCATCCTCTCACCAAGGGAACAGAGAAGGAGGTCATTCTGCTTGGAGTTCTTTCAAAAATGTGCAAGGAGGCGGAGACTCTTGTGACTTTTTCATAATTTAAAAGGCACAAAACAGTGTTAGAAGGAATGAATGAATAGATTATGCTCCTCTTACCTGACACATTCTGAACCTGTGCAATCTCCGTCGGCCTCTTTAGCACTGCCAGGCACAATTGTCCCAGTGTTAAAAGAGTACATAGTTATTATTGCTCCTACATGCAGCAGGAGAAAATTACTGTGGAGTTGGTGCTACGGCCAAAGGACAAGACCTAAGAAGAGAATTTTGTTCATGCCTCCACGACATGTGTTGGGGCACAAGCATAATAATGCTTGCACCACAGTTCCTCTCCAACAAGAGTATTAAAAATCAAGAGAAAAATAAGCAGACAAAGGTTTCCACAGTGTTTGAGCTACAGCTTTGTTTTCCTTGTTTACCAGACACCTCTGTGAGGCCACCTGAAGACACCTGATGCCTCAGCATTGCATTAATCATCATGATAGCTGGCAGATCAGGGCAACGTATTTTCCTTTTGAAAGCATTCAAAGAGAAGTTAAAACATCTGTTGAGAAACAGTGTAGAGTTCCTAATGGAGGCTTATTTCAGATGCATCATGAATACTTTGCCTCTGAGCTCACTAATTAAAAGCCAGTCTTACATTCTCCAAAATATGGCTAAGACAACAATGAACACAAGGAGGAGACTGTGCTCAGTCTGTGTTCTCTGCCCTAAATTTTAAGGTTTATCAAGACAAAGTGTACATAGGTGTCTCTCCCACTGCAGCATTCAACCACCTCTTCCCATGAAAGTAAGCTGCCTCTACATTCCATACCCCAGTGGTGCTTTCATACCCCAGATAGATAATAGGATTCACCTTGATATGACAGTACCGGTGTCTCTAAAGTAATCTGGCCCATGAAAAATCATCTTTCTAATCCTTGAGAATGTCATGCGTATTAGCTGCAGCCTTTCTGGTATGAATTCTCCAGAGTGGATTCAATTTCATACAAGTCCTAGCAAGACAGACCATCCTAGGCTAGGAATTCATACCCTTCACAGCCTTTAATCTTCAGAGAGACAAGCAACCACTGCTTTCCCCATAGCATCCACCTTTAAACCTATATATAATTTTTCCTTCCTAGAGCAGGGAGGTTCGACCTGGGAATTTGGAGGTCAAATGCTTTAAACTGTCTTGCCCCATATCTCCCTTTTCCATTTGAACATGTTTATGTACAATACTGCTTGTTCACATACAGTCTTCACCTTCACATGCATCATTTAGTTAAGTTTTCCACAGCATTTTTCCTCATCCATTTCCCCTTGACCCACAAAATTCTGTCACCTGAGTTTAATGAGCCATTGAACTTGGCTTAGGTTCAGGTTGTTAGCCACTGTGTTCAAAACTGTTAGTCTTCCAGTGCTTTCCCATAACTTCCCTTGGGCTGCATATTCTTGGCCAGCTACCTACTCATTAATTCTACATCAGAAACAACCCCTCACCAAGACAGTAGACACCAGGCTTAAATCCACCTCGGTGCAGTCTGATGGGCAGGCAATATTTGCAGTATTTCTATGGAGACAAGCAGACCAGGTTCCAGTCACCCAGAAGAGAGTGGATCCCCAGGGTGCTGCAGGGCTCAGGGCTGGAGAGGTGCTCACAGACACCCTCCAGCCTCACCTGAGTGAGCACAGAAGGACACGCTCCAGTACAGCTGGGCACACATGTATTCATGTGTCCTACCTGAACCTGGCCCAAGGTCATGAACAGCAAAAATGTACCTCTCATGCCTTTTCTGAGAGTTCACCTTCACTGTATGCCTTACATGCCCCTTGTTTCAGTGGCAACACGATTATTCTTAGACTTATTGCAGACCCTGTGGTACAGTCTGACTTTTCATTTTTTTTTATTATTTCTTCGCATGGCTGCATTAGTTAAAATACTGCTACTGCAATCAAGTGTTTTGGTTAACAGCTGAATAAATGCTTGAAGACAAGAATAATTACCCTAATTTACTCTATTAACCCCACACACCAAATTTAAAGACTCTTGGAAGCACCCCCACTGGACAAAATATATCAGAAACAGAATATTAGGGAAGATGTTGCTCTGTGCTCAAGAAAGACAATTCAGGAAGGTTGTGTAGAGGTCACATTTAGTTTGCTTTTAATGTTTTAGAAGGGGAGAATCTTTTAAACTTTCAGAACTTTTAAACTGTCTCAGGACAGTGCCTCCTCGACTTCACTTTCTCCAGTGGAGACCCCTCACTCTTTAGACATGGACAGCTGTTTGGACCAGAGTGAAATAGCTGCAGTCATGACCTTGCTCTCACCTTTCCCCATTACCACCAATTTCTTTGACAGTCACTACTCTTGGGGGCAGTGGGAGGATTATGTCTGCCTGACGATGAGGTCAGGACTTGTCTTTGTGCAGGAATACAGCAGATGTAGTGAAAACACAAATCCTCTGTGCCTATTTTCTCTCTGGGGACTTTGGCATCCAGCATGTCCATGCAGAATTTCCTCAAGGAATGGAAAGGGCTCAGAAATGAAAGAACTGGCTTCAGGCCAACACTTGGTCCTTCAGGCAAACTCCTGAGATGCCCTATATGTGAAATGAATTGCAGGCCTCTGCCTCTGAGGGAATTAGAGTTAATAGCTTAATGTTCTCAAAGAAAAGGAAATAAAAAAAAAAAAAAAAAAACGCCATGCAGGCATTTTGAACCTCCTTGCTGCTGGGCTGTGCATTTCCTTCTTAAAGCAGTTTCAGGAGAGATGGTTGTTAGGGAGAGGGAGTAGGATCCCATTTTGTATCCAGATTTCAGTGCTGAATTGAAGGTCTTATGGTCTCATGATGCCAGGGCAGCAGCAGCAGCAATATCTGGCCAGTCCTTTTGCAGTGATCATCAGATGACCTTGAGATCTACCCAACCAGGGCAGTACGGTTTCTATAAATATTACATTTTCCAGGATCATGTTTTCAGCTGTACCAGAAACAATCCTAGTGAAGAATTAATTCAGTTGGGCATACCCTCTATTCCTTCTCACCCCTTCCCTCTCCCTCCGCACTGGCCCTCCCTTACTGTGGGTTGTAAAAAAGCCTCTGAGATTTCTCTTTTAGCACTGACCTTCTGAGCTATCTAATGATGAAGATAGGAAGAGGCTGCAACCAGACAGTAGAAAAAGAAACCCCTTTTGCTAGCAGGGAAATGTGTGAGTAATATACACACTGTTGGACGGTGGCCAAATCACTCTAGTAACGGCTGCTAGTTCCCCTTACCAGGAAAATGATCAAATGAGAAAGAGGAGCTGCAGCCGGGTGTCAGAAATGCTGAGTCGCAACCGGAGAGTGCCGCATCCGATGGAAATTTACCCAGGAGCCAGCGACCTTCACACACTGGGGACGAGGACTGAGGGCTCGTAGGGATATCCTGCCCTCGCTCACACACTGCTGTATTACCTCCACGTCACCACCCAGGCACAGAACACCCTGGAAAAGCAGACCAGGAGATGAGCTCCAAGACAGAGTGGGCTGCCAGGACAGGCTCCATGGCACGAAACAGGGTACAGCTCTACACAGTGTGCAAGGATGTCTGGCCCCACAGCTCTGCCTAGTCCTCGGGGATTACTTGCCTCAGGTAATTAATTGCTGCTCATCTGGCCCCTTCCCTGCTGCTTTGGACACATGGTCTTGAAATGAGACAGCTGGGTCCAGCTGACCCATACCTGGGGCTACCACAACAGGAGACAGCAGGCAGCAAATGTGACTTCACAGCTCCCTGCTTTTAGGGCTGTGCTTGGGTCGAGGTAGAGTTTCCCCAGCAGCTGCTTCAGTGCATGCCCTGTAGCCATTTTCACATGATTTCAGGCCCATGTTGGAAGCAGAATGCAGGAATACTCTGGCTTCACCCTTGTCAGAAGATCTCGAGTTTGGGATACCACCAGAACATCTCATCCTCTCTCCCACATACTGGGGCATAATCAATGGCTTTGCCTGCAAGTTTTCAGCCTCTCCCTGAAAGACGATGAGAAGTGGGGGAGGATGTGCAATAATGCCAGAGGACAAAGGATACAAGACAGCAAGTAAGAGTTGTAGTTGAAAACAGAAGACAATTACTTGCATCGAGCTCAAAGATGGAAAAAAGAAGAGTGAGGTAGCTGGTGCTGCAATGATGGGGATGCTGGCTAGAGGGTGCTAGCACATACTCCTGTGCTTTTGTCATTAACTAGTACAATATTATTACTACTTTTCCTTCAGACAGAGGTTTCATTTCCATTGCAAGAGCTGGAGAAACTAATCTCTGTTGATGGTATTGCTGATAGAGAACTGGTAGTCCCTAGTGAAGTTCTTCTCCCTGTCAAAGATGAAGGGCTTCTGGAATATGAGAAAGATAATGCTCTCTTTGCAGCACAGGGGAATGATAAGCAGCCGTCTCAACCCAGTACTCCTGTGTTGGTTAAACATGACACAAAATATGATACCTGCCTGACGTCATCCCTGAAATCGTCCCTTCTTGTGTTGTGCTGCAGAAACTCGTTCTTAATCCTCTGGACTAGACCGGATTAGGCTCTCCTGGCTGTGCTAATAGAGCCGGCTCCAGTCACCAAGGCAACCGCAGGCTCCTCAGCCCCCGCAAGGAGCGTAGCCACGTGGTGAGGTGAAGATCCTGGCTCCAGCACACCCAGTCCTGCAATCCACACACGTCTCATTTGCACAATGCTTGCACATTGTTTTATTTGGCTGTATCCTGCTTGTAGCAGAGCATCTGTACGGCCCTTCAGGAGATCCAGGACCAGGTATGAGAGATCCTGTGCCTACTATGGTGAAAACCAATGGGCTTCTGGGACACCTGCTGGTGGACTGGTGCTTGACACACAAGGTCCTGAGAAGTTCATGCCTGCACAAACTCCAAAGCTTGGATTAAATATCTCCTAGTTCTCTTAGTGAACATCTGTGATGAACAATGCAGACTGAGGGTAAATCAGATCTTGAATACAGGTTCAGACCTAAAACGAATTTCCTATGTATTATGGCTTACACAGAGCCCAACCACCACTAGAGGGAACAGAAGGCCACAATGAATGACAAAATTACAAGATTGCTCTCTAAAATGAATGCAGTCAATGAGAAAATACTAGCAGACATTCTCCATTAGAACTGGAGATGAAATATAGACATCTCCTGATCTGATAAGAGGAAGAAGTGGAGACTGGAAATTAAGAACAAGTAGGGGGTTTGTATCTTTGCCTGTCCTCCAAGCCCCATCACTGACTCCTCCTACAGGCAGAGGATTAAAAGCAGACACCTTACATCCAAGTCTCCTTGAAGCTGTTGATAGGAGATCAGGCAAAGCTACAGGCTAGGACAGCATCTATTTGGTGGAAAAGAAGATAGCGCCTTTTTTGTGTGTATCAAAAAGAGCTTACAAGCATCCCAAACCCTCTCTTTGCAACAGGCATATGTTGCATGTGGAAGAAGAACCAGCTGGATTTGCTGTCCTGGGCTCTCTCCTGGGTGCTCTGTGAACATGTAGCTCTGCTCTGGCCTGCACTGTCCAGCCAGCCTTGTCATGCACAACAGAAATAACCAATATAACCAGGCAGAGAGTGGAAGTAATTTTTTTTTCTGAGAGGTTAGAAACAACCTCAGCTTCAGCAGCCAGCTATCCAGAACTGAGAGAAATGGGAACTAACAACTGAGAATAAACAGTACAAATCCCTGCAAGTCCTTGCCTGTCCTCAGAGTTAGCAAGGAAAGGACTTCACCAGTCCCTGCTGCTGACTGCTCCTTCAGAGCTGTTCACACTGCCGTAGGTATCCTTTGGTATATGCTAGGACAACAGCAAGGTGCCTTGCTGGGTACCCTGATTCCAGGCACTCCACAATAGCCCTTCTGCTGGCTGATGGTGCAGAGCAGCCAGGAGGCAAAATGGATACAGGGCAGAGCAGTCCTCACATAGTAATTCTTAAAGTTTAAGGTCAGCTGAAGAGTAGTGTGGGAAGGAATTGCACTCTTACTGCCTTTTGTGTTAATCATTTCAGCTTATGTTTAAATCTTCTCTTTTCTAGCTCAGAAGGATTTATATGCCTTCATCCTCTGTTTTACTATGTCAGTACTATGCAGTTTGGAAAACTGCACTGACTTCCAAAACTTGCTCATGATTCACACTGCTACAATCAAGAGGAGAAGCAGGACTCCACATTATTGTTCCCAGGGATGAATCCTGAAGGTCTCTTGATCTTTGAAGCAGTTACAGGGAAATTTGTAGTACAAACAGTCCCATTACTGTCTTTTGTCCATATGACTCATCTTGATCATGTTAACTGCTACTAACCTATTTCCTGAGAAATACACTTTCTTAGCTTTAGGCCAGAACTGTTTGGTCCTGCCTCCTTCTTATGCACAGGTTTTCCTCTAATTCCTCTTGATGCTACCCTGCCTGGCATGGTGAATCATTTCTCCTCGTTCACACAAGCAAATCCCATGCAGCACTGTGCAGCAGGTATCAAGAACCTGCCAGTCGAGCTGCAGTGAAAAACTCAGGTCAGAGGCCCTCAGCTGAGCAGCAGGCATAGCACAGCTCCAAAGTTAGCTCATGTATTCTTTTCTGGCCTCTTTTCTCCTGGAGGAAGAGGAAAACCTTGGGTTAAGTACAGCTACAGTCACCATGGCTGCCTGGCACAGAAACCAATGGAAGGGCATGAAAACTAGTCCAGTCCCTGTGATGGCACTTTTCAGGTGGGAAGGTGCCTTTACCTTTTCCTCCCACCAAGACCAGTCCAGCTACCCTCATTGTCTGCCTAGCACAGCAGCAAAATTCTTATCCAGCAGCAAGGATTTCACCCACAGGCTGGCTTAGGTGTACACACACATGTGCTACTGATGCACTCATGGCCTGTCTTCCTCTGTCTTCATCTTCAAATGTCAGTCCCACAGAGGTTCTGGGGCTGACTGACTCCAGGCACACACTCTGGCTTGCCCATGACCTGCACGTCGAGCAATTCTCCTAGGCCAGCTTGATTTCAGACCTTGGCTGTGGGCAGGAATGATATGTCGGGGAATAAAGCTCAATTCCTTTGTCATTAACAAGGAGGCCTCTGGGTATCCTTTAACCTAATGCTGCTGCTGATGTCACCAAACACAGCAGGAGGAACAACTCGGAGCTCAGGGAAATGCCAGCCAGAAGTTTCAGATCTTTTGTAGGGGCAGAATGACCATAAGCCTCTACTTGGATCCCAGTTTAGACTTGGAATTTGAACGATGAGAAAAGAGCAGAGTAGCTGAATCTCAGGTCTGGAATTGAGCTTCTCCCTAATCTTTTCAGACAGCTGCTTCAGGATTTTCCACGAGACCCAAAGAAGAGGGTTGTGGCCTTATCCCATAAAGCTGTAGATTCTCTTATCAAATGTTATGTTCAATTCTTGACCTGATCACCATGGGATGCCTGTTTCTAAAACAAAAGGTGTTTTCACCGCACACAAGCTAAGAAATGAGATCCTTCTGTAGAGCAGATTACTAGCACCTTAGAAAAATCTGGCCTGTCCAGATTTCAGTCATTTCCAGAAGGTTGGGTTTTGTAATACTTTGCCCCCTCAGATGTCACTGGGAGCTTTGCTCTTGCTTTCTGTGGGACCAGGTTTTATTTTAAGGGCATTTCATCTTATCAGAAACCAAAAGCACTTCATATACTCTGTGCACATGGGCATAATCTAGCCATTTAGGGAAATGCTATCTCTATAGGACAACCATGGGCTGACAAGACATCCACATGCATATAAAAATCCCCATGTCAAGGCCCTAATTTTTCTGAAAATTTTTGCCTCCAAGTGCTACGCAAATTAAGCGGTTCACCTTGGCTTCCCTCTGGTGGAAAATAGGCTGAATCAAGAGAGGACTTACAAACAGGACTTGACAAACTGTGTAATTCTTTAGAGCAATTAGGGCTCCAGCATGGGATAGGAGCTGTGCACTTCACCACTCTTCCCTGTGTTCCTGTCTTAACATCCACTTGAGAAGTTTGACATTGCTCAACTAACAAAAAATGGCCAAAGCATTTGAATGAAACAAAAGCCAAACAAAAAATGAACTGTCTCACAAGTCAGGTCTGCAGCTCTTAAGCCAACCCTCCTTCCCTGCAGCCAGCCTGATGCCAGATATTGCCATACCTTTGGCAGGAAGTCACACCTGAAGAAAGGAGAAGCAAAGCCATATATTACCTTAGCACAACCACACTTATGCAGGTAAGCCTCAGGGAGGTGGGGAGCCCATGCTTGAGATATGGAGAGAAACTTGCCATATGCCCAAGGGCCTCACACCAAAATCATGCACTTTAATATCTGCATTGCACATAATCCCTGACGGTCTCTAATTTTGGTGGGATACATAAATATAAATCTAAATAGGGAGTGGGATACATAAATACATACACTATTTTACTAAACAGATTACTTTTTTCACACCTGTTACCTCATGAGCATATCTTTCCCTACAATGAGATAAGAGTTGTGGTGGCTGTCTGTTTGGAAGCTCCAGTGAGAAGTGTTTCTGTCAGACAGCTTTCTTCTCTCTCTGATGTTACAAAACCAAGGCTGCTGTGGACTGCAAGGTGATGGTCAGTGAACCTCAACAAGCCATGAGATGGTTCAAGCAATGCAGAGTGGTGATTAAGCGTTAACAAACATCAGTCAAAAGTACAGCAAAAGAAGGTACCAGAGAGCAGCAAAGCACGATCCTGCCATGAAGCTCCAGTGAGGTACAGAATATGTCACATCTCCCATGGTGAACCCCTTTCCCTTTCTACTCTTGGCAAATCCTGTCCCCTCTCCAAAAGACTTCTCTTTCCAAACAAACAACAGGGGTGAGGTTTACACAAGGGAAATTCTTGAGCATGAAATGCAGAATACAAAACACAACATCAGCCTGAAAAGTCCAGCAATCCATTATCATTAGCTTACATGAGCCACATTTTCCATGTTTCTAAAACACAACCAAAGTAGCTAACATCTCTTATGTGGCAGGAATCCAGAGAAAGAGACAAGCCAAAGCAAGACTGGGCAGTCCTCCAGCAAAATGGGTTAGCTTCAAAAGCTGAAGTGCACTTAAAACTTTAAGGCAGAACAAGAGGCCAGCTTTATATGATGTTTTGTCAACCATACATGGATTTCCAAGCTGATGAGAAATTCCTCTCATCAGATTAAGGATCAAGCCATAATTATATTAAGATATAATCCACCATTAAACTATAGTTTCATACATATGAATGATGCCATTTAAGTAACAGGAGCAAGTTTCATCATTCCATCAAACAGCTGACACTTGCTATTTTCAGTATACTCTGATCCACATGTGGGGTAAACTTCCCCCCAGTAGAGTAACTACTACTTACTTAACAGGAGCCCAGGGCAGAAAGTAGAGAGGATTGCTTCTACAAATGAAGAGTGCTTGGGAAATTCTGAGTAAGGCAGAATGTTACTAGCATCTAGCAACAAGTGGCACAGACCCCGTAACTGTCTCTGCTCTTGTGGAAAACAGCCCAGCAGGGAGTTCATTTCTTGTCCCACCTGACAACTATCATTTCCACCAGTACTAGACCATCTCATATGAGGCTGCTGATCCACTTGGAATTGGCTAGATCCCTTGAGACTATCACAGCCATGTTGTTACTCCAGTCACTGGTTTTCTTGGGTAGAGGTAATTGGAACATGGTATAAAGGCAGATCATCTACTAACCATTTTATCAGTAGGGGTTACTCTTTCTTATTGCTGTTTTGCCATGCCTTGTTCATACAGATAAGTGGCTGATGTAAAACAAACGAGAAGAAAAACAGATCTTCAAAATCAAGATTTTTTTCCTCTGAGCACACTCAGGCAAAAGACAGAGTTTCAGAGACCTTGTGGTGCTTTTAGAAGAGAGACAGGGAGAGACAAATCATCATTTTAGGGAAGGTTTGAAAGGCCAAGTAATCCCAGCGTTAGTGATCTGCAGCATGTATGTTGCCTTGAGCAGGATAAAGAGGCAAGACACTACAAGCCTTCTTATATCAAGCAAGTGCAGAGAGGAGAGCTATTCACAACACAAAAACACTGCCATGACACTTAACCCTGCTCTGCTGACAGCCTCAGTGAAGGGTGCAAGGATTGATTTGGTTTGGAGAGTGAATTCCTACCTCGATCCATGAGGGATTGTGAGGGAGTAGGAGCAGTAGGAAAGAGGAGAGGAGTGGAAAGCAAAAAAAATTTTTCTTCTCTTATTGAAATTGGCAGACAGCTCCCCCGGTGTCCTCACATTGGCAAGGAGCCTCCCCTCCTGCTTAGCAGCTGCCCCTTGTTTCAATGTATTAAAAACAAGATAACAAATCTATCCAGAAAAGACATTTACACAGTGACTAAAATACAAAGAGAGCCCACATCAATACAAATCAGAATTTTGAATTGGCTATTCTTACTTCACGGAGTACATTCCCCAGAAGTTTTTAAAATGACCACGTGGAGAATTTTTGGGGGTTTTTTTTGAAAGGTAAAGAGGAAAAAATACCAACCAGAAAACCCACTCAAACTCTAAACACTTCCCTTTAACCAGCTTTTGTATACACAGATGATTGTCCTTTTTGTGGGGGTGCACTGCAGGGCAAACCCTGAATATTTCATCCAGGAAGAATCTGGGGATTTTTTCAAAGTGGGAATACTGAAAGATAATTTGCATAAGGAAACTTTTTCAAAATACAGACTGGGAAAAGATGGGATCCATCCCTATGTACTACTGCACATAGCTGTACAAAAGATTGTGAGTCCAGAAAGTCCCATGGAAAACTGTTCTGAAGTCTACCCACACTGCAGGCTCCACAACATTTCAGAATGACCTGTTTATAAAGCAAACTACTAATGACCTATAGCAAAGTTGAAAGCCAGCACTATAATAGGCCACAGAAAAAAAAGCAGGAGAAACGAGAATTACTGGCAGTGTCCAAGATCCCTGAAATAGCTGGGAGTTTGCTATGGAATTTCCTAGCTGCTAGCATGTGAAAGAGAAGCAGGACTGGCAGCATGTAAGTCCCCATGGCACATGAAGTGTTTGGGTATCAGATCCAGATTCGGACATACGGAAAACAAACCCCACTTTCAGGGATAAGACCTGCTGAAAGAAAGGATAAGACATTGGCATAATGGTAGCAGGAAAGGAAGAGAGGAGGGAGAGGAGGCACAAAGAATGGGAATGGCTAAAAACAGGGAAAGATGGTAGTGAACTGCTGGGGTTTTTAAAATGCCAGTTTTGTTATAAACTCAGTGCATGATCTTGATGACAGGTAATTACCATGCTTTTCCTCAGTTCCCCATGTCTGTAAAATAGATATGACACTTCTGTACCTCAAGATTCTTAAATGGAAAGTGCTGGAAAGCTATAAAATATACAGTGTAAAAAAGTATCAATTAGGCATAAAAAGCCAACTCAGAAAATAATCACTGGTATCTGTGGAAAAATGTCATTTTGGGTGCCATAAAGAGCTATGCCATTTATATTCTTATAAAGAGGCATGGCTGAGAAAAGCAGCACTCTCTTCTTATTACCACTGAGGTCCCAGAAAACCTTCCTGCTGAAAGAACAGACACTGTAAGCAAATAAATGCTGATGTGATTGTGATAGTAACTGATGAAGGAAGATCAGGATCTCATTGTGTTCAGCACTGTGAGCACCTAATAATCCTTACTCAAGAGCCTTATATTTAGACTGTGAGCAAAAGACAGTAAAGGATAGAGTAAGCTGGTAAGAGATGCATATACAGCAATGAAATTGGCTTTTCTAATTGGGTTTCATCTTGGTGGAAAGATAAGTGATCCCACCATCCAGGCCTCGTGTTTACAGAAATCTGTCTGCTGTGTATGAAAGCAGCCAGCAATTTGGTGTGGAGGACAGAGACTGTATCAGGGAATTCGGTGAGCAGTAATTGTATGCAAATTATTATCTCTGCAGTGGATGACAGAAAAGAAGGAATTTTGGCAACATCCTCTCCAGGATTTTGCTGTTCCTCAGGGAATCTTCTGACTAAGTGAAGGGCACTTACGAGGTACATTATTTCATTATTTCTGCACCTTGGGCACTTTTTTGCCTGCAGTGCTGCAGGGATCTCAGCATGCAGCTTGGGATTTTGCCAGTCAGCTCACTGGAGTACTGAAACAAAGCAATGAAGCCAATGCAGCAAAAATGCTGATTGTACTACAGTCTGGGAGAAATTCTTTTCGTATTCAACTCACGTCAAAGCCTGTTACAACGTCATAAATCCTCTGTAGCAGCAAGAGAGGGACAAGGGAGAGAAGCCTGCTCTCTCTGCTTTTCCTGCACAGTCTATTCTCAGCACTGTGCGTCACGCTCTCCTTCATCACTCTCCATCACTTCTGCACAGTTCAGGAATATTCTGACATCTGGGTTTGCAGTGTTATGAGTTAGCAAAAGCCTTTTCCACCACAATCCAAAGACCATAAAAGCCAGAGAGTTTCTTGCTGTCAAACCACGTTTTTGCTCTGAGTAAACTTGACAGAATAAATAGAGAGCCCCCATAGCGCCAATATTAAAAACAATTTTCAGAGTGCAACAGCACTTTAAATGAGGAAAAAATGACACAAGGCTCTCAGAAGAAATAAAAGCAGATGTAAATGTCAAATTCATTTAATGTCAGGAAATCATGTATCGAGAGAGACGAGTCCATAGCAGTTATTATAACCACTGGCTAAGAAACAGTTTTTTGTTTTCTGCTGAGTAGCTGGGAGTTTATTTCCCCATCTTTTTCCACAATAGCACAAGACTGTGAGTTCACCTGTGAAAAGACAGAGACCAAGAAGCAAGCAACCATAGCTGATAGCTGGAGAACATAGGTATTTCCTTGGGGTTGCAAGACGTCAATTATCAAATCCATTATGAGAGAATAACTTAACAACTGAGTTTACAGCATCAAGCCAGAAATGCCAAAAATGAGCAGAAGGCCAAGTAGGAATACAAAGAGACTAAGTAATTTGTTTAAGACTTTACAGAAGAATAGAGTAGCAGAGCTATCTTGAGCTATGACTAAACCCAGTGTGTCAAGATTTATTAACCCAGGATTCCAGGGTTTACTAAACCAGCCATTCCCGCTGAACTGTTGATATTCTGAAGCTTAGGTTTAAATACACAATAATATTGTTGGAAGGATGATATAAAAAGGATTTCAGGCAATTAGTGCAGTTCTTTTACTGGGTGCAAGGTTGCCATCTGGAGAGCTGCAGCACTACTGGCCTAGAGACACTCATAGTTTCACAGGCAATTGGTCTAACCCACTGCTGACATAAAGGAATGCTGGTGCACTCTTTTTAAGTGCTGGGTTTTGGATTTGTCATAAAAATAACGAGGTGAGAGCTGGCAAATGTGTCTAATATAGGCTGGGAAACAGTCTGGCTTTCATTGCATGAGTGGCATGCACTTGCATCCATGTTGCTAAGCATTCTAATGTCACAGAGACAGGATATGCCTCCTAAAGTGATAAATATACCATTTTCAATACCATGCTTTGAGGGTATAGTGACAAAGAGAGTTACAGAGCAAGGAGTGCTCAAGTAGCAGAGTAACAGCAGCTTTGATTCTGTTACCAAGTTCCTCTGGTCACAAAGGTATTACATTAGAGTTGTGTAACTTATGCTTACTGTTTGCAGGCAGAAAAATGACAGCCTGTGCACTCTCCATCCTTGGAGATATTCAAGACTGGATAAAGATGTGAGCAATCTGGTCAGATCTTCAGCCAACACTGATTTGAACAAGAGGTTGATCCAGAAACCTCCAGAGGTGTCTTCCAACCTGAACTATGCTGTGCCCATTGCAATGTAAGGATGGTGTGGTCTTGCTGCCCATGCTTGGTAGAATAGCAACTTCTGGCATTTATTTCCTGGCCAGAGCCAAGTATTTGATGTCTGCTGAAGACAAACTCTTCCATTTTTCATGCTTCGCCAGAAAGAGTTGCTGGGTATGGCTACAGAAGCAGCTCAATCCTGTAGTACAGGACTTATCCACAGGCATTTCCAGTTAGCTTAAATCGTGAGCTCCTAAACCAAAGTGCTGACACTTTGCATGGTCCTCTGTGGACATAAAATGTAGTTGGACATTTAAGTAATGAGCAGAATTTTCTCTTAATCTTGTCATATTCCCCTGAAGGCAGTCATGAACTACAACACAAACTATTCCCTAGTGCCTCACCTTATGAATGACCCAAACATAAAACTTTGCTTCCAGAGATTTTTTTAGAGTTCTGCTGATTCTTTTTTGTTCTTTCTCTATCTTTCCATTTACTGGCAAGTATTTTCTCTTCATTTATGTGTATAAACCACATAACAACACCAAGGTTATGCACTCTCAAGGCTACTCTTCCACAGGCACACAGTCTTTTCTCCTGATGAGCGGTGATTGTAAATGTACCAAAGCTGAGAAGAGACACATGGAGCACGTTGCCCTAATAAAGTTGTTGGAGCTCTCAGTGCAACAAAATAACCTAGAATGAAGCACAAAGAAAAGGAAAGGATAGATTATTCTGTGGGTGTAGTTGGCAAACCGTCAGAACTTGATGTCATTAGAAAAGCTTAACGCAGTCATAGCTATGTGGGCACTTTCCTGCTCCTTGGCGAGCATGGCTCCTGCTGGAATCTAGTGCAGTGTCCAGCACACTGACAAAATACAGCAGTGCTCATACAAACATGGCCTGCCACCTGGGTTGGCATAAGGCTCAGTAAATCGTGTGGTGTTGAAGAGAAGAGCCAGGGTTAACAACAAGTGTGGTGCAAAGGCAAATATGTTTGAAAGTTGAAAGCAGGCTCAGAAACTTCGTGGCTCAAGCATATAAAGACCAGTGAGCAAAATCGTGTTCTGGGGCCTCTCAGTTATGCTTCTTGTGGCAATGAGCAGGAGCTGTTCTGGCCCAGCCCCACAGAGAGGTGCAATTGAGCAGTAGGCAATTTGTAGCAATAGTGGTATTTCTAAATGCTTGCAAGAACAAGGGGATGGGAGAGAAGTACACCATGGATCAGAACTAATTATGGCAGTGCAGAACTACTTAAAAAAAAAGGGCATCGCCTCATCCTAAAGGACTAGGGTGACCAGCTTTGGTGAACATCAGAGTTAAAAATGCTGTACCTTGACAGGATGGTAGAGAACAGGCTAAGTAAATACATTTTTGGTTATATGCAAACCCTATCACAATGGTATCTGAGCAAGGGCCGTGTCAAACTTGCCTGTCACGCTCACTGAAATTCATCACCCAGTTGAACTGCAGGACTATCAGGACCTTCAGTGTGCTCTATTTGTTTGAGCAGATAGAATGAGAGACTGAATGTCAGATAATTCTCATACTCTCCACACGTGTGCAAAGCCAGATATTTCCCAGGAAAAGGCAACTTTCCAGTGAGCTGTCAGTGCTGTCACCTCTGTACAGCAGCAGAGCCAGAGTTCCACCTAATTAGCTGAACAAAGTAACAACAAGGAGGACCTCTAGCCACCCCCTGCTTAAAAGACAACGAAGCAAGATCTGTAAATGCCATGTAAAGAGGGACTTGGCAATAGCAGCTGCCAGTCACACTTGGAGGAAGTCTATAAGCAAAGGTGAGGAACTTGTAGCATGAGAAGGCAGATCTGACCTAGCTTTCATCGAGCTGGCTGAGACACTCACAGCAACAAAGACAGGGAGTCTTAGGCACCAGCATGAACCAATGGCCACACAAAGAGGCAGGGACCCCAGTGGCTCTCTACTCTGCAGTGCTTGCACAGGGGGATAAGTCCCAGAAGGAGGGGAAGAAGAGCACCATGCACAGAACAGCAGGGTCTTTTCTGAGGCTGAGCAGACAGCCCTCAATTGGCACAACCACAGAGAGCTGAATTTATCATCCACCCACAGACTCTGGGACTACCGGCTTGAACACTCTCATTAGCAGCTTCAGTTCTCATAGGCAGCAAAGAGGGTGGCATGTAGGGAGGAAGGAGGGTGAAGCAGCCTGGGAACTGGGAGGACACAAGGACAACAAGGCAGGGTGAGTCAAGGAGCCAGATACCACCACAGGACTGTGGTATTATGTCAAGCAAACGCCAAGGAGCTGCTTCTGGAGCAGGACAATCTGTCCTGTAATGACAGAGTTAATTTTAAATTGGCAGAGTGCTTCTGGGACTTTTTCACTTCCACTGTCAAATCTCTGGGGCTGGCAGTTGCTAATTACAATAATATGAGGTGACAGTCACATGAGGAGTGATGGATGGCTGAGCGGGGCTGAAAATCCAGAAGGTCAGATCACAATGAATTATAGTGGCAGGGTGCAGGAGCCCTTTCCCCAGATCTTCTCTTCCTGTCTCCCCACTTCTTCCCCCCACCATCTGCAGCATCTCAAAAGCAAAACAGTAAAGAGAAATCATTCTCATGACTAGAATGCAGAACAGATGGAGGGCACCAGGAGCGGGGTTTTAGTGTCACTCCAGTTATCCAAATTCACAAAGCACATGGCCAAAAGGGACCAAGTAAGCATCTCATTTAATTTCCCACATCACATGGGCTGCCAGACAGCACCTGACTTTAGTGACTGCTAAGGCAAAATCATTATGAACTCTTAAGGTTTTATTTTGACACAAAGAAGCCTGCACAAAGAAAGCACAAAACTGGCAAGAAATACCACAAGCATTCACTTTGCATGGGCCTGAAAGGTCATGCAGAGATAGGGTCCTTTGCACATAAAACTAAGATATTTCTAATCACATTCTCAGCTCTTTTTCCCCTTATCTAGCTCAGAAGAAAACTGGCTTTGGTTCAGCCCATTCCCATGACCAGCAAGTGAATTACAGCTACTGCCATTCTCACATAAAAGATCAGTTCAGCCCTGACCTTGGACTTACCCCACGGGTCTGTGCAGAGTTATTATGAGTGATTATTTCAGATTTTCCCCTCCAGCACTTCACAGTGATGCTATGAACTGCTGGTCACAGACCATGCTGGGGAAAGCCATGTGAGAACTTTCTAATGATACCAAAATTCTCTGAAGGAGGAACCCACTCCCCATCCACAAGGGATGGTTTCCATGACAAGCACACGGTTTCCATGACCATGGCTGACTGATCTCTTAACACTGTCCAACCGGACACCTGCAGTCACACCCTGGAAAAGGGTGGCCCATATAAAGCCCCAGTAGTCCAAGGATTTTGAAAATGCTACAGCTGTCTGCTGTGGCCACTTCTAAAAGGTGTCCAATGAATGAAACTGAAATAAAAGTAACCAAGCCTTATGTGGAAACAAGCTTCGTGCTGGACTTTAAAAATTAATACAATGGTACTGGTGCCTCTGTTGTATCTCTTCTCAGATTATGAAAAGTACCTCAATAGTACTTTGATTGCTTCTTGTAACTTCTACTTTTAAATGTAACATTTTTCCTACCCATTTTATCACAAAATACTTTCTCAATATTTCAAGAATCAGCTGAAGTTACACATTTTGAGGCTAAACTTCAAACAAGTCGAAAGAAGAAGAGGGTAATTTATCATATACAAAATTCCTAATGTGTTAAGTTTAGTAGCAGTTTCACTCAAATGTCCAATGAGACCACTGGAGAAAAAGTCTCTTTCTGGAGGAGTCAAAAAGTTTTAGAACATTTCTGTCTCTGCTGATCTGGTGATGACTGCTCTTCAAAAAAAGCTCTCCAGCTGCATCAGATGCAAACCAACGAAAGCACAGAGATAGCCAAGCTTGAATTTAGCTCAAAGACTAAATATAACTATTACATTATTATTTAATACAAATTTTTATAGTAAAGCCCAAACACACACACACATACACATTAACACACACAAAGAATGAGTGATGAAAAGGGGATGCAGTTTCTCAGCTCATGTATGAAAAGGTCCTGGCAAAATGTTGCCTGCAAGTCTGTGAGGAGGTTCAGCACTGACTCAGGCTGAAGCATCTGCCTCTCTCCTGAATCAGTGCCACCTGAATTTCCTGTATCCTCAAGGCTTTTTAATTTCTTTTGGCAGCTTCACCTTCAGGCACTATACCCTGACTGTCTAGGCTTAATACAGGAATTGAACTAAAGATTTGATGTGGGTTTCAAGCTTATTTGCTAAAGGAGAGAGTGATAACAGCAGCTACAGCAATAAGAACAGACTTTGTTAGAAAAAAATACTAGGAAAAAATACCTCACTTTTAGCCATAACATGTGATTGGAAAAAGCTATGACCTGTCCTGACACGTGAAACTGTAATGGCAAACACTCATCAACTTGTCTTTTCCATACTGTAAGGGTCCTGGAAGGGTCATTGTAATCATAACAACTTCAAGAATTGAATTTATCAACATAAATGGTAAGAGTTACTACAACAGGGCAACATTTACAGCATGAGGAGCAGGATGGGGAAGAGCAGCTATACCTCTGGTCTGACAGAAGCCTGAATTTGATTAGGATTAAACCATAGAGGAGGTTGTTCAGTTTCAGTGGGTCTGAACAACAACAATGTAAAAAGCATCAATTTTTGTTCATAAATTGTGCACGACTTCTTACAATATATACATAATAGTCAAATTACTGAGTTCCTCTTGCCCATATTTGAAGAATGGCTGTATCAGAACTGGTTAAATATCCCTTAGGAAATCTATTTGAAATTACTTCTGGAGACAGATCTGTGGAAGTCTGTAATGATGGCAATCACTTATTGGGTTATTTAGCACTAAAATATTCTGGGTAGCCATTCTGGGATGTCTGTACAAACCCTGCTGTTGATAAGGATATCTCCCCTTGCACAACTCAGCTCTTTTCCAGTCTCCAGCTTTTCCCTACTCGAAGCTTTATGTGAGCAGGGGAAGGTTTGTCACAAAGGTGTGTGACTGTTGCTTTTGAGCAGTTTTTTGGGGTAATCTGATCTAGCAATGATGATCAATCTATGAAACAGTTGTTTGCTGATTACCTGAAAATTGAGTTTCCAAAATAATAGATCTCAGGCTCATAGAAGGAAAACAGTTATCATGGCATCTAGATGGTTTCCTAGACCAGGAAAATTTGTTTCAGTTGTGTCTTTACCAATGTTTCAGTACAGCTTTCTTACCCTTTCCTCTGAGACTTTGTGATTTAAGTTTTGCTTTTCCTGTTTGCTTCTATTACTTAATCCATAATTTAATACTGCACGTGCAGGAAGGAAGCCATTACAAAAGCAATTCAAAGGCTTATATTAACTTGGAAAAATAGGACTGCAGCTAGCACTTTTTTTCCTCCACAGCAATATTACAGGTGGTATCATATCAGAATTTTCTACAGCTACTTCCAAGGAGAAAACAGCTCTGCAATATCCTCCAGTATCACAGAATCTTAAGTAGTAGCTTTCCTTTCACATGGAAAGAGCTACACAAAGTAGAAGCTGAACCAGCATCTCCATAGGGAAGTAGCAGGAAGAAAATGTTGGGAAAATGTGTGCTTTCCCAGGACTGGAGTAGGATTTTAAACTCCAGTCTAGCTGCTGGAGTTTAAAATCTCTTTCTAGCCCTGGGGTGCTGGTGGACATTGGGCAGATCACTGGACCTACTGTACAAAGGGTTTTAACCTTTCCTATTTTTCAACAGGGTGGTTCAAAAGGCTTCGTCAAAATACTTTGAGAACATCAAGTGAATGAGGCTACACAAAATATCATTAATAGCAGGAAGACTTGATAAAGGAACTCCAGCCTTCCCCATATACATTACTCTGAAGGAAGATAATATCTCCGAGCTATAAAGTTGACTAGGATATATCTTCATCCCTTCTGAAGGACAGTTTTTCATCAGCTTTGTCCTCCACAATACCAAGGCCTTTGTAATCTCATTTCAAAAACATAATAAAGGCACTCCAAATCCTCAAACTTTTATGGTAACCGACAATGTAGGAAACTTACACACATATATATATAAAAGCCATGCTGCAAAGATGACAGGAAAAGTAATCTGTAATTGAATTTAATTTACAGCTCCTAGATCATGCAGCCTCCCTGACTCATCCAAGCCACTCTGCTTTATCAGAACTGCCAGCATCACACTGAGACAGTGTGCAATAAAATATGGAAAATATGTTCACAGTGTGTGACCTCAGTGATGCCATGAGCTGTCACGAAGAACACTTTCTTTCCACAGTGAAATGCCACGATGAGGTTCATTAGCTTGAAAGCAGACACATATTGCTACTGCTACTGGCACTGCTTCTGCCATACCTGTTTGGTGTACAGAGGATTCAGGGCTCAGGATATACACACTCAGCCTCCTTCACCAGCCCCAAATGCAAAGCTTCACTTCTGGCTATAGTCCTGAGTAACATAAGATGGAATCACTCCTGTGCATCTAAATGGTGAACTGCTGTGAGGTAACACCCTCATTTGCTCCCTCTGCCCTCAAAGTGGGCTAAAAACTGGCTGCCCATGAGCCAGACCTTTGCAGACTCAGGAACTTAAGTAGCACAGATACTCCAATAAAACCACATGACACTACTTTCATGAAACTCAGTTTTGTAGATACAGATCTAGATGTACCTGTCACTGATCAAGTCTGAACCCTCACTTTTCTCATTGCAGCTCTAGCATCTCTGTGTTCACCAAATAATAAATAAAGCTGTACCATTCTTTCTCTTTTTTTTTTGTATAGAGTTTGGATGCTAAAATAAAACCTGTTAGGCTGGCTACTGTTATTCATTCAATTAATGCTTCTGCATCTGTGATTTTAGGTCAAAACACTGAAATCTTTTGGCGTTTCCTGGCTGTATCATGGCACGGCAAGAGAATACTGCAGCTTTTCTCCTAACGGCTCCAAAGCACTAATAACACCTTTCACACTAAGGAATGGTGCATCTAGTACCTTCAGCATGAGAGGAACACACAACTAATTCAAGTCGGAAGGAACATTCCTCTTTACTCCAAACTGTGAAAAAGTTGGGCTAACTCCAAAGTTAGGCCAGGGAGGCAGGCTATCAAGAATAAACACTTTTATCTGTCACTACTGGGTAGGACAGAAATTAAATTGGTTGTAATGCAACATTTTTAATAGCTGATGAGGAATAAACTTACCAGACAATATACATTCCATGGCAAGGAATTGATAATGAAAGACTGGTCTTAGCACTTCATATTTACTACATTGACACTTTCTGCTTTTCCAAAGATTGGATGTGCATGGTATGCAGCTGATGTTTTTAAAGTCAAATTAAAGAGTAGGCAATTTCAGAGACGGACTGATTTTTAAATGTCAATGTTTTCTTGTAGTGCAAACTGTAGCTGAAGGCAACCAAAGACACCAAGCTGCAGCTTAGTTTCCAGCTCTTCTAGCCACTGGCTTTTGAACTTTTGTGCTTGATTCACTGGCCAGAACAGAATAAGGCTGTCAAGACATGTCTGAACTGCCACAACTGCTGGGAGTTGTTGTTCCACATCTGCTGTGTTCACTGTCTTCCCTGCATAGCAGCCAAGCCACTTCTTGATCACAGTGCAGCATGGAAGTGCCCCTCTATCCACTAATGGGATCAGGCAGGGTAGACTGGATGTAAGAAGTGAAAACAGACACCTCAAAGCTTCACACGCATGTCAAAGGTCAGCAAAAGATTGCCTACTCTCCATAGAGCCTTCCTTCCACCTTCTCCTCCCCTCTTGCCTGTCATTTTGTGGGTTATGTAAGAACTTTCTTACAAGGAGTGGTGCTTACAAAGGGTTATGTGAGGTGAGGATCATATGTATATGATAATGTGGTTCTTCCTGCTAAAACATCTTCCAGAATGCCTCTTAGGCATATACAGCAGTGTGCAGTACTCCCTGATGTGCCTGTGTGTTTAAGGAAGTAAGGAGAAAAAGAACATACACTACTGAGTTAGCTGAAAAACTCATGTGCAATTGCACAGCTCATGCACTCTGGTGCTCATCAGGTAACCATGGGGGTTTTAAATCTTAAATTTCCACTCTCTTTAGTCATTGGGTACCTGTGTCTCCCACTGTTACCTAGGATCTAGAGGAAGGCAGCTGCAAGGAAAGGGCTCTTTTCTGCTGTCTCCATAGTCCCCTTCCCCATGCATCTGGGGCTGCAACAGCTGGAGGTGAGGCACTGAGCCACATCAGCAATTCTCACCTGCCAGGTGCATGTGGATCTGTACTGGCTGTGAGCACAGACAGCTGAGATGTTGCTGCACTGTTCTGGAAAAGAGCCAACCACCACCTACAGTTTTGTTGAACAAGGCTCTGCTACAAGAAAACTGTTAGCTAAAGGCACAAAAGCACCTGGCTGATGAGGCTGAAGGCAGTTTTGAGATCTTTTATTTGTAAAGGTATCTGCTATCTGCCTCCTGGGATGCTTATGCACTTGCAAAGAAATGACCAGGCAAGATGGGTTTGGAGATCCCTAGAGAGGAACAAGTCCACAGTTACCATCACAGGTCTTTCTGTCAGTATCAGCCACAGATTAAAAGCTCATATACTTTTTTTTTTTTTTCTTTCTTTCTTTTTCCTTTTTCTGTGCATGGTCGAAATGTGGAAGAGAGGTAGTAAAAAGATTTGAGAAAAAGCTTGCAGCAAGAAACAGTCTTTGGATTTCACTAAAAGAGACCGAATTTGAATCTGGAGCTGTTCCAAGGGTTATACATTTTATTAGTAACACAGCCTAGGCAACATAGGCATATGCAGACTATGTTAGATTGACTTTGGACTATCTTGCTTATTAAAGCATGCTCAAGTCCCAGAGTTTTCTATGGGTCAAGTACACAATTAAGTAAAGCACACCAGTCCATGCTTTCCTGAATAGAGTGTGTTCCTGATAAAGAAGTTGCCTAAGGATGTTGCATATAAACATCTCCCAAGTGACAAGTCAGGTTTTGAATTTGCAACACAGCAGTTCTTCAGCAGCATCCTTGTGTTCGTAGCCCATGACAAAATCAAGGTAGCTTCAAGGTCCTGGCTCAAAGAGTTCCATAGGCTCTGGTCACGCATGAAGATTTTCTCATTGTAACTTGCTTATGTGCTTTATCCTCAAATTAAAACATCTGCCGAGTCCACAGTTTCACAGAGCTCACCCACAGTCATAGCAAAATCAGTTCTGCTTGGAAGAAGCCAATGCCCTACTTCTCAGGGTGGGCTGTTTCCATGTCAAGACAGAGTCTCAGTCGTTTGGGCTCCACCTTCCCTCTAACCAAACCAACCCAAAATTTCTAAAGGCATTTTTTCAACAGAAGCAGTGAATTTCCTCACCTTGCCCAATTCCCTTCTTTCTAGGCACTGGCAGAATCATGTCACACACATTTAGGAAAAGGAGGATGGGGACACACACACGGAGGATCACATTTTATTGCATGTTACTAATGATGGAAAATGGCAACTTCAAATAGAGCTTTAATGTCAAATAAAGTTGTTTTCAAACTTAACCACTGTCTTAGGGATGAAAGTGGGACGTCTGTGACAGCTGTACTATGGCATATATCTTGCTTTGTACAGTAGCTCTGCAGTAAAGGATCAGATGGTTTGTGGTGGTGGGAAGACCCTGCTCTTAGGGACTGCAGACTTACTGTACTTGCAGAATTCCACCTTAAAAATAATTGGACGTCTCTGTAGCTCAGAGAAGGTTTGCTAAGCAATGACACACTGCACTTGGATCTGAAAACATAACATCTGGAAGCCAAATGTTAGAGGCGATATAAAAGGGCCAGCCCAACGAACCAGTGGGGCACTTCTAAGACAGGAACATCTTCAGGATGGACATCTTCCTTCTCTGTGTGTTCCTGCCTCTGGTGACTGTGGCATGGGGCCAGTACAGTGACTATTACTATGGTCCCTATAATTATGGAGATAACGATGAATGGGTCAATGTGTACCGGCAAGGTTTCAACTTTCAGTGCCCACATGGACAGGTGATCGTGGCCGTCAGAAGTGTTTTCAGCAAGAAGGAAGGCTCTGACAGACTGTGGAACTATGCCTGCATGCCAGCATCCCAGAGCCTCGGTGAGCCGACAGAGTGCTGGTGGGAAGAGATCAACAGGGCAGGAACGGAATGGTAGGATAACCCCAACCATCCCTGGAGGGCACAGCCTTGATAACCCCTTTGGAATGAGGGTCCTAATACTGTGGTCAGAGCAATGCAAATGTGTATTAATGCCACAATAACCAGTGCCTTCACTGCCCTAAGTCTCATTAATCACGATGCATGGGAGGTGATCAGCATCACATTTGTCTTCTCTCTAGCAGTGTTTTGCTGGAGGGTGTCAGTGTGCTTTTCAAATGCCGTGTCCTTTGGTCACAACCTCAGCTGTGAAGTAGTTTGGTCTTGCTATTGTTTCAACGATAAGGAAAATAAGGCAAGAACCTTTGCTGAGGAGAGCATAAAATCCCTCTTGAAAAGTCACATTATATCAGTGATTAAACTGGGGAACAAACTGCAAAACTCCTCACTCCATCCTCATGCTCTTATCACTAGAAAAAATAATCTCCGTATTGCACTGGTTCTTTGCTTTGTGTTTTTGTTGCTAAGCTTTTTGGCTTAGGCAGAGACAAATGCTCTTTTCTAGTTGTGCTGTTTTTACAGGAGCCAAAAATCCACACTAACCAGCAATGGTGGTGGCAAATATATATGCATGATGATAGCAGAATATCATGTTAATTCCCTAATACAGTCTGTTTGCTTAACAAAATGTTATAGCCTTGGAGGCAAAGGTGATCACATTATGTGGCCACAATAATTTCTAGAAATAAGTATAGTATTTCATATTTGGGCAGAATATCCAGTATTTAATTATCTTCTGGAGTTTTTTATGAAATGGGAAACAGCGTTTTGGACAACTCTGGGATTGAATTATTCTTTGGACAGAATGAAATGCATGCAGGAATGAGTATTTTCAAATACTTGAAATGGTTTTGTTCCAGAAATTGCAATGTGATTATTTGAATTTTGTTATGTGGGAATAGGTTAGCAATGAAATGTGAAGTTTCTGCTTTCTAAATGATTCAAAATTTTGTCTTGAATTATTCATACTCTTTCATTTACCACGTGATACATGCCTATGGCTGATGCAATTGCTAAGGGAAAAAAAGATTGACCCTGTATTAATTTTGGAATAAGAATTGAAAAAAAAAAAGGGAAGAGCTCAAAACAGGCAGAAATAAGACATTGTGATAATCCTGGATGACTTCTTCATTTTTTATACATTGATGCAATTTCTATTTATTGCACAATAATTTTGAATTAGACATTTCTTTTGTTCAAAATAAACTTATTATTCTCTTTCTAAAAAATCCCTGGCAGCAATTGCTCAAGTTCATTCTCACAAACAGGATACTGTATAAGTCTATACAGAACATTTTCTTCTGATGTGTAACCATTCATCACCATGCTCCGTATGCTTAGCATAGCTACATCTACAGTGTATTATCTGAATCTCGTTTCCTTCACCTCTTAAAAAAATCTTTTCCCTTTGTCCTCTTTGTTCCCTACTTTTTTCCTATAGCAAACCCTATATTTTCTCCAAATTTATTTCTTTTTCAACCCTTCTTTAATTGCCTAATTCTGTTTCTCTCCCTTTACTAGCTTTTGGAGTTATTTTAGTATTTCTTCACTAGCTCACCTTTCTAGTCCAACATCCTTACATGTCTCTGCCTCTCTGCATGGATTCTTTTTCTTTCTTTCTTTCTTTCTTTCTTTCTTTCTTTCTTTCTTTCTTTCTTTCTTTCTTTCTTTCTTTCTTTCTTTCTTTCTTTTTCTTTCTCTTTCTTTCTTTCTTTCTTTCTTTCTTTCTTTCTTTCTTTCTTTCTTTCTTTCTTTCTTTCTTTCTTTCTTTCTTTTTCTTTCTTTCTTCTTTCTTTCTTTCTTTCTTCCTTCCTTTCTTCCTTCCTTCCTTTCTTTCCTTTCTTTCCTTTCTTTCCTTTCTTTCCTTTCTTTTCTTTCTTTCTTCTATTTTGGGAGGAGGGGAGATCACCAAACTGATTAGGAAACACATATCCTTTTGCAAAGGCGAACTTGTGCTCCTAGTTCCTCGGGCCATTTCCATAAATCCTAGCTAGCTGTGCCTGGTTGGATTCTGCAGTTTTCAGTTTTCCACCCCCAGGGCTGAGCTAGTTGTATCTCTAGAGCTTCATGGGGAGAGGCTTTGCTGTATGCCAGAACATTCCCGGTCATGCCAACACTGCTGCCCCAGAACCCAGCAGTTTCATCCCAGATGAGAATGAAAGTGTAGGCAAGTGCAATCTCAAATTAACGTGATGGCATGGATATATCCTGAGGCACCTTTGAGAATCCTGCCTTCTCCCCTGGCATTCTTACTTCTCATAGGTGCCCCTGTTCTCTTTCTCTTCCACACCCACCCAAGTGCTATTTGGAGCCATCCCCAATTCTAAAAAGATTCACTCAGTAATCAAGTGGGACCACAAATATGAGTCACCATCTGTACCATTAGCTCCTGTTTGGCCAGCCCTCTCCCCTGCTGATCTCCCAACAAACCAATCTGTTGGTGAGCAATGCATCATTCTCATGTCAGCTGACACAGCATTCTGCTGGACTTGCTAGTTCATTTCCCATCCTTGTAGGATGGACTATAATATTCCTTCTTCAGCTCTGTCTCACAGATTATTTTCCGTCACCTTGCACACCACATCCAGGGATATTCAATTGCATACAGCACCAGTATCCACAGGTCTGCCAAGTTTTTCCAAAAATTTTTCAGAACCAATTAGGTTAGAAAAGACTTAAAATCATTGAGTCCAACCTATGACCTAACACCAACATATCAGCTGAGTGCCATGTCCAGTCCATCCTTAAACACTTCCAGGGATGGTGAACTCCACCACCTCCCTGGACTACTTAGTCATATATGATACTCCCTGAAGTATTAAGTAGGATTGGGCCCAACACAGATCCCTGGGGAACACCACTAGTGACTGGGTGCCAGCTGGATGCAGCACCATTCCCCACCACTCTCATGCAGCCAGTGAAGGGTGCACCTGTCCAAGCCCTGGGCTGCCAGCTTTTCCAGGAGGACACTGTGGGAGACGGTGTCAAAGGCTGCTTCTCTGCTGCAGTTGAGGCTTTTTATTCTTTGCCCTACCTTCATGGAGCAATGAGAACAAGCTTGCTGCATGCTTTTGTAATACATCTTTAACTTAATAATTGGTAGCAGCTATGCATTTTCCTCACCCACACATCTTCACCCATGCTTTTGCTTTCAGGCTGAACACGTCTCCATTTTTCTAGTTCTCCTCTGGAGGTTTTATATTCCAGCACTCCTAAGCAAGCACTGATCATACCTACAGCTCTTGTCTGAATTCTCTCCAGTTTCTCAGCCAGAACCCTAGTCAGAAACTCTAGTCTGGCAGAAACACCAAAAAAATAACCTTTGACAATATATGCTTATGGCATTTCAAATTGTGATTTTCAAATTATCATTCCTGACTGCTGTGCAGCTGCACAATGGAGACAAAGCCAAGAGAAGTTTCTTTAGAAAAAACAATTAAAAAAAAAAAGTTTAAGAGAGAAAAGGGAATAGAGAGAATAAAGAGTCTCAAACTCATTATTTTCTTTGACCTTTAGTTCTTGGGGCAAAATGACAGAAATGGATGGGGGGACCACAGGGATAGGAGAGCTGGGAGCAAGAGGGAACCACTGGCAGAGCTTCCTGGTAAGTTTGCTTCCTTCACTAACACTAGGTATTATACAGACTTAGGGAATTAAACCGTAAAACTTAGAATCTTTCAGATATTAAAACAAACATTCCACAGAAAGAGGACAATGACACAGATCCACATTAGGCATCTAATGCCTAGTGATGCTTAGTTTATGACCTTTGCCTCCTTCCAGGGTCAGTGGAGAGAACAGGTATTCTAAAAACTGCTTTCTGGGGTATCCCATCTCTTTCACAAACAGACTCATGAAGACCAATCCCTTCTGACCACTACCTAGAATTACCTAGTGGTGTTTCAGAATATATCTAGCTATGGTGCTTCACTGCATAAATGCATCCCTGAAGTTAGTCATGTGCATACACTTCCAAAGAAGTGCATTTGTGTTTTCCTGAAAGGATACAAGAAGCTTGTGGATCTGTTAGAAAACTCAAAAAGGTAGTTGTGGCAATAGACTGGATCAGACGACCAGGAATGCCTTCTCAGCATCATTAATCTGTGAATATGTTTAAAGTTAAGTACATGTACAAAGGCTTTGAATCTGTTTCAGCACCTTACTCCTTCAGAGGCTATCTGCTAACCAAGAGAGAGAGCAAGTGGGAGCAAGAACCAGTTCCCGGATAATTTGGAAATACTCATGTCTACAGTAGGGAAAAGTCTCCAGAGCATGCCCTGATTCTTCAGTCCTTCTACTAATTGTATGCTGCAACTTCTCAAAGAATCCTGTCTCTTCAGGGAGCAGAAATTTTAGGTTCTTATCTCCATTTGTACTGGAGAAATTTTGACCTTGTTTAAATATTTCACCACCTAAGGTCTGAGTGACTGAGGGTGAAACTGTTCTTCTCTGCTTTGTTGAGTACTACCGAATTGTCTCCACAGACCAGTCTCTGAACAAGGAATTTAAGAAAAACTGTTTTTCTCACCTGAAAACTATCATACTAAAAGTCAGTCACACAAACAAAGGAACAAAAGCTTGCAAGTGAAGACAAGCAACTCTTCCTTCCAGGAAAATAAGTTTTGTTTACACCCCATAATAAAGATGAAACCATGCCATATCCCCAATATACTCCCAGTTAGCTGTAAAGCACAAAGCAGAAGCATTTCCAGCCAAGAGCTATTTAATCCATGTTTATTGCCTCTTTTCATTGTTTAGACTTCTGAGAAAGTGTTTAGAAGGGACTTGGAAAAAACAGATATCCAGATTCTCCCTCCCCACTCCCATTCTCTCTCTCTCCTTTGCCCACCAACTAGGGGCAACGACAGACTACTGAGCAAAGGACCCTCCTGTTCAGGCTCTGGCAGCACACCTTGGTATGTCAGTAGGAACTGGTTTTGTTCCCAGTCTCGGACCAATCTCAAATTTCAAATCTGAGGCTGTGTTACCCAAACCCAGTAATCCAGCTGCCCTTCGAAAATGTTCCCATTTGTGCTATCTATACAAACAAGTTAATTTTCTCCAGAGCCCTAAGTTTATGTTAAAAGACTAGTGCTACAAGTCCATTTAGTGCAGCTGCAATGGACTGAATCCAGTGGGAGCATCTGAGGAGAAGAGGAGTGTTTCTGTAGAAAAGGAGGCCTCATCAGCTACTTTCAAAAAATCAACAGGGTAAAAAGGGAGTCAGGGAGAAAAAAAGTAAGTCATAAATGCCTCCTAAATGAAAGTAAAAGATTGCTGAAGATGTTACAGATGTTGCCTTTGGCATATGGAAGTCATGACAACATGTCTCAGCACCCCACAACAGATAGAGAAGACTCCTTGTAGACTTGGCTTTTAGAGAATGACATGGCTTAATCAAACACACAGAAGTATTTCCCTCTGTCTGGGTGCCAGACTTGCAAGTGTCCTGAGTCTGCCCTCAGCCTCTTATGTCTCCCCATTCACCTGTAATAGACTGACCATTGAATTAGGTGTCATCATGCAATTAACCAAATTACACAGAGGGAGGACACTCCACAAAGATACTCAGGAGAGCAGTATGAGATCTTTCCTCCACAGGGCCATAGAACAACACTCTCAGGTTCCCCTGTCATAAGGAACAAATCACTGTCAATGCAACATGACCCAGTGCCTACTGAACTGCGTGTCAGCCTCTGCATGTCTCCAGAGAGCTTCTGGAGCTCCCAATCAGTGCAGCAGGAATTCAGTGCAGGCTCTAACAGCACCACTTCCTCCATCAGGACTTGGGATTCCCTGGGCAGATTTGTAGTGAACAGGCTTCCTCTTTGTATTGTCATCCTCAGGATAACATGGTGCTCATATATCTGAGGAACAGGGAGCCTCAGAGGGAGGTTTACCATAGAGCACCAGAATTAGATGGGGAACAGCACTCTGCGGCTTTGTCTAGCAAAGAGCAAAATTAAGATGTAGGTGTAAGTATGAAGTGTCACCAAAACTGGTTCCATTGCTCAAAACAATTCTATTGCTCTGAGCAGTATCTGCATGCAGTCTGGCAGGCAACTGTTGAGTCAGTGAGGTACATGCTTGGGTGCCGAGGCTGTTATCGATGATCGAAAATAATGAGGCACAATTTAAGAGGATCTATAGGGTGAAACAGGTCTTGCACAGACCCAAAATTCACATATTCATTTTGGGTGAGTTTGTTTCACACCAGCTCTTGTTTGGTCTCACAGATAAAAGCTCACCAGTGAACAACAAAAGCAGTTCTCACCTGAACTAAATCTATAGCACAGATGCATGCTTTAGTTGCTTGCCATGACAGAACTCAGCTGTACCACAACCATTAACCAGTTCAGAAGAAGATTTGGTAGATGAGGAGCTTTTCACAGGAATCACAGCAGGCCAGGAAAGTCTCAGATACCATATCCCTGTTACTACACAGAACTTCTCCCAGAACAAGGCTTTCTATGGAACACCGCAGTCATTTCCCACAACTGTGCCCAAGGGAAGGGCAACTTCCCATTCAAGAGCACCAATCTTCTCCACCAATCTTCTCACTCCCTCCCTACCAGCCAGCTCGCCTCCTCTTCTCCCAGTACCAGATCCAAAAGGCAACTCTTCACACATCACAACTTGAGCCAACTAGAAAAAGAAAGCTCAACCATTGCCAAGTTGAATCCCACACAGTCCCAGCCAGTTTCTCACGTTCTTCTGCATTCACCTTGTAAGAGACATTTGCCTCTCTTCTTAGCAATGTCAGGATTTCAGGAGTGAGGAGAACTCTGAATACTGAACTATCCTTTATGACGAAAGTGCTAAAGAGTGGGTCTCATGAAATAGGCATTGTTTTGACTTGGCTATAAATCAAAGTTCCTGAATCACTAGTTTTTATTCACTTGCTTCAGGATTTGGTGTGACAGTCTGGCTAATCCTTCTGCTGTGATTTGCTGCTGCGTAGTGAATTTAACAGAGAAGGAAAGAATTCAGACATATTAAGTGTTGTTTTCAGATTAGTGCATAGAGCAACTGACTGAAAAGGTGTGTGGGGAGGGGTTGTTTGTTTCCCTTGAAGAATTACTCTCTGCTTGTAGGAAAGTGGCCAACTGGGAAAAGGAAAGAGGAGGAAATATTTTATATGACCTCAAAAATAAGCACTCCAAGTTCTGAGAGCATTTCTTCATTTGTTAAGGAATATCTGGATTTTACTGGAAAATCAGAAAGATCAAGGAAAAAAATCTTACATTATCTCTAAGCTAAAGAAAAGTACTTCAACATCACTATTACCCTTGTTTTACTAAACTACGTCCTGAGCTTGAATAACAGATTACAGGACTTTGTGTATGAGACAGAAGCAAAGACAGAGACATGAACATGAGCTTAATGTGTATTTCAAATTTTACTTCGAATTATGTTAAAACAAAATGGCAATTGAATTATAAGACATGGCTTATGTCCAGCTATACTTTCCATCTAAGAAACTAATTTTTAAGGCAACTCCAATTAAATTTAACTATATTTAATTATATTATATATCAAACTTATCATGAGAAGATAGAATTAGAATCAAAAATACCACACTTTCCTAAAATCTGGTACCCAAACATGGGTGCATGTAAACATATGAATGTTATGCTAGCTAGGTTTGTTTCTCAATTCACACTAGAGAGAAGTGTCCATCTCTTTCAAAATTAATCTTTCCATCACAACTGGACTGTATTAGTAGAAAATAATGTGTCAAGAAAATAAAAACGGTTGTAGGACAAAGACAGCGGGAAAGAGGACAGGACTTCCCAGACTGAATATGAGCAGGTAGAGAAAATATGAGCAGGGAGAGAAAAGAAGGAAGAACCTCCTGCACAGACAAGTATGAGCAGGAATATCAGACACTGATCAGCGAGGTTGGGAAATTGTAGGGCAGTGTTGAGCTTCTGAGAGGAAATGCAAAGGAAATGGAGAAGTAAAGTGCTCCCATTATCACAATTATGCAAAAGAGCCAGAAAATCTCCCTGGGAGGACTTGAGCAGTACAAATGCAGATGACTGGGAAGGGTGAGAGACAGAAGATGCGGCACAGGTTTGTTGCTCTTTTATACAGTTTACTGCTCATCTTGCAACAGGTACAACCAATCCCCATATTGCTGTGTATCAACCATTCTTCCAGCAGGATAACACCAATCATCTGCAGTTATCCAACATGTTTACAAAGAGTCTTAGCCATATGTTCCTATGGCCTATGTGCCAAAAATCAGAGCAACTTCCTATCAAAAATCCTTCCTGCTGAAATCCTCTGAGTGAAAGCCAGACTGCCACACTTGGTGTGATACCATAGCAACTCAGAGTCCCCATCACAACTTAACTCTGAAGGTCCTCGAAAGAGTCTCACAAAGCACAACAAGTCGTGTGGCCCCATCAGCATGGGAGATGCAGGGACAAAAACAAATGTAAATACACTTGTCTGAACAACAGAACACGGGGAAAGGGACGTAGAGAAGAGACCCTTGCATTCAAAAGTGGAGGCTGAAAACAAAGCCGGAAAATTCATCACTACACTGGTCAAAATTGATCAGTTTTTCAGTTTTTGCATACAAACACTTGAGCCTCACATTGTCTTTGCAAGCACTAACACCCCTGTATACAAATGAATGACTTTTCAAACACCAGACTCCACCAGATGATGTGTTTTCCCTTCTGGAAACTTCAGGTCATTAAAATATATCATGAGGTCATTGTATGTAGCTAAGGGAAATTTTTTGTATTTGTTAATCATACAGTTACTTCTGAAAGTGTCTTTTGGATATATTATTGTAATTGCTTTCATGAAATCGCAGAGAAAGTTTGCTGCAGGTTTTCCTTGAAGAAAGGAAAAGAAATGAAAGGAAAAGCAGTGGAAGAAATGTCATTCCTGTAATTTTCACAATAGGGAAACAATGAGTCCAGGAAGGTGCTTGAGAAAATGAGCACTCAATAGCTGAATGAATGACCTGCCTGTTTCCATGAGTTTCTCGTCTTTAGTCTCAAAGAAGCAAGATATTCAAACCGATTACCACTTGAATTACTTTGGCTATCAGTGTTTAGGTGTTGTAGGATGTTGCAGACAGAGGCATGCATGCTTTGAGACCATGTCTATTCCACCGGAAGGCAGTGATCCACATCTGTGACAGAATTCCCGAGTACACAGAAAGCATGAAGCAGCAGATTTTTCTTTTGAAAAAAATAAAATTTATGCAATTCTTAAAATTCCATAACATCTGAATTGCAGTTTTCCTTATATGATTGCTATCACATCATGATGTTATCACATGCCTAAATATTTTTAATAAAGATTTTCTTCTCCTGGAGACACATAATTGGGAAAGAAAACTATTAAAGAAGTTAATTAACTTCTTCTATGAAATAGTTTCTAACTTTTTTTTTTAGAGAAGTAGTTGAAAATGTTAGTTCAATAAAGCCCAAATCCTCAAATACCAACAGTCATAGACAAAAGTGTTAATGGACTCTTTTGAAGTCAGTCTCATGATTTGTAAACAGTTGAGAATACCAACACCAGAACAGTCTTCTTGCCTGGTTAGCATACTAGAATGATTAAACACTTTAGCCAGATTAAATAGTTTCAAGTGCAACATAAATGCTAAGACATTAGTTAACTACAGCTGCTTTCTTAGAGAAAATAGCTACTCGATACACAGCAAGTGCAAACAGTGCTTCTCAGCACGAAGTCAAACCCTTAACTTCCACTCTTTATCAAAAATGTTAATGCTGTTTTGGGAAATGCTTGAAACTATCAAGTAATCTAATACCACATTTTCCTTGTGTGTTCTCTTCTTTCCCCTCTTTATTAGGTATCAAACCTGCTCAAACAATGGGCTGGTGGCTGGTTTCCAGAGTCAGTATTTTCCATCGGTGCTGGACCGTGAATGGCAATTTTACTGCTGCCGCTACAGCCGGAGATGCCCATATTCCTGTTGGTGAGTTCAAGCAGACACCAAACCTGAGACTCTTTATCCAACAGTCCCTATAAATGTCTTTGACTGCTTGACCTATCAGAAACTTTGTCTGAAAAAGAGTTAACTGTGCTTTAGGGAGCTAACCATGTTATTTCCAGTCTGCTACAGAGTTCTTAAGGATCCGTGGCTAAGGGAAGAGAATAAGGCCACAGTTACACTGAGCAGCACAACGCAGCTGGGATCAGCATCAGCCTAGCTGTGCTGGAAGCCATGACACAAGTCCAAAGTGGAATGACATTTTCCCACTATAAATCCAGCACATTTACAGGAGTAGGAGCATCTCTGTGCTACACATTTGTGCTGTGTGACTTATACGTGAACTTATACGAGTTACCTCAGAAAAAATATTACTAGTGCATACAACTATGCTTCCTCTCTCAAGACTGTTTAAAGATCAAAGTTAAAATGAGCTACTGATCAAAATGAGCTAATAACCAAAAAGGAAAAGGTAGCCTCATCTTAAAAGAGTATCACAGCTTGTGCTGGCAACTTCTCAGAGACAGTGGGAAAATGAGCTATGCATCCCAAACTTCCTGGTTTCTCTAAAACACACCATAGGTGTGGTTTCTCTAAATTAAAACCGAAGACAGGAGCAGACTGTATAGAGGAAGCTCATTACTCTTGTCCATTCTGTCTAAGAGAACCCATAATTTTTTGCTCCAGGGTTACATTCAGGTTAAATTCAGCTACTCTCAGGGATACAAAGAATAACCTGCCTGCAGCTAAAAAGAAAAAAAGAAAGTAGGGGGAGAAAAAAGTAAATCTGTGCTTGAATCTTTTTTTTTCAGACCTCAGCTTTGAAGTAAGCTTCCCATTGAGACACATACAAAGTGTTTATGTGCCTGCTGGTCTTCCTTGGCTGGCTGGCTACTGGCCAAACACAACAGCACTGCCTTGCTTTTCATCCTTCAGTCTCCTTGCAGCCAGGAGGAAAAGAAATGTTTTTATTATTATTATTTTAAAGTATTTAAATTAAAGGAACACTGTAAAAAAGCCTGAACATTCTTCTGAACATTCCTCTGCCTCCTTTCTAGCTGACATTGCCCATGGATGTTCTCTACCTGGGGGTTTATTTACACACCTGCCCAGGTTTCCCTCTAAGGGAAACTCACTCAGACTTTTAAGCAGTTCTTCCAATCTCTTGTATTCCTCTAATATTGCATACATTTTCTGAGAGAGAACAGAAATCTGACTTTTTATGTTATTTTTGACAGTTCTGCTTCCCTCAGATGTTGTCTTGACCACTGGGAACCACTTTGTCTCTGTTTTGCAAATTGGCATTTAGAGTAAGGCAAATCCTAATGTAAATGTTTGGGGTTACTGACGTGTTTTGTTTTCATCTCAGGTGCACACAGACTCCTATATTGCCCTTCTATTCCCAACAAAGATAATACTCTGTTTTTATGCTTAGGAAAGAAAACCTTATGCAGTCCTCCTGCAGTTCCATGCAGAAAAGGCAGCATTTCAAAGGCAGGTGAAGCATGTTTCCCTCTAAGCCAGGTAGAAATCCCATGTACTCACATTCTTCTGGGAGGGGAGAGCTGTAAAACTAGTGGGAAGCCATGTAACCTGGCTTGTGAAAAGCTTCTGGCACACAGTTTGTGATTATGGGTTCATTATAAAACCATTCTGCCATCAGCAAGGTAAGCTCTTTCCACATACAGTTACCCAAATTAAGATGTTAAGGTCTGGATGGACAGACAAGTAGATGGGTTAAAATATGGTGGTTTAACAGGCTCAGAGGGTAGTGGTTAAGGGGTGATACTCTGTCTGGGTCCCTTTCTTGCTTAATATCTCTATCAATGACCTTGAAGAAGCAACAGAGCATGTGCTGGCCAAGTTTGCATATGACCAAAGTGGGGGTGCAGCTGACATGCTTGAGGGCAGGATTGGTGCTCAGCAGGATGGAAAGAAAACTGCTTCTTCTATGAGGACACATTGCTCATTGAGGCTCCTTGGAGGCGTTCAAGACTAAACCAAATAAAGGCTGAAAAGTCTGGTCTGACCCTGCCAGACCTGAAAGTAGTGGTTGACCCTGCTTGGAGCAGAAGGCTGTAGCTAAGACTTTTTGAAGTCCCTTTCTGCCACAGTTATTCTGGGGTCCCACACAGGAGGACTTTTTTACCAGAGGAACCACATCATGCAGATAAAGTCTCCCCTCCAAAACAATGGTCTCTTTTCTATCATTTTCTGGGAATGTTTTTTCTGGTTTGCTCCCTTTACCCTGCCTAGACAGTGTACTAGTACTAGTACTCTGGGCGAGTACTGGTTGTTACACTGACCTATAACCAGCATGAACTTCACTGGAGTAGTGGGAAACCCCATGCTTTGGACTGACTTCTACTTGTGAAGTCACAGATGTGACTTGTCTGAATTATTTAACTTCAGTGTACAAAAATCAAACTACCCATCCCTAAGCCCAGGAGATCCTACAACCTAACTTCCATTGGCATTTCTGAGTTATTGTCACAAGACCTTGTTCACACATCACACTTTTGGTCTGTATCTTGCATGCTGGTTGAGATGCATTTGACAGAAACAATGTTTCCCAAACTGCAAAGTAGTTCTGGGCTACCATGGGTAAGACCTCACATTGTATATGCACGTAAGACTCAACAAAACTGTGTGTGTATAGAGTATCATTATTTATTGCAGTTTCTGCCCCAAACTATAATAGTATTTGTTCTGCTGCAGAAGTAACTGTCAATAAAGTAACTGTGGAGAAATGGCAATCAATATGCTGCTGACTCCTATTTTTTGGTTGAAGCAGCTTATTTTCATGCAAAAGCTTATATTAGTATGACTGTGTGGAAAAGTAATCCCAGTAAAGTATGCAATGATGGTGGTACCTTGTGGATCATACATTACACAGGAAAATACATATTCACAGAAAATCCATGCTGCAGAATTTCTCAGCAGCCTTGAATTTTAATGTTCAATGTATCCTTAAGTATGAAACCAGATAAGGGCAGAAATGCGTTTTAAAAAAACTGACAGTATTGAGGTGTGAGAAAACTCTTTGTTTCAAATTAGCTCTCTCCTTGGGTATTTGATTCCTTCCTCTTCCAGTTGTCTCCACACAGGGCTCTCTGGCAAATGTAAAAGCAGTAAGACATCTGATCTTTATGTATGGTTTCTCTTGGCTCTTCTGCTTCAGGACTACATTCCTAGTGAAGTGAGATGACCCTACAATGAATAAAGTCAGGTTTTTCTTAAGTGTATGATCCACGCAACTGATTTGTTAGAATTTACCCTGTTTTTTACACCTAGAACATTCCTGTGTTTCTTGAGAACTGCTAGTATTTATTGGCATACTAATTTATAATACCATCATGCTGACTGAAATCAACATTTTGCTTTCACTTTGCTTAACAGAATGAACTCAAATACATACAGTAGGACTTTATTTGGCAGTATTTATACCCTTACTCTTTGAACCCAGTAGCTGTGTTTCACAGCTCATCTTCACGCCATTAATTCCCAGTTTACCTCTGCAGTAAACTCATATTGAAAATAAATTTACTAATCTTTTCCAATCTCATAGTTTTGCACTTGCTTTGTAAATTTTTTTTACAAGTACTTAGTTTCCTTCTTCATCATGCCAAGACTTGTCATGGATTCTGCACATTTTTAACATATTGAAAATAATTAACATTCCTCACAGGAGGCAGAAAAGCTCTCTTTACCTGGCTAGGGAATGCTACCGAAGTAAAACAAACTGTGTGCTGATTTGCACCATAAAGGAAGCAAATCTATCACAGATGCAGAGACAGTGTCACTAAGCGGTCCCATTAGAGCTCAGATTTTTATCTTTGCCAGGAAATGAAAGCTTGACTCCATACTCTCAAAAGCAAACACATGTCACAGAGCAGCCCCAAGTCTGCACAGACTGTTTATGACTGTTTCCCTTCTCCAAACGACGAGCAGTCTAAATGCCAGAAGGTCTGTCTGGAGCTGTGGCTGCTCTCTGTCATGGTGACACTGTCCAGGCAACAATTACATTTTCCAAGAGTTATGGGGCTTAAAGTACTTATTTGTTTTCTTGACTCACACAAGGCATATTGAAAATTATCTGATCCGATGCAGGTTTCTCAGAGATAACCAGTAGCAGAGATACAAATCCAAGAGGTGAACTCAGAATAGATGTCGTGGAAATGCAGATTGGGTTGTCCAGATGCAGTTCTAGACAACCCAATTCCCTTCTCCTCTTTTTTCATTTTTTAAAAGGTATTTAAAATGTTTGGGGGAGGGGGTTGATTTATTCTTTCACCAAATACAATCTTACAGTTCAATCTGCTGGACCATCTTCCAGACATATTTTAGGAGAAACACATTTTCTCTGACATTGGAAATCCAGCCAGGTTATTTTGGACATATCTTTATTGAGGAACAGGCACGAGTTTCCCTGAGCTCTCTGCTGCTGCTTGTACCTGCACTGCAGGAGCTCATGCAGGCCTGGAAGAACTGTGCTCCTGCTGTGCCAGCTTCGTGGCTCCTCAGCCCTGGGAGGGCTTGTGACTTTCAGTGCAACACTATGGGAACATGGGAGCAGTGATGAGTCTGTGTAGGTCTATGAGCTCGGAGCCTGGAGCCTGAACTCAGTCCCAAAACACATGACATGGCCACACAAGGAAACTTCTCATCTCTAGCGGGGCTCCAGGACAGCTCTGGTTCCCTAGCAGCCCAGCAATCTGGGATCTATACTCTGAGCATTTGCCGGAATTTCTGTAGACATTTTACTAAGACCTTGTTTGGCTTTTGAGCATAGTATGCATTTTTTAAAGCAGATGACCTTTGTCTTCCAGCTGGAGGAAAAGTTGAAATTGATTAAAGAGGCATATAATTCCCATGTTCACTGAATGTAACTTGCAGGCTTGTGGCTCTTGGAAAAAATTTCTCATTTAGGAAAGACATACTCTTGAAGGACTTGTAAACAACATCTGAAAGTAAGGCCATTCAGGGGGCACTCCTTGTCCTCAAAAGTCAGAAAGTTAATGTCAAAGCTTATGTTTTCCTCTTGAAATGGAACAGCTCTTTCTTTTGGCTGTGGCATTGTTAGAGGAAGAGTTCAGCATCAAAGAGGAAAATGAAGGTTAAAGAGGAGCCATTCACCTTGCTAGCGCTGTAGTTCCACAAGAAGTGAACAGTGTAGGGTATTCCAAAAGCATGTACTTACTATCAGGGAATAAGTATATTCAACAACTGGAGTCAGAAACTGTGAGTTCTACCACTGACTATCTCTGATATTTTAAAAGACTCCTTTCTTTTGTCTGCTTGGTATCTGAAAGCAAGGCATACCCACAGTTCCCATTTATTTCTTTAATTAGCAGGAGGTACATATTAAGGCCATTGGCGTGACTTGATCTTCTTACTGGTAAATAATAGACTCATGATAACTATTTCTGAAGTCAATTGTTAAAAGAGTGCCATGGATCACTGTAGATTAGTACAAAACATTCTTCTCAGTGCTAAATGAGTAACTCTGTGTTTTCTATTAATCTCTACCATAGCAATTCTTCACCATGGAAAATAAACATCACAGCTATTTTCAGATTAAAATAAAAACAACAGTAACCCTGGTAAAGATTTAATGCCTTTTTTTCAATATATATCCTACCCTGAGCAAGATTTATAGGATTATAGTGAGATATATTAGAAAAACGTGTGGGTGGTTGGAGCAATGCAATTCACTGAAAAGATAAACCATTCCACATCAACTCTATTCTAGCTAAAAGTGCCGTTATGAAAATACCTTTTTCTGTCACCTTTTTCTGCTGTCTCACACACAGGACAAACTACTTAGAGCCATTATCACATGATTTTCTGTCCCAGCCTTTAACATAGAATTACCTTCTTTCTCCTGCCTCGACAATGCCACTGGTGCTTCAAGCCTCTTGTGCCCAAACATCATATGCCCAATACTATCCAGCTGGGTTTGAAAAGCTGAACCAGAGTTCCTGTTTTCTGTATTTTCTTGCAAATTGATCATACAGACTGAAAAGGCTACCACTTTTTAAAAGTTTCACATTACTCTTTTCTCCCCTTTACAAGTCCTTCCCCAAACTTAACACCTGTGTGTGTATCTGATTTTAACAAGCAATTCCACTAAATGCACCCTGCTGGTCCCTGCTCCTCGGTGTTTGTTTGGCACCAAATTACTCAGTGCCTAGAGCACACAATCGGTATAACACATGCCTTCTCACAGCTGCTTTGCAAGCCTCTTTGCTAGGGCCCCCTGTCATGTACCCCCTCAGGCAGCACAGGCACCCCGGCTCGGTCATAGAGGTCTCATAGAACCCCAAATAGCATCAGCAACTCTGAGCACTTGGCAATTCCCATGCTTCTCACTGCTCCTCCAGCTCAATTCTTGTTGCTATGAGTTCAACTCATAGCAGTGCTTACAGTTCAACTCAACAGTGCTTACAGGGCACTGTGAAGGTTACTGTGGATGGCTTTTCCCAAATGTGAAGCCCATGGGCAGGCAAACCCTCACTGACTAGGTCTCTCACTCGGTTTCCTGACTCCTCTCGGCTACAAACCATACATTGACACACTTGGCTTACAAATCGTATCATGTTTGTAAATAAATTATGTATCTGTAGGACTGTGGTAGGTGGCTCACAAGTTGATATGCACTTTGTAGGCATTAGTGAGTAAAACATTTAACGTTTTCAGTTAAACACTTGATAAAGAGGGTACAGACCAAGCTACAACAAATCCTGAGGGAACCACTGTCCTATGCCAGGCAGACCACTTTGGGAAGACCCTCAATGACTATTTTAAATGGCCTTTCTCCCCTTCATGATGACAAAACCACATACTGACTATCCCTATGCATTAAACACTAGAGCATCTCTAAGTGCAGACACATTTTGTGTGAACTACATTCAAAAAACAGAGATAAGAGAAAAGGAATGGGACACACTACAGGGTCCTGCTACATGGACAATGAATTGCATTTCCTTCTAAAAGACATAGTGCAAGCCAGACAACCTTGAAGTGCAGGGGCTTAGGGGAACAGTTTCAGAAAAGAGTACAGCAATCATCAAAGAGAAATGAATTAGACAGACCACACAGACTCATGTGAACTTGAACACTGCTGTCATAGCACTATTTATAATTTTTTGGAGAGAACAAAAGGAGTCAGTAGGCATCTGTCTATGTAACAAGACACACTTCAGAGCAGCTCAAGTCCCCAAATAATTTATTTTCAGTAATTGCATATATTCGCTTTTTGAACACTTCTTAGTAGAGGAGCCTTAAGAGGCTGTATGGTAATGTGGAGAAGTTAGTAGAGAGGGAGGGAAAAATGACAGCAGTCAGAAAGAGAGGGAAGCTAAATGAAGACTCCCACTGCACTTCAGAATAACACTGCATACTTCTGGAAAAGGTCTGTGAGACCACAGCAATTCAGAAGCTTGTCATCAGATTTACTTTTCAGCTGAGAGACCCATGAAAGAAGTTCAAAGAACTGAGTCTCAGTTCTGTTTCTGAGCAGAGCAAAAAGCAGCTTTTTTAACCTTGTGTTGTGCACAGTGTCATCTGCCCAGCACATACTGCTGGTCAAGATTACAGAACATTTTCCTTGCTGAGTGCCAAACAGATGTTATGAAACACATTTAGTAGAACATATAAAAACACGTCTTAGTGTTTTCTCATAATAATAACCAAACAAAGTGTCAAAACCTGGAGTTGATGGGAGAATGAAAAATTAAATCCTGGTCCATACCCCATTTTTAAATCCTTCTATGACCCTGGATTTTCTGAAGATGTGCTATCAGACATTCAGGCTCCAAATTAGTAAACGAAATATGGGGACTCTCCTCTGGCTGAAGGAGCAGTGTACATGGTTTCTTCTCTTTCTCCTAGTCTGCAGCAGCTGTCTGCACGACTTGTGAAATACTGCTGTTATTTCTTACCAATGGCAGAGCACTGCAAGGGCTTTGCAAATTCATGTGTCCTTGGTCAGAACTCTGACAAGAGACACTGTGACCAGGCCTGATCTTCTGCTTCCCTAACAAACTCTGGGATGGGTGTCCTTGTACTGTAACTCAGAATCTCTGTGATGATTGTCATGGCCAAAGGACAGGAAGCATGAGAACAATATATTCAAAGAAGTTGACTGATTAGAGCTGGGGCTTTTACAAGGTCATGCTTGAGTTTCACATGCAGACCTGTTTTTCATTTGTCAAGGAATTTGTTATGAATGATGTTCCAACTCAATGATGTTCTTTCATATTCAAAAGCCAAATATGACTTGAAAAGCAACCTAATAGTCCAGAGTACCTCAGTTTTCAGGTAACCTTTCAGATTCTGTGTTCTCCAACTGTTACAGGCTTGGGCTCCAAATATACCCAAAGCACCTCATTACAAAAACTCGAACCCATCCCAATTACTATATTCTTAGTGAGTAAAATATTTAAGCCTGTTCTTAAACTCCACCAATTTAACAAAATGTAAACATGCACGAGTCCTGGCTGGAATGTGCTTGGATCACCTTCAAGCATCATTCAAGTACTGCTGCTGGGCTGGATTAAGACAGGAAAAGGTTGCCAGGATTTCTGTAAGGGTGTCTTAACCTTGTTAGTCTCAACTGGAGTTGGTCTATTTATTTCCACATGGAGAGTATCTCCCTTACAGGGAACCTGACTCTTCCCTTTGCCGTTTCAGAGTGTAGCTGACACAACTCCAGTAGCAACTCCCATGTAAAATTGTGTAATACAAGGAGTGCCAGGTTTCCATTCAGACTTCAGATATAATGTTGACAGAAAGTACAGGTCAAGCTTCCAGCCCGTTCCTGAATCTGCTCATTATCTGTAAAATGAATTACAGTATTCCTTGCCTATTTCCCAGGGAAGCAGCAATCATAATTTGATTAATAATTGAAGAAGCACTTTGAGGTTCTCAGATAAAATACACTGCACAAATATTGTCCAGGCCAATATTTTTACATTATAAATTAGGGAGAAAGAGGAAACAACAAAGAGTAATGGATTAATTGTTACATTCACTTAATATAATTCATGAATGGATAAATGCTAAGATGGCAACATTTACTTCAGTCTACAGCTGCAAGCCAAAGAGACTCATAAGAGGCTGGAGCAAAGCCCTGCAATAAAGCCATAAGCAGTAGACAAGCTTTACCTTCTTGTTCAGATTGTTTTTATCCCAGAGCTCCAGATGTACATACATATATTCCAATACTCCAATTTGCTCTTAACTGTTCTAAAGTTGCTGAATTTTATTCAAACAGCTAACTGAATTAGTCGCAGAGAGGAGAAAGGCAGTCTCATGAGACTGTATCTTGTGGTGCTATTAAGAAACAAGAACTCTCAAAGAAGCAGGGAAAATCTAGTAATTGACTTGTATTCATTCAACTGGACTCTTCTATAAGATGGTGAATTACATTATCTTCTTTTTCCTTCATGCAAAGGTTAACAACAGAATATCCAGGACACTATGGAGAAGATATGGACATGATGATGTACACTTATGACTATTACATCCGTGGGGCAACCACAACATTCTCTGCTGTGCACAGGTTTGCTTTTCACCTGTTTCATTACAAATTTAAAAAAGGCTGTCTTTTCTATTTCCCCCCATCCATGCATGGCTAGACACCATCTATTGTGGTACTCAGCATCACACTAGTACTTCTGAGGACCAAAGTTCACAGTACATATGATTCCTTGTCCAGGGTGGTATATCAGGAGCAGGGCATGCGAATGGGGGTCATTTGTCATGTCCATCTGAGCAGTGAAAAATACAGCTGTGATAGGTTGGGGTGAATCTGACCTTTACAAAATGCAACAGATCTTCAGCTTAGTTTCTCACCTACCTCTAGTTGGAGCATATTTCACTGAGTTCACTAAAAACACCCTGTGCCTTCAGGGAATAAGGGACCTATTTTGGTCCACTTTTCTTTGCAGAGAAGCAGGGATCTGCCAGCATGCAAAGTTAAGACTATACAAACTGCAATGTGAATGTTGTAAATTGGCCAGTCCATTTCAACACAATTCTAACAGATTCAAGCTACACCAGGAATTCAGGCAATGCAGTGCACCTTGATCCCTTTCCAGAAAATGAATTTACATTTTCTTGATCAGTCCTAGTTATTTCTTGGCATTTGCTAGTCCTCTTGGAAGAGTCCCTATGGCTAGTGAAGTCGTAGTCATGCAAATGAATTCAGAATTTTTCTGCTCAGTTAAAAAGGAGTGTTTCTCTCTTTTTACTATGCACAACAGCAAAGCTTTAAAATTTAGATTTAACATTAAACTCCACACTGTTGTCTGCCTAGGGCTACAGAGATCCTAACAGAGCAGGTTTAAGAAGAGTGTAAGCAGTCATTGAAACCTGATTGTGGGAGAGGGATCTTGATTCTTTCAAGCTGACCTCAAATACATCAATCGTGAGCTATTTCTTTGCTGTTGTCTTTTATCAGGTATCTCAGTCCAGTATATTAAAGCATTTGTTATCAAGCACAGCACAGACAGCAAGGCAAGGTGTGCTGCTCTGCTCTGCCAAGACTGGCTACATGAGAAGGGGGAGAGAAATGGGAGTTTAAAGACATCAATATTTCAAGCTGTCTCTAATAACACTCAAGTTAGCCAAAATGCTTTTGTCACTATAATGCTCTCAGCTTGCCAAAGTTCACTGTAGGGATCCCTCAACTAAAATGCTACCTAAAATAAGGAGGCTTTTCCAGAAATGACAACACATCGTAAGACTGCTGCAGGTCCATAACTCTAATTTCTTGGCTAAAATACATTATTCTGTTTATTACCAAATGGAAGCCATGTCTGCAAATTCTTCCTACAAGTGGACCTTTCACAGACACTTGACTCAAAGGTATCTATTTATTGCTTTAGGTAAAGAATTTTTAAGGTCATAAGGGACAGCACTGTTCTGGGCTTTTCCTCTTAAATATTCCCCAGTGCTATCCTTAATCCTTGTTCCTTGTGGTTACGGCAGAGACTAAGGGAAATAATGCAGACAGTGCATTCCCCTGCAGCTGGAATCCAGACTCCATCGGATATGGACCAGGGTAAAGTCTGGAATCACATGGACAAGCCTGGAAAACAAAGCAGCTGAGGTAGCCTATGCCTCTGAGCAGATTCCTGTCTCTGACTGCTGAAGGCAACCTTCAGAACAGGGTGGCAGTGGGGGGACTGGCCAGGAGCAGAGGCAGCATGAAGGGAATGTACATCGGGAGCACAGTGCCTCAAAGAGGAAGAAGCCACCAGCACACCTTTGTCCTAGCACTGCTATGGCGGCAGACATTAACCTGCAATAGTAGCAGGTTGAAACTACAAAGAAAAGGTTTTATGAATTACAAACTATAACAGTTTTCTGTGCCAAAGAACTTTCTTTGGCCTTTAGCTTCCAGAACATCTAGAACCAATTTGTGTTTCCAAGTCAATGAAGTAAAAAAAAATTCTTGCTACATCAGTTCAGAATTCAGATTTAGGCTGCAACACTCCTGAGCAGTATGATCACAAGAGTCAGCAAAATTTTCCATCCTTAATGGTTCTTTGCAGCTCATGAGGCAGAATAGGAGCAGAAAAAGGTCTTCTGAGTCACAGCCTGCCAGGGGCATGCACATGTTCCACTTGTCTATGTGAACATTTTTTAATTGCTCTTCATTTTCAAGCACATTAAACTTGTGTCCATACTATTTAGTTCATGATGGACAATGTCTCAAGCTAATGAGAGGCAAAAAAAGCCTCTGAAGGTATTTCAGTTTAAGCTTTCCCAATCACGTCAAACTGGTAGGTATTTATAAACTTTTTCAATAAACTTGCAGAAATCATATCTTCCTACTCCCTAAGACATTGCATCACTGAGGTCACTGTTGATACAAAGATATTTGAGACAGCATGTGATGCTTGTGGCATAGGATTTAGAAATTTTAGAATTACGTTATCCCATCCAACACTTCTGTAATCACTCTCTGTGAGTTTCCATGCCTGTGTATCAGGAATGAATGAAAGAGTTATTTTTGATCATCAAAGGTTTTAACTGCTCATTTGTGGAGAACAGACTTCAGAAGTGGTTAATATTTACATTTTCCAGTCTCATTTTACATAGGTCAAAAGGTGAAAACATTTGTCTATAAAGCAAGACAAAAGCAGCTGGAAAGAATTAGAAGAGGCCTGAAGTATCTCTGGGAGTCCATGAGGAGTGTGGTGATAACACTGGTGCAGACAGGATGACCTAAGGACCTAAATAAGGGAGTATCTGCGGGGAAGGGTAGCATCTTTTGTTAGACAGACTGATACAGTCACATTTCAGAGAAGGACATGGGGTATGTGACACAGGTTGTAAACAACTGAAACTGCCCACATACAAAGGCACACAGCAAACCCTTGGCAAAATAGCTTCCAAAATTAAACCCACAAACCAAACAACAAAATACCTTCAGCCTGAGCTCTGAAGCATGCCAAGTGGTGATAGCACAGCTTTCTGGTGGAGCATTGTTACGTGGCTGTGATCTGGTTGGATCAGTCTCCAGAGAGCACCACTGGGACATTCACAGCCTGACCTGCAGCAAGTATCTTAGACAGGGAGGTGGGAATTTCCAGGCCTTCTTGGTAAATGTCACAGTTTGTCCTTTGCTATGTAGTATAGAAATAGCATATGCAGACCATCATAAGCTCATTCCTTTTATGAAACTGTTCTCTGCTCCATTTATTTCGATGATCTGGACAGCCAGTTACTTCTTAGCTGCTCAGACATCACCACTGAAAAATAAATCGACAGCCAGAAAACCCAACAGTGAAGTAGGTTTGAAATGCCCTGACAAGCTGGACATCCACCAAGCTCAGCTGAGCTAAATTATAGGGTATTTAAGGTCCCTAATAAGTTTCATATGACCAAAGAAAGAGGATTTTGTCAAACTCAATATGAATAGGAATTCACAGAATTTTTAACTGAATTGGAAACAGATTATTCAACAAAATTTGGAGATAAAAGGAATTTCTCTATACATCAAAAATTCAAATCTGACAGCACATGACAGCTGGAAAGAAAAAGTGACAGTTCAATATTGATTCCCAAAGCCAAGGAAAATGCATGAATTTAGGAACTGGGAGGGGATGACACCTACAAACTGGTGTTAAGATCTGCAAAGGCAAGTTCAGATATATTCTAAAGTACAGCCTTATAAGGCAATTCCTGATGGGATCTGAATCCCCACTGGTAAACTTGTAAGGGATCTACAAATTGAAACGGGCTGATAACTACTGAATTAAGCACACAGCAGCAAAAGTACAAAGAAATTGCCTGCGTTGTGAAAAACAGGACATATATGCTTGACTTCAAACACAAGTAAAAGCGGAAAAAGAGATAACATGCCATTAAATGCATCAACCATATACATATAGCTGGTGTCTCCAAGTCCAAGCTTAAATGACAGCTTCAGAAATAATTCTGTTCCAAATGTATTTTAAGGCATGTTATTAATTCATGACTAAATGAATTGTCTAAATGAAATGTGACTAAAATACATTTATTTTAAAGAGCTTGACTTTTAATTTCACAATGTCCTATTTTAGAAAAATTACTTGACCTAAGATTTTGACCTAAAAGTCTCTCTGACAAAGGGTGCTAGCTTAGCAGACCTTAACTTTGACCAATATAATCCTGTTTCCCACAGATGACTCCTCTTGATTTTTTATGTGTCTTGGTAACTTAGTGACCGAAAGAGCAATAACTGCCTTTGAAGAGCATGCACATAGACCAAATAAGGGATTCTTGAAATATGCCTTAAAATGAATCTTGCATTTCATTAACCTTTGGTAACAGTTTTATGAGGAAATTACAATTTAAAAACATCTAAGAAAGATCTAAAGAAAACCCAAGTCAAACACTATATAACTGTTACATCAGACTTGCTGATGAGCAGGAGACAGACCCAGTTCCCAATGACACTCAAGATAAACTGTGAGTTTAGCAGCACAGTAAATTTCCAACTAAAAAACCTCAGTTAACAAAAGCTGAAATGAGACATTTTATACCTACAGGGTACATATAAAAATGTATACCTACAGGGCTTAAGAGTCAAATTAATCTTATTCCAGGACAGAGTAACACAGTCAATGACACCATGTAAGCACAGTTAATACCAAAATCTGGGCTCAGGGGCCTCAGCACATTCCTGAGAGGCAGCAGTTTGGTGTTTAAATGCAAGCTTCTATTAAATCACCCCAGAAGCATTACGTGTCCCATGCCTCAGCTTTAGGACATCACTGTTTGCAGAAGCCTTCAGAAACCTCTTGGAGGACTACCCCTTACCAATATAAATGACAACTGCCATCTGCAAGGACTGTACTTTAGATTTAAACTCAAGTTAGCCATTATCAAGCAGCTTAATTCAACATTCTCTCCACCACAGGACAGTATTTGATCCGCTGAACACATGTCTATTTGTCAAAGGAAAATTTAATGCACAATAAACTAAGGTGGAAATTAAATTTGTAGCTTGTTGCAGCTATTGGACACTAAATCACTGGCCTCCAGTGTTGAATCCCACTGCTCCAGTCAGGCTTCCTACTAACAATTGTTCGCTTTCCTATCACTCTCTTGAGTGATATCACTCACAAACTGGGAAGAGCAAGAACTCTCCTTACATTCATAAACCTTACTCTTCCTCTTCCTCATGCAACTTGATCAAGGATGAGAAGTGAATTTATTTCTCTCACTATTGATTCCTTCAGATCTTTAATGAATGACACTAACTGGAAGACCTAGTAGTGGAAGACACTAAAGAAAAAAAAAAAAAGTTAAATTTGCTGTGTGGATAACTCCCCTCTTAGACATAGCTTGAAATTCACCCAAGTACTTTTTACACATTACTGAACAATATATGACATGACAGTAACTTTTGACAGAATCATCTTTTTCCTCTTGGTCACTGATTAAAAGTCAATTCAGGACTGATCAAGATTCATTGTCTTCTGAAGGATACTTGGAGACCTACTTATTCAGAGAGGTGATTTTCTTACCTTTTAAAGGAGTATGAAGGAACTGTAATTATCACACATTTTTAATGTCCTTTCCGCCCATAAAAACACAAAGCACTCAGATGAAAGTCAGTTAACAGCAGACAGATCTTTTTGTTGCCACAATACCTGGTATAAAGTTACTCTTACTTGTATAACATCTTCTGCAGTTCTGGATCACTAATACCTCTCTCTTGTCTCTCTTTCATGCAGGGATCGTCAGTGGAAATTTATTGTCTGCAGGATGACAGACTATGACTGCCCATTTCAAAACGTTTAAAAAGATTGAGTGTACGCCACTTGGAAAGACTGGGGACAGACAGGGTGGGATGAGGATTAGCAATTACAGGAGAAGGTCAATTAGGCTCACAAAAAAGTACCAAGACTCATCAGCTGTCTGCTGAAGGTGTAATTCTTCCCCTCTGGAGCTAATACATAAATTGCCAGCCCACATGCTTACAACAGTGAATTCAGAGGATTCTTTCAAGCTGCACTGACAGTTGCATCCCCCAATTAAATTTGCTTATGACATACATGTTTATTATACACAAATCTATGGCATATGCACAGTTACGTTTCTTATATATACATATAGACATTCTAAACACGTACAACTTCCTTTCACATAGCAACTCTATGTAAATGGCTTCCCAGCGCAGTCGCTCCGCATGAGGTGGAAACGTACTATACACTTCTCAACACACACTAGACTTTCCTGACTTCTGCTTTGCACTTGGAATGAATCCAGTGATCCCTACTAGCTTCTCAGAGCTTAGTAGCTGGAAGTGTGCAGGAAACGGGATCGGGAGGTCTCTGGTGGGCTGCATCTGGCATTAACCTGTTATAGCCCTCAGCGTAACTCCACTGCGATAAAGGTCTGCCCACACAGAGGAATTCCAGGTATTTACAACAGGAAGATATCAATATCTGATAAAAATGAGAGTAGATCCATCAATAAAAACAGAAATCTAACCCAGCTTTACTAAGAGTCTCTTTTATATTGTCTTAAAAATCTCTAATTAGAAGACTAACCAAGAGCTCTGCTCTGGGCAAACCCAGGAGTAGGTCAGGCCATGCACTCTCAGTAAATATGGATACTGCATTCTGCAGGAGTCTGCTTTTCAGGTGGATTGTGTTTCCACTATGGGTGCCTGTCCAACATCCATCTGCCCTTGGTAATACATTCTTGGCTTAGAATAGACAAATAAAGCTAGTGACTTAGGTGACCTTATTTCCTCCAACTTGCAAATCCCCATTCCCTGTAAAGTATAAGCCAACCATGTTTCAAGACTGTACAGCATTTGTGCAGCTAAAATCCAACAAGAAAGATTATTGATCTGTTTCAGGAAGATCTGAGGTAGGATTTTCACTCTTGAACAAGCCAGAATTTAGGGTTCAGTTTCTTAGTTGATGACTTCAATTATGAACTTAGCAGTGATCTTGGTGATGCTGGCTCAAAGGTCCATGTGCCAATTTAAAGTTGCAAAGCTTCATAGGAAACAATGGTGTCAGCCAGTGAGTTTCCATATTCTAAGCATTTTTAGCATGTTTACAAGCATACCCTCAAGCATGAGCATTAAAACTACATTTGTCCAATAAAGGAATGATAGGTTTTGCATTGCTGTAGCCTTGTTCTTTATTGATTTTATTTACACCAGCTAATTAATTTGCACACAAACAAACCCTCTCTCACTCTCAAAGACCATGAAGGTGATTAGGGAATTCTTTGAGAGGCAATTGCTGAGATATGTAGGTAACAGTGAGTAGGAGAATTTGATAAGCTTAGGGAAGCTGAAGAAGCTTGTTCACTGACACTGGTAGGCAGGCAAAGGAAGCCAAAGGAACTCCAAACAGCAGAGCACCAGAAGAGAAGGCACCTGTGCCAGGGAATCAATGGAAAAGGCTGGGCACCAAAATTAGACACAAAAAGATGATCCCTGAGAACACCTGCTCTAGATGGAAACCCATCTCCCACACAAATTTATCTTAACTATTTAGGCTGCTCTTCATTTGGTTTGCACACCATGGGCTTATGAAGGCCTCTGAAGGGACAGTACAATATCATCTTAAAATCCACAGAAAAGAGTAGATCTGGTATCTTGCCCCGGAGCTGCGGTGTCATATTGTCCCATATCACAGAACTGTAGAATCATTAAGGTTGGAAAAGACCTCCAGGACCATTGAGTTCAACGTGTGGCAGAATACCATCATGAGAACTACAGCATAGCACTAATTGCCATGTCCAGTAATTTCTGGAACATCTCCGGGGATGTTGCCTCCACCATCTCTCCCTGAGCAGCCCATTCCAATGTCTAATCACCCTTTCAGTGAAAAAATTCTTGCTGATGTCCAACTTAAACCTCCCCTGGCACAGCTCAAGGACATTTCCTCTTGTCCTGTCACTGGTTACGTGGGAAAAGAGCCTCACACTCACCTTGTTACACCCTCCTTTCAGGTAGTTGTAGAGAGTGATTAGGTCCCCCCTGTGCCTCGTCTTCTCCAGGCTAAACAATTCTCTCAGTCAGTCTGCATAGGACTTGTGCTCTAGACCCTTCTCACCAACTCCACTGACCTTCTCTGGGCTGACTTCAGCATCTCAACATCTTTCTTCTCATGAGGGGCCCATAACTGGGCACAGAATCTGAGGTGCAACTTCACCACTGCCAAGCACTGAGTGACAGTCACTTCCCTAGTACTTCTTGATGCAGTATTTTTTATGCAGACCAGGATGCCATTGGTCTTTTTGGCCACCTGGGCACACTGCTGGCTCATGCCTCCTTTCTCCCTCATCCCTGTCCCAGTCCCTTGTTTCCACCCATGCTCTATTCCCAGCTCCACCCTAGCAGTGCATCTGTGTAGGATACATTTCACAGGACTCCTCTTCAGAAAGTTAAGTAATTCTCAGATGAGGAAAGGCGTGGGTGGGAAACAGAATGTATCTTGGGGGAAGGCAGGAATGGGATGTGGACCAAAAAAAACCCCAAAAGCAGAACAGAGGCAGAGAAAGAATGGTTCCTGTGAAGTCTTAGGACAGCTAGTTAGCAAAACTAGGAACTGAACTTAGCTTTTATCTAAGTTTTTATCTAAGTTGCAGTATCCGCTTCTAATGTTGAGGTAACCCTTCTAAATGGGAAAATATTGCTCCAAAGCTGATAAGGGTCCAGCCCACATTCCTCAGTACAGAGTGAGGTGATAATGAGCCTGTCTCACAAAAGTTTGCCGGCTTCAAAACTACATCAAGTTTGCTTTATCAAGTTTGCTTAGAGAGGTTTAAAGCCATTCTGGAAAAGTGAGCCTTTCAACCTGCTTAGGACATCTTACCAAACCTGAACCATCTTTCACTCTTTCTGACACAGACCAGAGGCCATTGCAGGAAAATGAAGAGCTGTGCCCAGTCAGACCAAGCACAGCTGAGCACAGATGCCCAGTGTGGGGAGCCCCCTGCACTTCTTCATTCTCACATGTTCCATGGCACAGAAGCGCCACACCTGCACTTGCATTATGTGGAGTAAAATTTGTCTCTGACCTGAGAGCAAACACAAAGCCTAACATTTTAAATAAACCCTTATTCTTTCATAAATAAGACATCAGGAAATAAAGTTTTATTTATTTAATAAATAACAACAGTATGGATTGAATTCAAACATCTGAGAGAAAAACATTTCTTTGTAAATGCTGAGCATTGCCCCAGCCATGCTACAAGGGCTGCAGATAGCACACTGTCAGCACTGTCAGCAATTTTTTTAGATAAACTAGGGCAGGGTAATCTTTGCATTCACAAAGGGAGATGCAGCAAACTTCAAAAAACCAGGGAGGACCTTTTGATCTTTTCTAAATGGAAATAAAAAAGGTGAAGTGGAGTGGCCTGGCTGTGGAAGAGAAACACCAGCGGGCACCAGGCTCCCTTAGTGGGTCTCCTCTAACCTGAAACTCAGCAATGGCGGGTGCTAAGACAAACTCACATCCTCCATTTGATCCACTCAACTTGAAGAGAGGTTTGAATACCAGAACAGTGTAAGTAATTGGGGGAAAACAGACAGTCAAAGAGAAGGGCTTGACTGCTCTTCTTCCTAAATCTCAAGATTAACTTAAAAGCCATGGGACTTCTGTTAAAAAAATAATAAAAAAGTGAACTCTACTTTTTAGCATATTCTGATTTCTCATTTTGCAGAGTATATAAGTACTTACAATATTTTTCACTTTCAGTAATTTTCAAGTACTTCAAACAGTATTTCCAATTACTTCTCAACAATGCTGAGCCTAGAAATGTGTTTTTTAAGTGAAGGCTGAGATTATTGTTTAATCACTTGAAAATGTGAGCTGGGACATCAAACTTTTTTTTTATATTTTAAGTCCTGTTTTACAGGATGTCAAATACTATGAAACGCATGATAAATATGCCAGACTTGGCAACACAGCAATGATGAAAAAAGAAATAGCAAACCCTTAGCCATGTTGAAATAAGGCTTCTTTCCTGTAAGATCAGGAGAGACCTTTCAACCTCTTCCAGCCCAGTATTAAGGATTTTGTAATAAGAGATAAACCTGGCAGAAAGTCATGGCACTACCTAAGCAGAGGGATGCCCACATAGCTCAAGGGAAACCAATCTGTGGGCGAACCAGAAAATCTGGCAGAAGCTGGCTCTTTGGAAAACTTACTTAGATTTCAACCTTGACCCACAGCCATTGATTTTTTTTTTCTGTTTTAAAACTTGATTTCAAATCCATGATTATTACAGTAACATGTTGCAGTGACATGTTACTGTACTGGCCTGCATCTTTAAGGCTACAGCACTGTTTGCAATCACAGAGTACGAACATCACTGGTAGTGGCACTTTGTGCCAGAGTTGTTGGCATGAACCATAGGCAGGAGGAGTTCTGCTAATAACACATTATCAAACACAAAACAGTGCTCATGCTAAGATTTACTTCTCAAGACAGTAGTTACACGGGGGACTGCTACTTTATTTCTCACAATTCAGGGTTCTGGTATGTGTGCAGCTGATGCCCTGAATAGCAATCTGGACCTATGCTTTGAGAAGTTTAGAAAAGGCACAGGGCTGCCCACATGCTGAAAATAAAAGACTTAAATGAGTCCTGTGGGTCAGAGCCAACTGGCTTGTCTTTGTCTTTCTGAGCTCCATACCTAAACAGCATCGATTTCAGTCCTATGCAGCTTGTGAACCTTGGCCAAAATCAATGGAGTTCAGCCTTAAGCAAGAGTCATGCATCTAAAGACTTTTCAGAACCTCAGCTGGTATGTCTCTGCAAGGAATACTGGATAAACTGGACCTATAGTTAGAGGGAATGAATCAGAGTGTGCCAGTATACACATGAATGGCCAAGGCAGTTCATATTCTGCATGTACTTTCTCAAGACATAAAAGCCCTGAATTGGTCAGATTGGGCTGGGTGGTCACTGTAGGTCACTTCCAATTGAAATAGTGTATTGCCTTCTATGCTACTTGAAAAATCTCACTTAACCTCATGAAGGACTCACTTCGCCTTAGGCTATCTTTAAGTCATTTAAGAAGAGTAAAAGAAGTTTTGCTAAGCTTAGGATTAAAGTCTTGTCATAGAATAAATCCCAGTATGTTAAAAAAAGTCACACCTATATTTTTGTAGAATGTGTGTTTTAGCTTACATGCAGGATCAAATTCTCCAAGTCTCGCCTGAACTGGACAAAATCACCACACTGCAGAACCTGATCCCAAAAAGATCATCCCAAATCATGGAGAACACAGAAAACACAGGTGCAGAAGAGATGGTTCTATCTCAGAGAAAAATGAGGGGAATGACAAGAACCAGAGTGAAAATAGTGAAAGAGACATGAAGCCCCTTGAAGAATATGCCATTATGTAATTTCTTAAAATAAAGGCATGCTCCTCTATCTTAGGAGATGAGATGACTAGGATAATTTAATAACAGTAAAGAATTTGGAGAAAGCTCCCCAAATAACATTGAAAAGAAAAAACCAGCACAGTACATCAAATACTATCATTAAAAAGCAGAGGAATTGCCAATAGAAGCAGAACCAACTGACAGTGTTGATATAATTCTTTTAATCTGTGTTTGGGGCTCTTAACCCTTGACCAAAGAAAACAGAGAGATGAGAACTGAAGGAATAAGCTAACAATGAAGCATAAGTGGAAGAAGGAGGTGTGATCACTAATTAAGAAAGGGGCAAGAAAAGAACAAAAGCAACGACATTCTCAACAAAGTAATGAAAAATGGGCCTTTGGCACAACATGTGGCCTCTGAACTGAAGTTCTAGTTTTCCATGGTCATGTGGGGCTGCATATAAGGTTTTGCTTCAGTTAATATAAATACATTGCTCAAAGTATTTTAAAGGTTGAAGTTACTTAAGACTCTGGCTTGGGCTCAGACCCATGTTAAAGTGAACAAGCTTTGACTTGGAAACAGATGTATTCACCAGCAAAAGCAGAACCTGCTAGAATAAATAAATAAACTCTGACCATGATCTTACATGGAAATTAAGATGCAATAATAATTCTTCCTTTATTTATCTTTATTTTACTTATTCAGACTGAACTTGACACTGATGGAGAATTCAAGGTGGCCTTGAAGAAACTCCTACCCATATAACAAAGCACTTTTCTATCACATATTTCTGACTTCCCTTGGGCCCTAGGGGACTTCCTTGGGGTCTAGGAGAACTGTTGAATGTTTGTGGCTTATTCAACAACAGCTGTATTGCTGAGGCAAACAACAAAGGACATAAATAACTCTAGCTGCCACCACTTCTCTGCTAGAAATTGATTTGAGACCATAAAAGTAATTCAAAACCAGCAATGAAAAAGTTACTAAATTGTAACAGGCTTGCATTTGTTACAGTGAACTGTAGCATCATCAAGAATTTTTTCCCCAAGGACTTTATTTGCTGAATGTGCTGCACTGGGTTGGAAAATGTCACCTACTCCAATATATTTAATTACAGTTCAGAGAGAGAACTAGATGAGACAAGACTCATGCAAACATTCTTCTGTACCACTTAGAAATGCTAAACCTGAACCTTTCTGGCACCAAAATCTGCAGTTTGCTCTTTGGCTGGTTCAACATCACCTGCTTTCCAGATGCCTTTGACATCTGCCTTTCCTGCAGATGGGAACTACAGCACACACATCACAGACTCTACACTTAACATTGCAGCACAGCAAACACTGAACTCACAGCCCAGTAACCTGGGCTATCATTTGAAGTTACTTTCTGCATTAATTAACAAAGCAGACAAGAGGAAAAGGGCTCTGAGTAATTAAATGCTGTTTGACAGGCACAGTAAATACATATATTTCCATGACATTCATCTGAAATGGTGAGTGAGAGCACTTTGGTGCTCTGCACCTACTTCATACACATGCAGCCCAGTCCCAGGATCACTAGCAAGAAATGCATGTGGTGGCTTCACATGCTTACTTTTCTCTGTCAGATCAAACCAGCCTCCTGGTCTCCTGTCTGGCACAAATGGACTGAATTACTCAGCAACAGGCGAACATCTCCCGCTTGGGGTGAACTGAGCACATGGCCACACTGCTTGCTCAGGGCCTAGGTATGTCACTGCCACCATTCCATCCAGCCTCTGTGCTCTGCAAACTCAGTGGAATTAATTTGACCAGGCTCCTGTCAAGCTCCCGAAGATATCCTGTTCACCCTCTTTCCCCTCACACCATAGCAACAACTAAAAAGACTAAACATTATTAACATAAAAACATTAGCATCAACAGTAAAATCTCCTAATTTATACTTATGCCTAGTGTTACTGCATCTCAAGTGCAGAATTGAGCATTTCAACTTCTTAAATTTCATTCCATTAATCACAGCCCAATGCTATAGTCTATCTAAATCCTTCTGCAAGGTCTCTTGTCCCTGAAGAGAGCCAACAGCACCTCCCAGTTTGCTATCATTAGTGAAGTTGCTAATTGTACCTTTAACTCCTGATCATTGATTGATATTGTTCAAATATATTGAACAGCACCGACCCGAGGGTTGAACCCTGAGGAACACTGCTGGTGTCTGGTCACCAGCCAGATGTAGCCCCATTCACTACAGCTCCTTGAGCTTGTCCTTCAGCCAGTTCATCACCCAGCACACCACAAACCCATTCATCCCACTGGCCAACTTGCCCAAAAGGATGCTGTGGAGGGCAGTACTAAAAGCCTTATTAAAATCCAGAAAAATGCACCTTCCACCTACATTTCACGCACCATGCAGGTGACTTTTTCATAGAAGGATATCAACTTACTTAAACGGTATATGTGTGCACTTGTTCTCCATTTGTTGTGCCTGTTGATCTCATTGTCTGAGTTAGATTTAAACAGCTCTGCAAAGTCAGATACGTTCACTTGTACCACAACATTCAAATTCTATATACATATTCAATAAAGTTAATAGCATATTTCCATAATGTGCTGTATGAATACTTGGAAAGATAATGAGCTGTTGTTACACTTTTGTGAGCTGAGAGTTTAAAGCATAAGTGCATTAATAAATTAAGCCTTTTTATCAAGCAAAAAGAAATAAAGAATAACAGACTGATACGTATTATTCTCCTGCTTGATGTCTTAAAAAGTTGATTCAGCCTTCAGTCTGTTGTTGCTTGGAAGATCATACCAAATAAGCAAAGAGGGTAATGATGCAGTTACTTAAGAGGGTAATGAGCAGAACTAAATATCAAGATATAAATGCTTCCACAGAGCCAAACACCCTGGATAAAAAGGATAAGCCTTTGTCTCTTTTCCCTTTGTCTCCTTTTGTTAATGAGGCTCTTAGCCATAACAGAGAGCAAACTGCATTGTGGTGCTGACATACTGGAGCATCTTGAAATGAACTTGTTAGAGTAGTCTAATTCCAGTTGGCCAGAGCATGGCACCAAGTACTTGATCATGCTTCTCCTGCTGAGTTAATTAAAAACTACAAGAAATAGCTACTGCTTCAGAGAAAGCTGTCATCAGAAAACAGACTATATTCTACTATTGGATCTCCCTTTCTGCTGAGACCTAGATCTTCCTGATACAAAGCCTAATGCTGTTTGACACTCTTCTAGAAGAGAAGGAATTAGCCCATTCTATAATTTCTGTATCCCAGCTAGTTTGCTCAGTATTTACTTGGGTATTGCTAGGTGCTGCTCTATGGCACACTCTCAGGGCCTTGGCGGCCCCTGTCTCTGGTTTTTACCCGGTGATCTTCCTTCTTAAAGCTTCATGTCAGAAAAATGAAGCAAGACTTCTTTCTGTTGCTTCAAGGATTGTTTATTATTTTTTATCTGAATTTCAGAAGCACAATGTCTGCTGCTGCTTCTAGGAGTACAATGGCAAAGAGTAAATGGCGGCTCAGAGCAGGTGGCTTTTATACTTTTTATCATCTAATTAACAATCTCTGCGTTTTCTCTTTTGTCTTTAAAACTAGTAAGTATCAATTTTATTAACATGTCTCTTCTACACTGAGTTCTTTCTACCAATTAATAAATCACAGGAACTTAGGTCAGAGAAGAAAGGAAGAAGAAGGAGAAGAAAGGAGAAGAAGCCAATACTCTGGGTTCTCCATGTTGTCTCTATATAATATATAGAGCAAAATCTAAAACTACAACTACACACTCTGTGGTACACTAAACAAAAACCCTTTTCATTTCTTTGGTGCTTTCAGCTCATCCAGAAGCGAGGGGAGTTTTTCCCATGGGCTTAGGTCAACAGTTAAGCTATTTTGGGGTGCTCTGGGGATAAAAGGAACCCCCAGGGGAGCAGGAGAGGTTCTCCAGCCTTCCTTGACTCCAACAGTGCACCATGCAGGGTACAATGCAGACAAACCCCCAGTGCTCTTCACTCCTCATCCCTCATGTGATACTGTACTTCCCTGATACCTGCATGGACAGTGAAAAAGACTGTTAGAAATTGAGATCAATAAGGGATGGGAAAGGATAAGAAGGTGACATCTGCCCCATTATAAACATCAGCTGGGTGCAATGGACATGGTCCCTCATTCGGGCATATATTTGAAAGCCAGAGCCAGTGTGAAATAGCATAAGCCCTCACAGGGAGAAGGACAGATGAAGTATATACTCTAAATCCACGTGCAGGCAGCCTGACAGTAGGAAGAGAGCTAATGTTTTCTTTAAATGATGTATGAGCACACTGATGATTTAGGAGCACTCCAATTAAAAACAAATCAAGAGGGAATATTCATCATGAGGCTTTGCTAGAGAAGCAGTTAGTTGTCTGAAATTTTAAAAACTAAAGAGTGCATGTGTGGGCACAGGATAATAAACCTGAAGATAATTCCAAAAAATAATTACAACCACCTTTTCCTTAGGGAGCTGTCAGGCTGAAAGTACAGTGCAGAAACACCTATGTCATCTACCAGGCTTCACTTCAGCAAAGGCCTTTAACTGAATCTTGTTAACTCCTTCAACTGAGGAAACAAATCCATTATTCTGCTTAGAGTATCATCAAATCCATTATTCTGTTTAGAGCATCACGCTCCAACAAGCTGTTCAAGCTGCAATTTGCATCTTGAATGCTGTGCAAGGCAAAAAAAAAGTCTGAGTCATGCCAGGGAATGTTTCACAGCAAAGAGGGGAAAGAATGAGTGTAAGAAAGAAACCTTCACAAAATAAGGGAATCTGTGGGAATAAGCATCCACAGTAGGACTGAGATGTAATTAGCCCATGAAAAACCGTAAGTCACCATGCCCCTGTGAATAGTCTTTATGGAAAGAAGGTGGTTAAAGTGCTAGCCAGGAACTTGAGAGGCTCCTGCTTTTCCATCCACCTTTCACATGAGAACAGGGTCACTTATGTTACTTATGCTCCCATGCCACATTGTAGAATAGGACTAAAGGTCATTCTATAAACTTTAAGCAGGATGACATTCCTAAAATCCACACACAGAGATGCTAACATGCATTTTCAAAGCAATACTTTCTTTGTGCCCAGGCTGCTAATTAATCCAAGCACATACTTCAGCTAACACAGCTTGCCTGATTCCAGCATAGCTCAGTTAACACTAAGACTGTGCTTTGTTTCACACGCAATTTGGACATGTGAAACATGTCCTGTGTCTCTCTGAATCTCATTTCTCTTTCCATGAATCGGGGATAGAAATCATCACTGGCATCGTGCATAAATTAATGAAATTACAACAGTGAGGACTCATATTATGATGAGGAGAAGGCTGGGAAACACCTCTAAATACATCAGATCAGATGAATCCCAGTGTGAGAGCGCTGGCTCCACACTCCAGCACTTTGTGCTTGCCCAGGGTGCTTATAGCAAGGGCATCCTGCCTGGCTCCTCAGGGTTCTGCACAGATACCCCCAGAGCTATCCCAGCAGTGTGACAGCTTCCCAACTTGCACAGCCAGCACAATGCACCAAACAGTGCTAAGTTCCCTGTTCAGGTGTCATTTCCTACCTATCAAAGATGGATTTGTCTTCCAGGAGTGAAAGCATATGCAGCTCATGTCGCCAGCATGCCTACCATGACTTTTGTTGCCAGGTCAGACACCACATGCAGATGGTGTCAATGAGACAGTTGTGAAAAGGACTTGGCTGTCTACACTCTTCTGGAAACTTGCTGAAGAGATAACCTGTACTGGTGGTCTAGGCAAGCACCACTTTTTCAGTCATTCCAGTTACAAATTTTCTAGAAAGGCTAGTATCTTTCAGGACAGAGTGTGGAGCTACTCTGCTGCTCCTAAGTTACTAGGGCTGCACTTTTCGTCCATTGAATACTGACTGCTAAAGTACTGCAGTACAACATACATGGTACAGGACACCTTCCCCAGCTGCCCCCCACTGCTGCAAGGAGGGAAAATGTTCTTGAAGGATCAAAGTGTGACTTGGATTAAAATGCTTTGTAGACACTGATCTAGGGAGCTGCGAGACATATCACCCGTGACCAGATTTACAGCAGCATTAAGACCCCCAAAGACAGAGCAAGCAGCTTGACAATTCACATTTTCAACAGTAAAAAGCCATTTGCTTTAACAAGGATTAAGTTTATCATGTGGAGGAGAGGGGCTTCAGCAAAATGAGCAATGCAGGCCAGAAGTGGAAAACTGGAAGGCAAATTCTTACTACATCAGGCAGTGCAGGGCCATAAACTGGTTCTTAATCCTAACTACTGCTGTCTGGTGCAAAGCCTGAACCAGACCACTAGCCCTGGGAACACCTGTAAAATTGGGTCCTGCAGGTGAAGATGCCTGAGAACCTTGTTGGGTTTTAAGGTTGGAGCCAAACAGCAACTGAACATCTGAGTTTGTATCCAGAAACAGAAATTACCCCAGATTTTCATGGAAAGTTCATACCTACAGAAATCAGGTGTGTCTGACTGAAACAGCTGCTTGGTGGGATTTGAAGGGATGTGCCGAAGTGCTTAACTGAGCACTTGGGCTTCTTTGTGGTTCTTTTAACACACAGTGCAATTGTATGTGCATTTCCTAAAGTAGCCCAAACAAAAGAGACTGGACTCTGGGCTCTGAGCTCTTGACACTGTTGATTTAAAGAATATCAGTCTGGAAAGTCCCAAGTCAGATGCTGAAGGTCAAGGCTAGATGTAACTTGAAGATGTTGACGTAAAGCTGCTTGATACGGTAGCCAAGAAAATGTGAACCCTTTTTAGCTCCCTGTTCTCAAAACTTGCCTCCATAGATAGCTAGTGACATATGGGCATAGTCACTGTTCTAGTTAGCACAGCTTCTCACAGAGCTTAAAGAAACTTCTGAGTGTGGAGTACTGTGACCTAAGACCCATGTGCTGGGACTGGCAGTGGCTATTGGATTAGGCTAAATGCTCACAAAGCAAGTCACAGTGCTCCGTAACTAATGACTTGTTATTAAATGATATTCTTCTATGGAGGAGGCTGCTATGTTTTTCTAAGGAGGTTTTTCTACTTTTAAACCACAGAGTGATTTAAAAGGGGTAACTTGATAATGACAATAATAAAGGCATGAGAACACTGTAAAGGCACTGCATTTTTATAAGGCCAAACTATAAAGATATTTATAACAGTCAGTACCCTTATAATCTCCAAAACACAACCACAAACAACCATGAAATTAATATGCTTAGGCAACTGCTGGGATTAATCCCATGCAAGTTGAAATCAATGGAGGGACATCAGGGACACTGGACTGTGTCCAGAATGAAAAGCACAGGACAGAGAGTGGTGATCCAGACAGCCTTCATACAGTAGGCTAAACACATCAGACACTAGCAGACCTTGCACAGGAATTCTTGATGGAAAACCCTCAGTAAGGCAGAAATTGCCTCATTTTTGAGCTATTCTGGACGTATTTTTCAGTGCCAAATGTAAGGTCCCAAAACCATAACTAAGGCTTTCCACAGGGCTTAGTGGGATTACCGTGAGTCAGGTTTGGTACAGCATCATTCTCTTTGCGAATTCTGTTACATCTTTTCCACTCTCTCACCACTGTGTTTCCAGTAAAGATGGGCTAGGCACAAACTAAAGGAACCAAAAACCAGAATCTCAATTGCCTGTCAGTAAAACTTACGGATAGCTTCTGCAAACAGCTTAGACGTTTTGACTGCTTGAGTGCTGAAGGGCTGTACTTGGGCTGTTTCAAACAGGACCAAACAAGAGAAAACCTTCACAATTCTTTGTTTGCCACTGATCCTCAGCAGAGTATGTCTTCCGAGATATCTCTGCTTCCACGGACATTTTCAGTAGGTGTTGAATAAAGGACATCTACCTCTTGATCTCCTAAGGATGTCCAAAATACTTTTGTCTCTCTCTCTCTGCCTTGATCCTTGTGTGTACTCCCTGCTTGTGACTAGCTGGGAGAAACTCCTCCTGCATATCCCTGTGCTTCTGACATGCGCTTCTCCTGACTCTTTCCTGGATAATAAAGACTATACCAGCTTGACAAACCAATCCTCAAGGAATCCAGCAGCCTTTAGGTCTGTGTCCACATGGGGACAGAACACAAAGCTGATAATTTAAGGGGGTTGCCATGATTGTGACACATGTATGGAGCATAAGATGACTTCACTCAGAGAGGCAGTGGGATGATGCACTTGCAGCCACACATTAAGAGCAAGACCTCCTGCTCACTATGACTTCTGCATCAGAGCACTGCTGCTTCTTTCACTCTTCATCTGTCTTCCACTAATAGATAAGTAACACCGAGGCAGAAAATACATGAGACACTCATTGCACAGGGAGAACCCAAGCAACACAAAAATCTGATAAAGGATGTTGATTTAATGAATGCAATAATGATAAATATTATGTGCACAGAGGGAAATAGCCCAGCATAATGTGACGTGCTGTGCAGATACAAAACAATGTGGTTACCAACTGGGAAATGTGGTAATATATTAGCTCTAAGAGTATATGCTTTCTGACATCATCTTAACATAAACTATTAATTTTCTATTCTTTCCCTCTAACCCAGTTAATAAGGCTAATAAAATATTTATTAGGTAACATAAAATATGCACAACACCACCTTTAACTGTGTGTTTGTCAGATAAAACACACATTAAGAAAAAGGAAACAGCTTGTGAAACTTTGCTAAAACACACTAATCTGGCCTCAAGCAATGCCTAGTGCTACATGTACGCATATCCCCCAAGAAATTGCAACTAGTTATTCAATATTTTTATTAATGATAACTGCAGTAAAGACGTGGTAAACCTGGAGAAATGTCTATTTTTTTTAAAGATCAGGTTGAGTTTTCTAGATTCAACAGCATGCTGCTTGTAAATGGAGTGAAACCTGCAAAAGATGTAAGACATCTGCAAGAATTTATGCTGTGCACAAACTGCATAAATTGTTGGTCTTGAACAATTATAAATGTACTTTTTTTGATTATTGGAATTAGATGCATGAGCTCTATTTTTACACAGATTCACTGAAGGAGAAAAGCTGTTCACTATCAGCTGATGTGCACACTCATCGGGGACTAAGTACAGTCAGGGCACATTTCCCCAGTCTGCAGTCAGTGTTTATCAAGCTCCTAGGTAAGGAGAAGTCTGTAGTAGAGACAATGAAGACAGACAGCTCTTCTTTTGGGAAACACCAAATCAACACAGCCTCCCCTATAATACATTGCCCACAGAAAAGAAGCTCAGGCACTGTAACTTGAACAGAGCCCAAATAAGGATTCGGACACAGACCACAGGTCCTGGGACCATGCCACAAGATGTGGAGTCAACCACCCTCCCTCCTCTCCTCAGAGCACAGGTACTTCCAGCACCCAGCCAAGGTGGTGCAGGAGTGAACTAATTAGACAGAAGAGGCAGGGGAAATATTTTAGCCTTCATCTGAAACACACTGGGAAGTGCCCTCACTGAAGCACTTCCTCTTGAATCTCTAAGGCTCCAAGCCTCAATTCCCTGGCTTCACCTTTGCATTCATTATAATAAGCCTAACGATGCGGGGGAAAATGGCAGAGGCATTTGTTTACACTGTACATGGACTCCCTGCTCACCTGTTACACGATTAGGCGGTTACATAAATGGCCCAAGATGTCACATTCCTCACCAGGGCACTGACCCTCGAAATAAACCAGGCAACGTGACTCTGAGTAGCTGGAGGGTCTATTTGTGAGAGGATTTGCTGAGCAGGGCTGCAGTATAGAGTGTTCTTTCCATCTTCATGACTGCGTTCATCATTTGCAGATAGAGAAATTCAGTCAGCAATGATGCTGAAAGTTTCCATGTTCTGTTCCAAAACTAGATGCACATCAATGGGATACCAGTAATGTTTCCCTCACCTTCCTTTTTCCAAGTAAAAGGAAAAAGGGCAATCAATCACAAGTTCACTGGCTTGGTTCCTTGTTTAAAAACAACTAGATGATGACCTTGCATAAGATTTTGTCTGCCATTCCTCTCTTCACACTTGCTATCTGATCCAGAGCCCACAGAAATCTGTGAAAACTTTTAACCCAGATTTCAAAGGCCTCTACAATCAGCCCCTTTTCATCCACCCCTTTCAAACACACCCAGCATTTTATGCAGCACAGTGTATTCAGTGAATCTGGTGCCATTTGCTGACAGACCGCAAAGCATTTCCCAGTCATTAACAACACACGATAACAGAAGCAAATATTATTCAATGGCTGATTCTATGGCTCCTGAAAATGAATCTAAGTGAGGAGAAAGGATTTATTCTGAATCATACTGAGTTAGCACCATGACTGCAAAAGGAATCCTGCTCTCTCTACCTTAAGGAATGTTTCCTCTCCTTGCATACTGAAGTTATTTAAAAAAAGCTGTGAAGGCAACAGATAGCGAACACCATCCCTGCTTCCCATGGCACCTTCCTGAGGGTGCTCCTCACACATTGCCCTCTAACACACTATCAGAGCATAGTGTCCAATGCTCAGAAATGGCAAAGCACCTGAGCAAGGGTGATGGTAATGCCAGCAGGCCACCCAGTGATGCCCCAAGGGATACTGGCCTCCCTGCTATAGGTCATTGAAGTGTAATTGTCCATTAATTCACACAACCAGGAACAGCATTTGTTTAGAGAGTATGTATTCCACAAACTAATGCCCTGTTTTCCTGTGCACTACAGGCCTGCAGATCTCCTCAAGCAGAACTCACTCGCTTGGTTTTGGCCACCAAAGAAGAAAGCTTTTCTTCCTTTTTTTGTAATTTTCAACAAATATAAAGAAATTATTGCAAATGTAGACCAAAGCGAAAGCTAATGTACACTGCTACCAATCCTTATTAGGATTAAAGCCCCTGGTATCTCCTAATCAATGATAAAGCTCCGATCTGCAATTACAATTTATTCCCTGTCTCTACTGGGAATAGGTGGGTTTATAAAAAATGAAATCTCATTATTCCTCAATTTGCAATGTGCTGCAGTTTCTCATGAGAAATTGGATGTAACTGGTCTAGTTTATTATTTCCCAGAAAAGGAGTGACAAAAAGGGAAGGGCAGGTATTGGGTTATCTGGAGGAGATCTCTTAGACAAGCTCTGTGACATGATATCTTGCAGCTGTTTCAATGAATGGTCTGTCTTGCACTTTTCAAAGACAAATGATATACTAAACAGTCAAACTGCTGCTCAGTCTATTCTAGTTCACAGGAAGTCTGGGATTTAGAGAAAGGCAGCACATGTGGGATTTGAAAGTTGGCTGCAACTCCTGAACTTGAACTTAAGTTCCAAGCCCATCTAGAACCCAATGCAAAGCTCTGGGAAAACACAGCTCTCATTCTGAAGAAGCTTACAGAGCTATAAGGCTGTACCAGAGTCTCAGCCTTTCTGCATTTGCTAATTTGTGAATGCTCTGAGCTCTCTAGCACAGGAACTACATTTTCAACATTCTTGCCTTTCATTTATTTCCTTCTGCCTAGTCCAATCCATGACCAATTCCTCTTGAGACTGCAAAGGGTGATCTCAGCCCACTTAGAAACAACCAGTATATATTTCAGCTTAGCACATTTGGTAGCATCATATTCAGTTTGAAGGATTATTTATCTCCAAAATGTAACATTTAACATTGATACTTGTTTCCTGAAGGGTTGCAACTTTAATATCTAAACTCAATGTAAACTCCTATAAACTCAGTTGCTTCATCTTATCACACATTCCCAGCCCATGAGGCTTTTGGATGGAATAAATCAGTGCTCCGTAATTTTCACAGGCCTGAATAAAGTAAGTCAGCAAAATTATATTTATTTAAAATAAATTCACTGTTGAGGTGAAAAACATAACAATTTTTCCTGCTTTTCTTAGTACTTAAAGACAAAAACTGGCTCACAACTGATCCTGAGCTCACAGAGCAGCAGACTGGTTGACAATGACAGTACAGTGACCTGGTTTAGTTAACAACAGCCAGAGCAGATAATGCAGCTGGCAACAGGAAGAATAATTTTCTTCTTATCATGTATCCCTTTCTTAATCTAATCACCTACAGAGCAGTTTACCTGCTTCTTTCAGATCAAAGTAGCTTTATTAAATAAAGCTGATACCTTACAAGGTAAAAATTTCCAGTGTTGTTCTTAAATAAAACTATACTTGTAATAGATTAACTGCATATTTAGGTTTTAAAGACAGGGAAAATACCAGAGCCAATGTCAAGGCAGTCTTTTAAAGAATATGTGTAGGCATGCAAACACACACTCCACATGCTGCCACCAGAAACATTTTCCTTCTAAATAAAAAGAAAAGAGAACAATAAACACGAGATTCTTAGACAGAAGAAATTGTAAGATACTTTGGATCTGTTACTTTCTTTCCTAAATCTCGCAGGATTTTTACTTCAGATGCAATAAAGTAGCCAACAGAGAAGGCATTTGTACAATTTTTTCATTGGTAGGGATCTCCAAGGCAGTAGTAGGTCAGTCACCTGGCAGTGAGTATCAATAAACTCCTCTCCTCTTCCTTTCTGCTGTGACCAAGAAAGTTATCTTACTTACATGTGTTGATAATGAAGGTAGAGAATGTGTAGCTTTCTGATATATCCTTGTTTTTACATGTTGAACTCCCATATTTTGAAATTGTCACATTTTGAGAGCCAACCCAGCAATTCAGTTTGTAAAAACACCTTCCCATAATGCTTCAGCCTAATCACACTGGGAAAGTGACTGTTTGGAAAAGTTGTATTGCAGTCATATGGCCTCTCAAAATCAAAGGGATTTTCAAAATGCCATGTTTTATGAGGTCTTGTCAGGAGAAGCTGTCCCTAGCCTTCTGCTGTTAGGAAAAAGCAATTACTCCCACCTCAGGTACTGCTACAGGCCAAGCAGGTCATTAAAAATAGCTAATGGCTTAGTCAGCCACCAAACCTTGCCACTTGCCCCATGCATCCTATTACATTCTCTCAGCACACTGGAATTAAATGTAATTAGCTTATGACAATCAATCACATCCTTTCATCAAGGAAGAAAATTAGGGGAGTAATTGGGTAAAAGATGATTTATACAGCCCTTTCTGACACAGGAGCAAAGAATAGCTTTTACATCATAACAACACCAAATCTTTTCAATATAACCTAGTCTAAATTTCTGCCAAGCCATAATTCTCACTTGGACTTTTCTCACATTATTATAGGTTAAAAAAGGAAGAAGAAATAAATTACAAAACTGTGTGGGTGTGTGTAGATACACAGGGGAATAGTCACTCAGTTTTTTTCCTAGACATAATAAATATACATTTGTATAAAATGATGGGTTGGAATGATTTTCAGTTAAGAATTGATGTAATGAAACTGGAAACTGTTGTTAGCAAAATTACCCTTGGGCCATAATTTTGCTCATACCTGTGGACTCCTTTTTGTCCTTTATATCTTCTATTTTGCTGTAAAAGTGCCAACCTTCTTGATAATTTTATAGTGACAAAAAAGCATCTATAGTAGAGATGAAGAAACAAAACAAAGATGGCATGAAAAACAAATTGCACAAAAATGAGTAACAGCTACTATACCAACTAAAATTAAACTGAGAGAAAGCACTTGCAAAGATGAGGAGAGAACAGGGAGTTAACCTATCTGTGGTGGTGACTGATTCACCATGGCTGTGAGCTGATAACACTTCATGTCCACATGGCCAAACTAAATCTGGCCCAGTTCAACATGATCAAAAGCTGGTACAATCTAGTGTGATTTTTTTTGGCTGTAGAAATCAGCTGATGGTTTAAACCTAATTCTTCTCAGAGGGCAGAAGTTGGTAGTGTAAGGATGCTGCCCAGGAAGCTCAGAAGATTGAAGGTTATTTGCCCAAGCAAAACCTTTCCTGGTTATTTGTTCTCATCACAGCTTAAGAGGAAGCCTGTCCAAACAACTGAACACTGCAGAGCCACATCTGCAGAGCCAAATAATAATTTGTGTACTGAAACTGTACAAATAAAGAGAATAAACATACAAAATTTCAAATCAACTCAGAGGCCATTTTTTTCTATCCCTGAGAAGAAATTCATTAAATATGGTACTTTTTCATTCAAGGTTTATTGCCTTTCGTTACCACCAGATGAAACACGAAGTCTCTAAAACCAGAATAATAATCCCTTCGTTCCCCAAATGCTGGCTTTGCAAACTCAAGCACACATTTATCAGCAAATTAAGCCTTTCTTCTGTCACCAAACAGCACAGTCTGCAGTCCTGCATGATGTGACACAGTCACAGATCCATCTCTCTCTTTAGATGAGGGGCATGTCCTGGCTGTCCACAAACCTCTGAATCTGATGGACTGTCATCACAGGGTTAAATCCCAGTTCGTATTCTTTCTGACTGCATGGGAAGCACGTAATATTCAGTTCTCTCTCTTATGAAGAAGCCTATTTGTAGAGCCAGAAGGAAGCACAATCTGTAAATATTTACACTGTTTGTCAAAACTACAATGTACATGGGACTCAGAATGCATCCCACGAGCCAGCCTGCACACTAAAGTAGCTCCATGTTCACTTGCCATAGAAGAATGGCTCCCTCACACTCCTACATCACTTAGCCAAAACCTGCTGAAGAAGTCAGTCACAGAACCAGCCTTACTACCCAGAAAATGTAGGTAAGGAAATGTCGTATCAGGCATTTCACCTTAAAATCACCTGCTCTGGCATTCATATCCAGCAACTTTCAACAGTGTCCCGATTTATGCTACTATGGCTAATATACAAAGTGTAGGCAGCCAGTTCAGTTTCATAATTCTACCCTCTGCATAATGAAACTGAAATGAAAAGCAGCCACATCTCTTACTTAATATTTAGTACCCATCCTGCCTCAAATAGGAGTGTCAAAGGAAAAAAAGAGGTGAAACATATACTTTGCATACAATGCTGGATCAGCTATGAAAACCTCAGCCCTTGGAAAGCTAGAAGCATGGCAAAAATATCTTCTGTAGTTATCCACTTAGGAAAATAGTATACTGGGGTTTTAGAGGAGAATGCACACAAAAGCAGTTGTTAACAAGGTGCTGACAAAGTGCTGTTAAGGTGCAATTCAACTGCTGCCACTACTGTGGACTGCTGCTTCTAGATAGTCCTCTTATAGTGCTGTGAGGCTACACAAAGAGTGGTCAGGAAAAGCACAAAATCTTACACACCATAGCATAAAAGAAAAGACCTGTTCAAGTGAATTTTACAGCAAGGATGGAAGAAAGCTGCAAATGTTTCTACAGCCTACTGACTTACTGATAACATTTGCCATTCAGATTGATCTTCTACTGAGAAACCAATGTTAAAACATGCTTCTGTAACTCATTTGCATCAGAAAGGTAGAGCAAAACAATGAAGTCTTCTAGTACTAAAGGAAAGTAGCTCCACTCCATGCCATTTTTCACCTTCTTTGCTTCTCAGGTCTTTCATACCCCTCCTTATGATCCATTCTAAATGATTCTCATCAAGAGTCAAATTCAGGAAGTTTTTATGGAATAAGCACAGGACCACTGATTGTGTGTCACAGGTTTCCAAGCTTCTCAGCAAGCTCACATTTTCAGGTTGGTTTCTGCCCCCCAACTATTTCTAGGTGCCTTCCTCTAGAAAAGCAGTGGACTGTGCCAGGTCTGTGTTCCAGAGCAAAAGCTTCCAGGACAGAAGCTGAACAGAGCAGTGAGGACCATGCCTGTGGCACAAGGAGGAAGCCTTCATACAGTGAGCTCAGCACCTGCTGCCTACCATTCTCTACCTTTGGTCAGATTTCTATGTGTCTTCCCAGCTTTTCCATGAATCTCCTCCAAAAGCTGAAGCAGCAGTAACACATGCAGGTACTGCTGTGGCCTGTCTGAAAGGCAGCTGGCTTAACTGGCATCTTTCTGCCTGTTAGCCAGAGAGCATTTGCATTTTCAAGCTATCACCCGCAGCGACTTCATGGAAAGAACAAATATTATCCAGCACTATTCAATAGCATTAATCATAATACAAATCCTGTTCCTGGGCTCATTTGCTTCATTCCAGGCTTGTACTGGTGTCTGACTCACATTTAACCACAAATTCCCACTCTTCTTCACCACTGAATAGTAATTTGATGGACACTGGGGATACCACCAGCAGGATGGCCTTTCAATCCATTTGGCATGTCAAGAGCTACTGATTTTATTAGTGCCTCTAGCAACTTAGAAAGGACAATCTCTAGGGTCTTGTAGAAGGAATGCAGCTCCCAGAGTTGCTGCTACCCTGGCTGCCTTGTAGTGCTCTTGGAACCTGTTCAGTTCTGGGGGTGGAGGATGGCAAAATGACACCAGGCACAGCTCCAGCAAAGAAAGAGGCTGCAGAGGTTTGTCTCCCCACTGCAGGCAGGCTGGGGAATGAGTTACCTGCAGAACCTACCACCCTGTGTCCTGCAAGGAAAGTGAATTGCATGCTTGGTTTCCTGGAAATTTTACTTTGTTTCTTTCCTGAACATTTTCTAAGATCAGATGAGAGCTAATTCTACAGGGTCATACTATCCAAGAAGAAAAACAAAATTCTACTTGCAAGCTTGGCATTTTTTGATGGCAACAGCTTATTTGCTGCTTTTTGAATTACAGCTGTACACAGCTGTTAGTGATCAAGTGCTGCAGAACACCCAGCAGCCACCCAGCGCTTCACATGCCTACTCTGTGCTTTTCAGTTATTTTGTTCCCTGCTAGGCTGCTCTTATGGCCCCGTAATTGCTATAATACAAGTAATCCACTCTGGAGACTTAGTGGACATTGCACAGGTCAATACGAGATGGTTTGGCAATGGGGGACAATATAGATAATGGGAAAACATCCAAAGCTGACCTACAAACTTAAGGGACACCTTCATAATCATACTCCTTGTATCAAATAGGATTTATATGTTTGTGTTTATAACCTCACCATTGCCAGAGAGGAATGCCAATAAGCATTTCAACTTAACCTTACATCAGAACTAGAACTTAAATATAAATGTCTCAGCGTGATCCAGACTGGCAATACGGGAAACCTTGGTTGGAGGCAAGAGAATGAAAAACCCTCAAGTCATGAACTCAGAACAAAACCAGTAGAATGCAAGAAGAGCCTTTAAACAAGCATGGAAATGCCATATTTTGTTTTAAATTATGCTGAAAAAATGGGAGCACAGCCAGAAAACTCAGACAGATGGATTTTCTTCTCTGTCAAACCAAACTAGCCTGCAGATTAATAACTAAAACGAGTATTTTTCCAGCTCCCTAAGATGTTTATTTTTCTCTTCATTAAATGCATGTTGATAGTGCAATTGTTGCTCCAATGCTAGTTTGTACTTCTTTGATCCTGTACTTGTTAGCAGAGTAATTGTTAGCAGAGTTTTTTATCAGATTTCTTCCTTGCCTTCAGTAATTGAATGCATTTCATATCCTGCTTACAGAAAGAATACTTCCTCAAATCCTGATCGTTGCCTACAAAAGTGACGGTTCTTTCTGCAGTGTCAGTGTAACTCATATTCTTTCCAATTCCTTTCACTAAATTGCATATCTAAGTGGACATTAAGACCTACCACTTTGATCTAGCAATAGGTGTAAGTTTTGTGGTTAAGCCCTCGGTGTTGAACTGAGGTCTAAAAATATAGTTCTCCACCTGTGATCAAGCAGGCCTAAAGAAAGCAAAAGAAAGCAAGGAGGAAGGAGATAAAAAGAAGGAAGAGGAAATAAAAAGAAGAAAAATGAAGAGACAAAACCCAAGAAAGTAAAAAGGAGAAGAGAAAAGAAAACAACTGTTTGGTTAACAATTTGGTTGTATTGATAGGCATTTCAGTCTAAGCAGTGTGCAATGAACTTGGTTTGCTTGATTGGTCACCTCTGTCAAAGGTGAGATTTCATCTCTGTGCTTAGTCTAACCTAATATTCTTAATAAGAAGCATGATTAAACAATCACTGGGGAACAAAATCTTTCTGAAGGAGAAGGATAATTCTTTTGAAAGGAAAGCACAATAGGCCCCATAAGATAAGACATTTCTGATTCAGAACAATTAATAATTTACATATAACTTTTACAATACCCTGTAATTGTTTATGCCTTTTATGTGAGAACTCAATAGTAGGGAGAAAATAATCTTTATTAATTCCTTTAAAACAGATACAGTAGATTTTAAAATAATCCTGTGGCATGCATGCTGTGTGATAGGTATAAATATGGTGAAAATGTTTAGTAATACTTGTGACCACAGCTATAAATTAGTCAGGAAATAAACATAAAGTGTAACATATCTGGCCTCCCAGCACTAGCTCTTTAAAAAATGTTAAGGATCCAAAATGTAAATAAGGAGATGAAAATTACTTCACTTATTGTCCTTAAGTTGAATGTGTAGACACTTTTGAAAATGCCATGAGGCGCCTCTGTGCATTCTTAGGAATCTAATTATGTTTAGGAACCTGACGTCCTTCATTTAAGAAGCAAGTTCTGTAACCAAGCTGCTGGGACTGTGATGTTGCCAGTGTATCTGTCTATACACAGCCATGTCATGACCTGACAAACGCTTAAGATACAGTTTCCCACTCATTATCTCCTGTGTTTATATCACTCATCAGCCTCACAAAGTACCAGTTTCTGAACTGGAATGGTCTTCAAGATGCAAGCAGCAGTTTGGGATGCAAAAACGATCCACACACACTGTCAAGTGGCATTTTACACTTGTAGATTGCAGCACTCCATCTCGGAACACAACCTCTTAGGATCATCAATAAAACCTTTCCAATGAAAAACCCTTGCCCTGGGTGCAGTGCTGAGATCTGCAGACTGCTGGGCTGTCTCCTCCCCCTCCTCCTGCCCTCACCTCAGGGCTCAAAGTGTTTATCACACTTCTTTCCCTCACTCCTCCTTGCAGGGCAGCACTCAGTGCTTTCTCCCACAGGCTGTCCCTGTGGCTGTGGGGCTCAGCCGTGTCCTGCAGTGGATTGTTTGGAGCTGTCTGGAACTGGCTGTGCCCAGCAAGGGGCACCCCTGTCCTCTCCTCATAGGGGCCACCATGCTGCCAAAACCCTGATACCAGCATCAGACACAGTCAATACCATCAATTTTTTTTACTGGGGACTGGTCCATGACTGAGAGCTAAGAAGCTTGAGTTGGTGCATTGGAGGGGAAATGATCAGCTCCCACAATGAACAGCTCTAAGGGATGTGACAGGAGGCATGCGCACACTAATGAGGAAAAGATACAGACAAGCTATATTGACAATACTCACCACTTATTTCCACAGCTGCACCTCTGCTGGCCTTCCTCACCACCAAGTAGGTATATTCACAGAGCCCTCTCAGGGACAAGGAAAGGCAATTATCCTCTGCTTCAGCAAAGTGAGAGATTACTCGATCCAGGATGCTCAGGGCAAAATCATTACATTTTAGTTGTCATCATATCCTCTGGTTGTTGAGGTCAGTCTTCAATCTGAAGTATTTGTTCTCTAATCACAAATCTTCAATCTAAAAAAAAAAAAAATTCAACAAATTACCATTAGCAACTGTGAAATTTTAAAATTATCACCCTGTACCTCTGACACCAGCTGACAACTGTAGAGCTGTGCTGCTGCAGTAACACTACCATCATCTACTTCTGAGTGGTGTGCCTCCATGAAAGACACCACAATGGGCAAATTTATACCTGCTCAAGGTCTAATGTACAGGGTGTGCCCACATCTGCTTCTACCATCACACATACAGCTTTCCCTGCAGTTTTACTGGATATTGGAAATGCAGCAATACCTCATTTTTATGTCTCTCTGTATTTTCATGCCAGTCACTTAGGAATTCATCATGTGGGAAGAAAAATAAGAAGAGCCACAGTGCCATAGAGACAGCAGACTTCTGTTTTTCCACCCATCGAATATGTTTCCATCACACCACAATGACCTTTCAGCCTAGCTACACAGTCAGGGAACAGTTTTGTCTCCCCACTGTCCGGATACTTTCCTTGTTATGATAATAAAAAACCCCAAACCCAGAGCATCAGCTATGCAGAAACTTTTCACCAGAAATGCAATTGAAGCCATCCTAATGGCCACCAGAGAGGACATTAGAAAGCTATTAGAGGAAGGAACCTTGGGGACAAAATGGATAAATATCATTAGGCAACAGGTGAAAAGTGTCCTCCATTACATGTTCCTGAAGCAGCTTTTCCCCAGTCATTCCCGCTCTCAGCAGGTAAGCAAGCAGAACAGCATGAGAGTAGAACACCATTCTGGCACTACTGCAACTTGTACTAGTGTTTGCTCTAAGCATGAGCTGAAATTTCATACTAGAAACCATTATTAAGGCCTTTTACAAATGTAAATCATAGGCAAAATAGCCTAAGCCATTTCAGGGTGTTTACATGCATTTGAACAGCTGTTCTAAAGTAACAGCTCTTTCATCCACACAGCTATTTCTTGTGTCTTGAATCTGAGATGGAGATTTGGGAACAAAATATTCTTGCATGGAAGAACACCACTACTTGGTAATTAAGCACGTTGTGATTCACGACACCAGAGGAGTGACAGCAAGGCAGGACTGTGCTCTGATTAGGATAAAAAAAAAGATTCAGAAAACAAAGCAGGTTTTGCTATGGTTTTCTTGTGAGACTCTTTAAGGCTCTATTCTCTGCCCATAAAACAGGAAGAACAGTGCTCCCTTGTGAGACAGAGAAATTGATCTCATTTGTAGTGTCCAGAGTCTGCTCTATATGTTATTAAATTTTATTACATGCTACTAATAAAGCTGAGTTTATTGTGGTGACAGGTGCGATCAACAAATGGTGTCATGACATCCCCAAGAATGTTGTGGAAAACATAAAAAAAAATAAAACCTGTAACAGAATGGATATATATGCTGGTTTTGGCTAAAATAGGATTAATTCTCTTCATAGTAGCCACTATGGAGCTGTGTTTTGAATTTGTGCTGGAAACAGTGTTGATATCACAGGGATGTTTGGAGCAGTGCTTGCACAGAGCCAAGGCCTTTTCTGCCTCTCACATCACCAGTGAGTGGGCTGGGGATGTACAAGAAGTTGAGAAGGGACACAGCTGGGACAGCTGACCCCACCTGACCACAGGGATATTCCAGACCATTTGGCATCAAGCTCAGCACATAAAGCTAGTAGAAGAAGAAGGAGGTGGGGGACACATGTTACGCATGATGGAGCTCTGCTTTCCTGGACATGGCTGAACACCTGCCTGCCCATGGGAAGTGATGAAAGAAAGAACAAATGAATTCCATGTTTTGATTTACTTGCACTTTTTGCTTTAATTTTACCTATTAAACTATCTTTATCTCAACCCAAAAATTTTCTCACTTTCGCTCTTCAGATTCTGTCCCTCATCACACTGGAGGGGAAATGAGCAAGTGGTTGTGTGGTGCTTAGTTGCCAGCAGTGATTAAACTACAACAAGATCTCTGAGGAAAACATGCTTTGCACAAATGTTTGAATACTCCTGGACCATTTGGTGATAAATGGGCTGTGGACTCTGGAAAAAACAGTTGGGTGAAAGTAACTGGCCAAATACAAGAAGGAACACCAAGTCAAATAGCACAACAGAAAGTGCCACAGCAAACACTTTCATGGCACATAGAACTAACCTTTCCCTTCTACGTCAAGTCTAGACCAAAAAGAAATTTTGCTTTACAAAGATGGAAGTAGAAAATCAGTGAAACAATGATTCTGAAAAAGAGTATCTGAAATGTACTAGCAAAACAAGCTAAGAAAAAGTGCCTGTAGCCAGAGGTCCCCTGTGCTGAAAACTTTGAAGGGTCACTTCAGTGAAGCAGGAAAACATACAAGTAGTAGCCAAAAGGCTTAATAAACTGAAGCACTCTGAGCAGTTTGGAGGATTAGGCATTGGTTTATGGAGTTTTTTTTCTGGAGTTCACAACCCTGTCTGCAGGAAGGAATAAGTGAAAAGTTATTCTAGTGGTTATGGGCTGCTGAGGTGTGAAATGGACCATGTGCAGCTGCCTACTCAAATAACGTTTTCACTGACACACAATACCACCTAGGTAGACACTGCCTTCAGTTGTGCCCCTAGTGTAGCATACAACCCTTTTTTTCTAAAGGAACAAAAATGCCATTGAACTAATAGTGTAGTTGGAACAACCCTCAGTTGTCTTGTTGGATTTTGTTTCTCTTCAGATACAAGAACATGTAGATGTGGAGCTTTGGGTCTTTTCCAACCTAAATGGTCCTATGATTCTATGAAATTATGCAAACACCTCTGTAAAAATAACATAGCAAAATTTTCAGCTAAGAATAAATGAAAACATTTGAAATGAGACCCTGAGTCTTTAGATAATGGAAATCTGTGCAAAGACAGCTTAATTCTTTGCTTTTCAGCAGACCATGTTGCTCTCTCCTGACTGGATCAGAAGTGGTTAAACCTCTAACATCAACAGAATCTCCAGCTCACTGTGTGGAGTGTGCAGAGTTCATGGATGTTTGAAATATGGTTGGCATTTCAGTAGGACTAGGGAACAGCAAAGACCTCGAAAGCCTATTACAAATTCATGTGGCCAGATGCCAAATACAGGGTGGTCCTGAACAGGGGAAGGATATGGACTTTTCCACTGCTCATATTGTAATGAATAGCCATTTACTGAGTGTGGTACTATGTTCTGTGGCCCAAGATCTTTATTTATTCCTCAGATTCCCCCTGTAAATACCCCTGCCAGACACCTTCAAAGGCTAGATTAAGCAGAGGAACTGCACAGCAGCATTGTTAAGGTAGCCACTCTGGACAATTGGTTAGCAAAGTATTATTAAAGAAAAGGTTTGAGTGTGGGGGTTGTGATCACTCCAGGGTAAGTTTCATCATCTCAGTTTGGGATTTGGTCCTCAGAAAGAGCAGTCCCAGATTGTGGTCTTGCAGTGTCTGTGTTTACCAAACAAAACAGAGGGGAAGTTGACCTTTGCCTGCAGAGAGGACCAAAGGGCAGACTCCCAAAGTCCCCTGGCATACCTAAAATCAGCATGCCTGTTGTTTACAGCTTTCTTTTCAAATTTAGAAACAGAGCTTTTTCTCATCTCACTTGTTCCTGGCTGCAGAAAGGTCTCCAGCTATTTATATGTGTTGCAGAGGTGCCAAAAGACACACAACACGGCTGGCAGCTTCCAGGGGGCTTGGCTCCAGTAAGACTGCAGCTATCCAGAGTTTTTTGGAAGCTACTTTATTCCAGCAAATCTTTTGTTCTGAGAGCACTTTGATCTGGAATTTCTACGTAAATATACTTCCTAGCCTGGTACCTTTTTAGATTTCATAATTAGAAAAACAGGACAGAGCAGCTTCACATTCTTGATAGCCTTTTAGCTGCTCATTTATTTATTATCCATGCATGAGCTTGTTCAGATGGAATACAAGTTTTTTTAACCTTCCACATAAAATATGAGATTCACTGCAATTTGGTAAATGGTGTAGTTTTTATGTTTTCTTTACATACTGCATCTTTGAATCTACCGAAGCAAAGATGTATCCAGAGACCATGAGCCAATTGTCCATTCTGTCAGGTGCAGACTGGTTTGTAGTTTCAATTCATATTGGTTTGGTTTGCTTCTCCAACAAACACAAAAACTTTGGCTTTCTTAAAAAATTAATATTATGAAGAAAATTTGTGGTGAGATTGAAAATTTAACTTCTGCTTAGTGCTCTTGACTAAGAGCCCTAAACTAGTTTATTTTTCATTTCCCTCTCTCCTTTTCATCTTTTTCTTTTTAAGCTAGGAAATCAGAGAAAACATAACAGATCTAAACTATAACTTGTTCACATAACTCTCATCTATTTATTTTTCACTTAGTCTGTAAGTAAAAGAGAAGCTGAAAAGACTAAGAACAACATAATTTGGCTTTCCATTCTTTCCCATGATACGGTTTGGGTTTTCTATGAACTCTCCCATAATTAGGACTCAGTCGTGGTGAAACACTTTTGTCCCTTACTGTTTCTAGGTAACCTCAACTAAAAGCCATGCAGAGTGACAACAAAACACTGCCAACACATCAGTCATGCACCGTACGATAAAAATAAGTTCTTTTTTTGTGTGTGCTTATCTTTGAATGTAAGAATATTTTTCAGTTCAAAGGAGCTGGGAAGGGTTACTGCGATTACCTTTTTGTTACACTTTAATGCTGTCCTCTTTTCCAGTTTTCCCAGCATATTGCACCTCTCATATGCCCTTCTCACTCAGATCCCCTTCCAGTATCACCACTACCTTACACATCAAGTGGAATTCTTCCTGTAACTTCTCATAAACTAGCTCATTGCTATGTGGACAACAACCTCCTTACTCGCCATTGCCCCCTGAGATCCCATGTGTGCTGCTTTCTGGTGCTATAGTCTGACATGAAGGTGAACCTCAAACAAGAAGTGATAAATAATACTTGGGCCTAGCAGCTGCTTCAGCCACTCACCATGGGTGACATGCAAACCTCAACTCGGGACCGGATGGGTATTTTAAGAACCACAGAAGAACAGCTGGAAAGTAGCCCATCTAACCCATGGTTAAGATCATGGAGCAGGTCTTCCCAGAAACTATACTAAAGTACATGGAAAATAAGGAGGGGACCAGTGACTGCCAACATGGTTTCACTGAGGGTAAATTGTGCCTGACAAACCTTGTGGCCTTCCACAATGGGTGAGGGCATTGGTGGTTGAGGGAAGAGCAGCTGACATCATCTACCTGGACTTGTACAAACAAAGCACATGACACTGTCCCACACAACATCCTTGTCTCTAAGCTGGAGAGGCCCAGACCACACAACACTGGATAAGGATTTGGCTGGATGGTCACACTCAAACAATGCAGTCACAGGCTCAGTGTTCCAGTGCAGACCAGCAGTGGATGGCATTCCTCAGGGGCTGGGGCTCAGACAGTTTAACACCTTTGTTGGCTACGTGGACAGTGGGACTGAGCACACCCTCAGTGAGTTTGCCCCCAACACCAAGCTGTGAGATGCAGTCAGCACACTGGAGGGAAGGGATGCATCCAGAGGGACCTGGACAGGCCTGACAGCTGGGCCTGCACAAACCCCATGAAGTTCAACAAGGCCAAGCACAAGGTCCTGCACCTGGGCCAGGGCAATCCCAAGCACAAACACAGGCTGGGTGGAGAACGGACTGAGAGCAGTCCTGAGGAGGACTTGACAAGTGTTGGTAGACAAGAAGCTCAACATGACCCAGCCCTGCGTGTGCACAGCCCAAAAAGCCAGACACATCCTGGGCTGCATCAAAAGCAGCATGGCCAGCAGGTCAAGGGAGATGATTTTGCCCTGCTCTGGGGTCAAAAGGGAACTGCCTTTTGTCTTCTCTGTTCTGGTGAGAACCCACTTGGAGTTCTGCATCCAGTTTTGGGGTCCCCCAACAGACAAGGGCCAGGAAGATGGTCAGAGAGGGATGGAGCACCTCTCCTATGGCAACAGGCTGAGAGAGTTGGGGTTGCTCATCATGGAGAAGAGAGGGCTCCAGGGAGAGCTTCGAGCAGCCTTTCAGTACCTAAAGGGGAAAGGGGCTTATTACAAAAGCCTGTGGATTAAATATAAGGAAGATATTCTTTGTTATGAGAGTGGTAAGACACCTGTTGCCTGGGGAAGTTGTGGATGTCCCATCCCGGGTGGTGTTCAAGGCCAGGCTGGATGGGGCCCTGAGCAACACAGTCTAGTGGAAGATGTCCCTGCCCGTGGCAGGGCACTTGAAGCTGGATGATCTAAGGTCTCTTTTAACCCAAACTATTCTAGGATACTGTGCTGATACCAGCTGTAAGGGATGACATACTTCAACATGTACAGCTTAGCAACTGAGCATTGAAAAGAATGTGGTGTTTCTTAGCATAAACTCAAGCACACTGACACAGGCTGTCCAAGCCATAGCAAAGCAGTATCTCACACAGACTGTAAATACTAGTGGGCTCTCTCCAAGCAGCAAAAGCATACAGGATGTTAGAGGGAAATGTTAGCATACATGGAGCAGGCAGATTCAGTCAGGAACTGGAAAGCCCAGAGTGGATTGTGGGGGCAGGGAAAAGCTACTGGCAAGGGAGGAAACAATGAAACATAGTGAAAAAACAACTGGGGGATAGAAATCATAGCAAGGGAAACCCATGCACAAACCCTCTGCTGAGCTTCTGGGCATGAAAGATTGGGCAGAGCCTTGAGAAACCCTCAGCATGCTGACTGCTCTGACTGACAATGTGAGTCATCAGCCCCTACCTAGCATGACTCACGGCTGCTCTCCTCCACCCTGAGTGGCAAAAGAAAATAGAGATGAAGAGGAAGGTCGGGCTGAGGACAGTACTACAAGCCAGGGAATTTCTCAGCCTCTCACTATGTCAACACTCGTGTCATGAATCCTTTCACATTCAGCAGTTGGTGGCTGAGGAGGAGACAGCAGTGACCATCTGGGGAAGGAGAGGGGTGCCATCCTCCTTCATGTTGCCTGCCAGGGAGGGAGACGTTTTGGCAACAGAAGAAAGCACCTGAGAGACAGAAAAAGGGCAACTGATACACGTAGCTAGTTAGCAAATGAACTAGAATAAGAAGGGGAAAATCACAAAGGGTTTTGTCTATTTTTGTTAATTGAGTTACAGCTGTGAGGACAGTACTGCTGAATAGCTTGTCAGGCTGAAGTCCTGGCCTCATTAGAATCAGTGGAAATTTGGCAGCAGACCTGAGCAAATATGGTTTTCACCACAGCTTTAATGCTATGTGATACAGAGAAACAACCAAGGCTCGAGGTCCAGGCAAAGGCTGAGCTGAGTTACTGGCTATGTGGGTGCAGCCCAGCCAGATCTCCCCAAGCACCTCTGCTCCAGTGGTACCCAGTGCTGGGCAGAGGGGCTCCACACCAGGCTGTGCCTGGGCCCTGAAGCTGAGGCAAATTAATGTGCTGACAGGCATATACAGGCTCTGGGAGCTGAACTTACAGACATCACCTTGGCAATTGCCACACAGCCAGGCCATAGGAAGCTGCCTGCAGTCACTCTGCTGCTAGGCTCCCAGCTACTGTGGCAGCTGCATTTCATTAAATTTCCATCACCTTTCTTTCAGTGCAGACCGGCTGTGAGGAGGGGATAAAGTTGCTTGTGAGCCATTAATGCTCGATGGACTGGCCCATTTCCACATCAGACCATGCCACTCTTACTTCTCACCTCCCATGTTTTTCCCTTACATCTGTTAGGACTATGAGTTACTGGAGCTGTGACTCCATCTCTTGGGCACTGTCTGTCCAACAAGGCCTCCATTTCCTTTAACTCCTGGATCTACCAGTGAGATAATATTAAAACATTCACACGTTGTATTGTAACATAGCAGAGAATTGGCTTTCTTTGAAATGAGTTTGTCCTAAAGTTGTTTGGGCATTGGTTGGATCATATTCTTTTCCCACAACAAAGTGAGTTGGGTCATTTAGTAGCATGTAAGAAAATTATTAACACAAATCTGAGCAGCAACATTTCAGCTTCTTTTCCCTGACCAGTGAAATTCAGCATTAGCTCTATGTGCAGTGAAGCGTTCACTTTATTTAAGTACTTCATCTTCTTTAATTACGTTCAGCATGGAATCCCCCTCCCTTTCCATTCCTTTCAAGCAGCTTTTAGCCTCCAGCTAAAACAATGCCCTTTCACTCCCCTTTTTTATCAGAGCATTGCCCTGATCACAGAGCCAAAGAATGTCAAGATAGATATACTTTTGCAGATACACTTAATGCTTGTGTAAATGAATGAATGCTCAGGAGAGAGAATGCTTTATGAGTAACAGACAAGTTAATAGGAACTTGAGAGGCTTGGGATTGTCTTTGTGCCTGTCATTCCTGCCTCAGGACAGTTCAGGGTTTGTGATTCCATAGTCAGCAGTGGTTACTGACTGACTGACTGTCCCCAGCCATGAGCTTTGCTGCATGGACTGAGCACTGCATGGACTCAGCCTTGCCCTTCAGAGATGCTTCCCTCTTCCCATTCCTACACAGAGTCAGTTTTCACTGCCTGCCAACCCCGTGCTGCTGGCGCCCAGCTGAAAGGAGTGGTCAAAAGCCATCAATGGCAACTCATTACATGCATGGAAACTCAGCCAGGAGACAAGACAAAAGCAACAGAAGCCTCACTGCAGTCTGGGATACTGTGACAAAGCTAGAAACATTCTCCCTTTTCCAAGAACCAGCCCATAAGGGAGAAGAAACTAATATGTGAATGCTGTCCTGAGTGTTTTTAATACGCTCCTGAATCTCACAGAAAATTCAGGAACATTTGAGAGGTTTTGAAGGTTCTGCTTTATTTCCTCTGCTGTTGATGCTTTGTTTTCAATTTTTCTGAGGTCATGTTCCTTGGCTTATACAAGGATGATTTTCTCTATAGCAACTAAGCTATTCTACATTAAAAAAAATTAGAAATCAAAGGCAAATGGCTCATCTAGACCAGTACCTGCCAATTTGCATCATAAAGTGGGTCTCTCAGTGCAATATTCTGTCCCAGAAAACTACTCCATTGCCACACTTCATAATAAGACATAATGGCAAATTTTCCCCATGTCACAGTACCCCCACTTGCGCAATGTTCTCTAACAGTCAAAGGGGTAAAAGAAGATTAAAAAAAGTACCCATGCCTTGTGGCAACTCTCCTGAAGCTTGATGGCCTATTTTAGAATGTGCAATTGGAAGAGCTCTGCTTGTTTAGCCCAGCCAAGCAAAGGCTGGCACAAAATATGATTATTCCAGGCTTATTTATAGAGGGGATACACTGGGGAGGAAGAAGAGCTTATGAAGAAAAAATGGCATAAGAACAAATGGGAATAAGTGAGAATTAGGCTGGAAATTAGTAAACAATTCTACCTGTACTGTTCTGGAAGAACTCTCAGGAAGGGAACAGTGGGGAAAAAAACTATGGCTATTTTTAGAAAATAACAAGATCAGTTTAGGAAAGTTTTATCACTGCATGGCCTGAAAATATGAAAATATGGCTAGGAAAGCAGAGGATCATTTCAGGAATCTTCTAGCCCTATATACTTCTCTTTCTAGAGCATTTACATTCTTCTGAAAACAGGCTCCCCCCAAAGGGTTTTAGGATATGCTAAGTCTTTTTGATCAAACTTTAATCCAGACATATTTAAGGTACAGACTCTGCAGACCTGAATGAAAAATCCAGAAGATATTTGCTTGACCAAATCAATCCGATGTCTGTCCAAAAGACGCTTTCTGATTCACACAGGAATTAAATTGCATGGCTGGCAGTCCCCAAGAGACAATCTGAAGTGATCATTGAGTACCCGTTTATATTAACTCTGTTAACCTCTGCCAGTAGCAGAAAAAGGGCTCGGTGCCAGCACATCTCAGTTTTAATTAGTTTGCTTCCAGACGTGGCAAGACCCATCCTGCGAGCCCTCTAGTGGTGCCCTCCGTGCTTGTGGGCCGGGCAGAGCTGGGCCACCATCGGGGTGAGTGCTGCCACAGCCAACCCGCTCCTCCATCTGGTCAGTGCCGCGCGAGTAAAAGCCACAGTTTCCTTCCCCAAGGAGTATCTGTGGCGTGCATTTCCTACTCTGGTGAAAGACGCAAAGGAGAGTACCTCCAAATTTCCTCTTTCCCTCCCAAATACTTCACCTGGCTTCACAAACAATATTATATCTTACAAATCACACCGAGCTGATACATGGCAAGATGTGGGTACATGAGAATCGGGCCCTCATGGTCTACATGAGCACCGGCATATTTCTGTACATATCATATGTGAGTAGATACTGTATGGCAGAGGAGTAAAACACAGCTGGAATCACCTCTGCAGTGCTGCTGGCACCGGGGGATGCTGCAGAGCCTACCAGAGCCACGGCCGCTGTGTCCCCAGCACACTGCCAGCAGCCTCCCTCTGTCACAAAGCCAGCAGCCTTGCTCAGTGTCCTGCCAGTGGCACTGGGCTCTGCAGCTCTTCGTCTGCTCACGTTCAGGAATTCCATGATAACTGCTGGGAGATATATATAATTTTTTTTTTTTTTTTTTAATGCCATCCCTGCACACAGCCCTCCATTGTCACTGCTGCCTGGCCACAGGGGGAAAATCCAAAGAGGCACTTCGCTGTCTTTCTATTTCTGTCTCCTGGACTGCAGAACACCTCATAGTTTAGCCAGTTCCTTGCTGAAGTCTCACAGCCCTAAATATAGGAATAGTGCACTCTGCAGGGGCTAAATTTAGCTTTGCTGCGTTAGAAGGGGAGGTACCTCATTACTGGAGGCAGGAAAGCTAAACCACTGCAGGCAGGGAAACTTGGGTGATGCAGTAACAGCCACTGCTCTGTTGTGCCAGTGCAGGAAGGAATTGAATTAGAAAGTTCAGTTCTGGGTTTGATTTTTTTCTTTTAAAATGAATCTGTTCAATGCTTCAGTGAGGTTTTCCAGTAGTTCACTTCCTCCGGAAGAAATTACATTCCTTCATATTATTACTATAAAAACATTTAGGAATACTCCTCATTTAAATCAAAATGAGACTTTAAAATAACACAAATTAAATTTCAAGGTTTCAGACATCTGAGCTGCTACAGCTGGCATGTAAAGCCTTGCATAAAGAACCTCAGAGGCAATAAATCATGACTACCTGCCATAAGCCTGGGTAGGCTTTTCAGGAATGTTAATCACTGCTAAACAAGGAGGGCCAGTCGTCTCACAGCTCCAGCCTTTCACCTTTAAAGTGCACCTTTTCTAGCATAATTGGCAGGGGGGCACACGACCTGGACTCTCTTCCTAAAATGTGCTATTCACTACAGATTAGACACCATTCCTCTCTTTCCCTATCTATCAGCTGCGGGTGGCTGAATCGCCAGTGACAAGTTAAAACCATCACTCTGGATTCTCTTTCAAAATTACAAAGCCCTGGGAAAATTTGAAAGACAGGATTTTGACCAAACTTCTATGCAGGAAAATGCCTGACTGCTTGAAAACATGTTTCCTAGCGGGTGTCATCACCCATGAATCAGCAAAGGCAGGTGAGCGCCAGAAGCAGCAGACCAAGGCTGTGGATGAATCATGGGAGATGTAGTTCAAGGAGGTGACCCCAAAATGGAAGCAGCTGATATAAATTAAGATGGCATTTCAGATAAGGGGTAGGTTTTTCAAAATTTTATCGAGTCCCATTTTTCAACTACTGTTCTCATTTACCTGCAGTGTTCACCAATATGAAACAGAGCAATGAGTCAGATCAGCTTCCATGTGGAGAACTATTATGTAATAGGAAAACAAATCAAAACACCACTAATTTAGTTATTTCATCTTCATACAGATGACAATGATACACGAACTACATAGTGGAGGAGACAACCTGTTCTAAAAATAAAATATTGTCAGGATCCACCAAATTTTCTTGTCAGAATCAAATAAAATGGTGAAAAATAGCCTTTTGCAAGTCCACACTAGATTCAGCCCTGGCTAATCCATCAGAAGTGACAGCTGCACAACCATTTTACTGCAGACTGATGACAAAAGTACATTATTCACTGGAAACCTAATGTCTGTACTGGGAAGGTAAATGTACCCCCAGCACTTATTCTCTAGTACAGACTGGACCTTTTTCACACACTCATATAAGGGCCAGCTCCCTTAGAGCACGAAACATTTTGGTCCTTGTTAACTTTCAGGCTGTGCCTGTGAATTTTCTGGGAGCATATTATTTGGCTGGAGCCAAAATAGATCAGTGACAGTAGCTGAGCACTTGTGGGAAGATGACTGGGGCTGAAGAGTACAGAAATTACATAGGAAAATAGAGTGGCTACTTCCTGGGTGGAACACAACCAGTACACCCGACCTCCCACACACAACACAGTCTGAGGGGTACTAAAGAGAGTGTGGGGCAGAGTGGAGAAACCATAGCCAGACTGTCAAAATCCTTGCAGAGGAGGGAACTCAGTGGTACTTTCTAGCCAGTAAGCTGCACAGCAGCAGAAAACCAAGGGAAATAGAGGAAGACGTCCTGCTGTTAAATCAGCAGCTGCAGTGAAATCACTCTCCTTGGACTGACCCATGTCCCCATCCAAAGGTTTTCTTGGGTGCCATACTGAGGTATCTGCCCCAGGGTATGACCACCCCTCAGTAACCAAGATGTATGACTAAAGTCACTCAAGCTCCACATAAATGTAAAAAAAATAGTATAAAAGCGAATCAAGAACAGGGAGAAGTTGGGGGAGACTCCATCATAACCTCTGAGATCTACTGACAGGCTGAACCTGTCTTCTCCCCCATAGGAACATGTATTGGGTAAGAACTGTACTCTAGGCACATTGAAGGATTATCTGGAGCTAACTTTTGTTCAGGATTAGGTCTTGTTAGTATGTTGCTTTGAATTATATTGCTTGTTATTCTATTGCTTTGAATACATTTTTGAAGGGAGATAGCACCACCAACAGTCTTTGAACCTTGACCTGTCACAATTATACTGCTAAAGACAATTATTCCATCACCTGTTAATGTGAATCCTTCAAGCTCGCTGGCAGTGGGTAAAGGTGTGGAGACCCAGGAGGAGGTTTCTCAGGCATGTGACCTGAAACAAGTCAGTCAAACTGCCCTTCAGTCTAGTGAACTGCTCATTGAATGGTCCCCATAACAAGACACTGACAGACTGGTTGGGCACAAGAGTCCCAGTTTTCCTGGGGAGCTAACAGATTAATCAAACACTAAGGGGTGGAGTAAATCTCCCCTTTTCATGTGACAGTACTATAAACAAAATCATACTCAGCATGTGGAAACAGCCTCTGGGATTGTTTATTAGCACAGATATAGTCACTGAGTTTAAAATAAGAACACCAAAATTGTCTGTATTTTCCCTTAATGCATCCAGTAAACAATGCTGAGTCAAATACTGCTTTGTCTCACTCACAGGCTACACATAACTTCCAGACCTCTCATACCCCATCACTTAAAATTTTGGTGCTGGGAGTCAATGATCATGTCACTGACACACTGAGGTGTTGGAGTAGATATGTCTTCAGAAAGGAACAATCAGCAGGATTTTAAAATTCAGGATACTTTCGCCATCCATCTATTTACACTTTCTATTGCCTCTTTATGAGCAAACCATGCTCCTTTGGTCTCACACACAGCCAGCCTTGAACCTTCAGAAGGCCTTCAGAAGGCCTTAAAAAACCACCGTATGACTGCATATTCATGAAGTAACCATCAAAAGAAAGAAAAGGAGAAACCATGTCAAAATATTAACTCATTGAAACAAAATCAGAAACATGGGGAAAGGAAAGGACTCCATTCAGGACCATCCCTAATTTCAATATTTTTGTGGGTTTTACTTCTGTCCCTGAGAGACTGAAGATAACTCCATTCCTTCAGTCAAGCCTCTCACGACCCTGACACTCTTTCCACATTTCTGAGTATTTCAACTGGTATAAGGAAAGATATTAGCAATTCTTTCAAAACCTCTGCCCTCTCTGATACCAAGGGGTCACGAGCACACACCCAGTGACTAAAACATTAGAGATTATATCCTTCTTGTACACCTGCTTCCTTTTCTCCCACTTCTCACATGCCAAAGGAGATTTCAGATAGTCATTATTCACAGCTGTACAGCATGACCAGTGACAGCACATCTGGAAACAAGCCTAATGAAACATTCAATATTATACCACGAAGCAACATTAACAAAACCAAAAAGCCAAAACCAAAAAGCCCAACAAACAAAACATGTCTATGTAGAGAGAGAAAAAATAGAGGTAAAGTCAAGTAGGGTGATTGAGGTCCCCAGGAGTTCCCTTGCTCAAAGACTCATATCCAGACTTTTTTTTTGTTTCATGTAACAATTCCAGACTCATCTAATGCTACAGGCCATAACTCTTAATCCTCTATATTTTGAAAAGACAAGGAATATTTTATCTTGTCTTAGTTTGGCCTGGTGGTTTTCTGTGTAGTAGCTTGCACAGTGTTATGTTCGGGATTTGTGACCAAACCAGCATTTTTGATTTTGTTATAACTGTTTTTTGGGATGTTTTTGTTATAACTTCCCTACATAGCATTTCTGTGGGTTGTGTATGTAGGTATTTCATCTGTGAGAAAAGGGATAACATTTAGCTTGCACCCCATACTACTATGCATTTTTTAGACATTTGATTATTAATCATACTCTTGGTATTGTTCTAAGTTATCATCTTCTTTAATTTAATTCTTAATAAAGACACTTCCCCATTTTTAGCTGAACACTTGCCATCCCTATCAACATGAGTATGCACTCTCTTTTAGCTGTCATGTAGATGAATGTATTGATTTAATCTTTTAATCAATGTCAGCTGGGAGAGCAGTTTTATGAATGTAACTGAAAATCCCCAGATCTTTTGTTGTGCGAAGCAGATTGTATAGCTGAGCTCTCCCTTCTCCAAGAAGAGCGTCTATGAATTCTTCTCCAATTCTGTATTAGTAGATTTAGAGATACTTTTCCTATTTCCTTATTCCCTTTCCTGTATGTGTGAGCATTAAAGGCACACAGAAGGAAACGCAGGGCAAGTCAATGAACTCTTGCTCAGGTCAGCATTGACCACTGAAACTTCTGTAACAAATTCACTGAAAAGAAAACATTTCCCCACCTGCCTCTGTAACTGACAGGGAGAGTGAAGGAGAAACAGGCTAGGAGGCCTTCCAGCTTGCAAACAACCTGGATGGTGCAATTACAATGTGCTATTAATACTGCATATCAAAACAGTCACACAGATGATTTACCATCTCTATCTAAAAATCTGATATGAAACATATATAATGTCTGCAACATGTACAAATAAATGTTTATGTGGTTAGGTAGACCTACAACATAACCTGAAACTTGCCATAATGACAGCTGTGTGGTCACACTGAGGGATCTTCGTTCAAACATGGTTTTGGGTGCCTGTTTGGTGTAGACCTTTCAGCTGTTTACTTAGGTTGTGGATTTGTCCTTCAGAGAGTGTTTTTCTGTTACATATTTGTTTATTACCTGCCACAATGATTCTTGGTGCAGGAGTGGAGTTTCTGGATCTTATTTTGAAGACACAAAAAATTCTTCCTTAGGCCAAAAATATCTCTCCTAAAGCTTTTGACTGAAGTGATTGCTATACTTACATGGGGGCAATAGCTCTGAATAATTGATGAAACCACCGACAGAGACAAGATGTGCAATGCTATTAAAGGATCACCTATGATGCAAGTTGTATAGAAGAAAAGATGCATCCCATCTTCAAGCTTACACAGCCAATGCCATCTCCTTTGGAATCAGGAGTAATCTGCTGATTACCTTTGATAGCAAGGTAATCTTTGATAGCAAAGCACCAAATCTTTGATTTGAAGGACTTACAAAAATACCTTGTAACTCCTTGTCTGTAAGGTAATTAATTGCTAGACCAAAAAAAAAGTGTGAACAATCTTCGAATATGAATTCTTGACAACATTAGGAACAAGATGAAAAAGAAGAAATAAAATACATAACCTAGCTTGAATATTTGTGCCGATATTCAATCTTTAACTTTTAGGGTAATTCTTAATCTGACAGAACCTTGATGTAATCATCTTGCTGAGTCCAAGATAGCATGTCAGTGACCACAGTATGTTATTCAATAATAATTCTATTGAAATAAGAGTTCACAACTTGAACAATAAAAGATGTGCAACCAAATATTCCACACCTATATTCTTTTTATCTTGTAGAAACTTTCTATGGTTTTGTCTAGTTTGTCATATGACCCCAACCTTAAACAACAACAGTAGAAGTGTCGAGATTTATAATTAGGAGAAGGAAAGAAGAAAGCACAAATGCTACCATCCTGTAAAAAACCACAAAGACAGACATGTTTGGATCACATCACTGTCAGAGACTTTAGATGCACATTATTTTACTGGCAAGGGATGAAATGAAGGCAGCTGGTGAAACAGCAGAGCCTCATTCAGGATAAATTACAAGAGTTAAGGCAGTAAAATGGATGCATTAGTGAATCTGCTTGCTTTCTGCACTTCAGTCAGTCTGAGATGGGCTTAGTTAATGTGTTTATTTTCCATTTTATCCTTGTGTTTATCTCCTGTCTTTTTGCAGTGTAACTTCATATCTCCATTTAGATTACATTAATAAGAACCTGCAAAGAAATTTTAGTTTTCTTTCTGTTAAACATACATGAAATAGCTTTTTAATCCATACATTTTTAATTACATCATTTTACAAAGTTACTTTATAGAATTCTTCCAGATGAACCAAAACTTCTAATTCTCTAGTTTAGATTCCTCATTGAAGAGGTATATTTTACCCCACTGAGAAGGGCTGACTTTCTTTAAACAAAAGGGAGTTGGTCTCTAGGTTTATGAAATTGGTTGATCTAAAGTTAGTGTTTCTTAAAAGCTGAAGAAGAAGGGTTTCAAAGCTTCTTTTGATCAAAGCTGCAAAGACTGACATTAGAAACAGCAAAGGAAAGAATAAAAGGAAGCAAACAAAGCAATATTCCACAACTTCTGCTTCCCAGTGCCAAAAATGGGGCAGAATATAGACTAGTTTATCAAAAACATTTTTTTAAAAATCAGAGTTTTGAGTTATTGCTCTCCAGCTTATAAGATGTTTACATATCTAAGGGGCTCAACATAAAGGAAGCATAACTTTGAACTTTACAGGACTACTCCTTGCAAGGAAGCAAGCAGGAGTGGATTTGCCAGCAGGAATATGCATCCCATTGGTACCATCTCAGTGCCTAAATAAGCTCAAGGCCATGAGAGGAGGGAGAGGACCCGAAGTTCTCATTCAGAACAGTCACTTATCCAGCACCAGTTAAACACCCATCTCCTGCACAAAGTTTAAACACATGCTGGTAATTTAAAGTACAGACAGACAAGAAATAAACCTCTTAACTTAATTTCTGTAGGAAGAAAAACTAGATTTCTATTGACATTAGAAACCTGAGCTCTTACTCCAAATCACCCACAGCAATTTTCTGTAATCACTGCTGACTACTTATCATTTTCTTTCCTTTCAGCAATTTTTATATTTAATAAGGTAGCTTTATCTTTTTTGAAACTTCAACTTGAAACTTCAATGTTTACTTCAATAAGTAAACAAGGTAGAGAAAAATCACTTATTCAAAGTATTAGAATAGGTTTCAAGTTTTTCTCTGAATATATTATTATACTTACAGAAATGAACCTATTTTGTATTTCAAATGAACTTAAAAGAGCAAATGTTAATAATTAATTATAATACTTTAAGTGAAGCAATTTAAACTATCATTTATTGACTCACTGAGCTTTTGTAAGTAGTTACAGAAGTTAATTCTTTTTAATGGAAAGAATGGTGTGAAATATCTCTAACTAAATTATCATATTCCTCTTTATTTATGAAGTAAAACATTTAGTGAGTTAAGAAACTTTCTATTCATCCAAATGCCAGCACCTACAGATTTTCTATATTGGCATAGTCACTGCTGTTATCCAGAATTCTTTAAAGCGCAACTTCTGCTGATGATTTCAAAACTTGTTCAGTGGAGAAAATCTATTAAGTCATATTAGAAATTATTTAGAACACTGGTGTTCAATGTATAAATCTGTGTTTCAGTCTCCTTCCAGGATTAACTTGACACAAAGAGTTAATAGAAAGGTAATTGGGCCAGAAACATGAAACATTTCATTTCCCTTTTTCTTAATCTACTACAGTAGGAATATTAGAATGGAAAGAAATATTTTATAATTGCTTAAGGATACACAGAGGATCTTTATCAGATAAAAAGACCCACAAGCATATTGTGCAAAGATTTTCATTTGATGACAACAAACAAATTAAAATATTTTATAGCTAGCCATAATTCTTCATTTTGGAAAACGTGAGTACCAAAAAATGTAATTAATGTCACTGAATTAAAAGACAATTTTAAGCCTCTTGATTTAAAATTGACATGGCTAAAAATCAATCCTTAGTAGATCCTGTTGAGTGAGACTCTGACTGCTAGAAAATTATTTAATCTGAATAATTTGAAAATCAATTGTGAGAAAGCTTCTGAAATAATTTATTATCATCGTTATTTATTATTATCACTATATTATTATATAATAATTATCATTAATATAATTTCTCAAATAACTGTGAGTCGGCAATGCCTTATCAATAGATAATTTTTCCTCTGAGAATCCAAACCTGAAATTTTTAGTTGAATTTTCTCAGCCTCAATTGTATTGTATATTGTACAAGTCACATACAATCTCCCATTTCTACATCGGACAAGCACAATTTTTAGGTTTAGTTTTTTGAGCAGAAGTTCTTGTGCATTTGCGAAATTTTTCCCACTTGTGCTCTCTACCTTTCCCTTTGATACCTCTTATGTTGACCTCTGACAAACACCCATACAGGAGATCTTTAAGAAGCAGCAGAAACAATATTATAGGAACTTAAGTCTCTCCCTTTCAAAATATATCTGGACCAATGTTTTAATGCCAAATTGAAAAATTTAAGTATAAATCCCTTCTGACAGTAGGATATACTGAATCCAGAGGCAGCTGCCTATCCCCAGCAGCAGTACAGTATTTGGACACAATTAGTACAGAAAGATCAGCAGTTCTTTCATTGTGAAGTGCAGAATGAAGCAGGTTACAGTGCCCTGTCACTAATCAACCCACAAGGAAGGTCCTTCTAAAGATGAATCAATGACAGAAACTCATTATTCAATTAAATCTGTCCTACAGAGATCTGGCATATGCAGGAGAGTAAATGTAAATTAGACTATGCACTCTCCCTATACAAAAAAACTGTTATCCATACTTCTATGCTCAAATGTTACAGTACAGCACAATTTGGTTTCTTCACTGAGATAAAAATGTACCAAGAAAGACAGAAGAATACATTACTGTACATATTCAACTTATTCTAATGTACAGCACATGAGGGAGGTGAAAACTCGTAGAGCACAGTATCAGTTCCTACATTTTCTATCAGCTATCCTCCCTGCAGTTGCTATAAGGTGCTGCCCAGTGCACCCAAGGCCCTGATGGTGTGTTCCATGGGGCTCTCCTCATGCAGTGGAAGCAACACTGCCCCCAGGCTCCCCACCTCCCCCAGGTCCCCAGAGCACCCAGTGTCCCCATTGGCAGTGCAGCTGGCCCCAGACCACACCCAGCCAGCCAACTCTGCAACAGCTGGGAGCAGAGACCATGCGGGCACAATACTAAGTCCATCAATAACTTGCACTGAGACAATTCTACACATGTTTATAGTCAAAGTAGACCTCTAAATAGCCAAGAGATAATCCAAATGCCTTAAAAGAGCCTCACAGAAAAGAACTTCCTCCTAATATCTAATCTAAAACTACTCTCTTTCAGTTTGAAGTCATTCCCCCNTGCCTCGCCCCCTCAAGGCTATCTTCTGTTAATAGGGCATCAGTGCCTTGCCCATGACTCACAGATAACTCGCCCCTGGACTATCTCCTGTTAATGGGCCCATCAGTGCCTTTGTGAGAAGCTCCACCCAGAAGGAGGACCCAGGCACTCAATCCTGGATATAAACTGGAATTTTGAAAATCATAAGCAGGCCTTTCCCACTGGATCTTCCAGAGGACAAGAGCTACACACCCACCACTGGACCTTCTGAGGAAGACCAGACCTTTCTCCAGGATCACCTCTTCAACAGAACTACATCGATCACTTCAGGAGGACTGCAGCCACCACCTTATCGGACTGCCACTGCTCCCCTGACTGACAGGGAGTCAGGTTGTACCTGACATCTGTCAGTTTAAAGCAGTATTTTCTCCTGCCTTGTTTTATATATATATGTGTGTATATATAAATATTAGTAAAGAACTGTTATTCCTATTTCCCATATCTCTGCCTGAAAGCCCCTTGATTTCAAAATTATAATAATTCAGAGGGAAGGGAGTTGCATCTTCCATTCCAAGAGAGGTTTCTGCCTTCCTTAGCGGACACCTGTCTTTTCAAACCAAGACAGTGGCCTCCTCTGGACTTGCTCCCATGAGTCCAACCTCATATTAATGAGATGTTTTCCATGCTCATAGAGCAGCTGAGTAAGAGGCCAAGGACACTCCCACTTCCATAAGAGAGCTACAGCATTGCAGCACAGGCTGCAATCAAGCATTACTAATGTGCTCAGCAGCTTAGGTATTAAGTTCACTAAAGAATAAAAAAGGCATGGAAAGAACACGTAGGCAAAATGTAATGGATAGCCACAGGTGGGAGGAAAAATCAGCTTTGAATTCTCCCTAGAATAATTCCTTGCATAAGACTTTATATAAGCTGACAGCCTTTCATATTCTCAGAATAGGATCCCAAAATTCACTGGCAAGATCTGCACCCTCCAGTAAGAATGGCCCCAAGAGTGCACTCACCAACTACCACACTGTTTATTATAAGGGAAAACAGGGACCAGGTTTTCCTGGGAAAGCCAGTTCCAGGTGGGGTTGGAACCCAGTTTCAACAGCATTTGGGACTTTGATGTCACTCACTGGGTCAGCTTACAACCTGGCAAGCCTGGAGAGGCACATCACTCCCTGTCTGCGACTGTGTGGAAAAGAGATATACAGGCAGGGGCAGGAAGCAAAGCTGACCTTGATCAAAGCATCTCTGGAGCCCAGTCTTTTAAAGAAAACAGAAGAAAAAACTCCAGCTGTCTGTGCCTCCTGGAACTGCTGGTCTACAACAGTACAGGCAGGCAAAACAGGCAGCACCAGGGCATACTGCTAAGCCAGCGGTGTGTTTGAGCACACACTTACTTGCCAACAGCCCCACAGAGAAGGCTAGGCTCAAACAGAGCTCTCCAAGATGAAAAGAAAAATTGTGAAGGCTGTCTAGCTTTTGCCTTGTGAGAGCATTTTTGCTCCACAGGACTTTTATACATTTCAAGTCACCCAGTTGTTTTTGTGAGTAAGACCTATGCTCAGCATCTCATTTCAAAGTGAGTCAGAGGCATGAGCAGCAGGAGAAGGTAAAGGTTTGGTTTCACATGCGGGGCTAGCACTCCTCTCATTTGTTTCATTATTTGGAACCATATGCCCAACGGAAGAAACAGGGAAACAATAATACCAGCATTATTTTAGAGCGGTGCCCAAGGGACTTGTCATCTGACATTAAATGTTGCCAGAATTCCTGGTACAATGAGGACAGTTACATTCTCTAACTTCGCTTCCCTACTCAGGAACTGGCACACCTGCTTCGTGGAAGAGTGGCTTTTGGTTTATGTTTTACCTTCTAGAGTAAATCAGGTTTTCCCTCAAGATGTTAAAAAAAATATTGACAATATGACAAGATCATATCCCTAAATACTCAAAATTCCCAGCACAGAAAAACCAACCCTTCATTTGATAAAGAAGTGCAATGGTGTTTCAATCTAACCTCATGCTTTGGAGCTCTTCAGTTTCTAGAAGTTTCAGATTGGAAAAGTTGGTTACCATATATCCAATTCTCTTAAAAACACATATTTCAAATTAAGAGGAAGAAATCAACCATATTCTTACTGGGCAGGCATAGTAACATTTTGCATGTAAGCCATACACAAAAACTCACAAGAGGAAATAAGTAGCACACAACACAAATCCAGATTTTCAGAATATTTTTGTAGAGTTTTCTGAAAAAGTGAGGCTCTTTCTTTGCATAAAGAACCACTATGATGACTTGGCATGGCATTTCTTAATTGAAGCCACCAAGAGACAGGAAGGAGAACCAAAACTTGCCCTGGAGGGAACCTGCTGGGCAACACCATTTAGAAGGGCAGAGAGGTGATACATCTGCATACAAGCTGAATTCCCAGGTATGAAACAGAGGGAACAAAGACAAGTAGATTTAGGAATGTTCTAAGTGTCTTAAAAAGTCAGAAGGTTCAACTACCTCACCATTCTATAAATCCAGTAGGGAACATTATTTACTCTGTCATAAGAGAGAGTATAGCAGACTTCTGGAAAGCTCCCTCAGCTTAATCCAAATCAGGTTCTGGATGTTCTTAAACACTTTTAGAACCCGATACTTCTTATTTCTGAACCCATGAAGATTACCGGCTGAGAAGTCTTCCTGGTCCAGATGGTGTGGGGAAAGGTCACTATTTAGTAAAGAAGACACCAAAGAGGATAGAAGTTAGGGATAATCACATTTGGCTGCCCTGCTTTGTTTCTGCTGGGGTTTTTTGTTTGGTTTGGGGTTTGTTTTTTTGTTGGGTTGGTTTTTTTTGTTGTTTTTTTTTTGGTGTTCCAATTCATTTATTAGCGGGTAAAATTGGAAAAATACCACACACCACATAGAGGATATGAAAAACTACATGTGACCCTTTGTGCACTTTTGTGCTATTCATGTGTTCACTTGTTCACACTGCACCAAGCAGGTCTGATATCGTACAATCACATGGAGGATAATAAGAGAAAATTCCTCTGGAGCAGGTCAAGTCTATGGTAAAAGAGGTTTTAGAAGTTTCTAGAAGATAGCATAGGTCATACAGCTCAGAATCAAGATCATGATGTAGCTGACCAAGGAAAATACTGTATTATTTTTATTATTCTGCCCAAACCAGATTACTTGCCCATGCTTTGGCCTAGAAATTAGAATCACTAAAGTGCAGTGATCTGTAAACACACTTAGCACACAGCCTAAAAAATAAGACTTAAAAGTAGGTGTTCCTCAACAGTCAGTATCTGAGCTGTTGAGGGAAATCAGGGAGCTTCACATACAGACATTTTTACATCAATAAAAATGCCCTAAGAGTAGCTTCTCTCCCTTTCTAAGAGCGTAGCACATTATCTCTGGCTGGTACACCCTGTTGACTTTTAACCACCTCTGTTCTGCCTCACCAGCTTCCTGCCTTGCTGGGCTGCAGCTAGAGCTACCCATCCAGAGCAACCAGAGTGCAGGAAGCCTCCAAGGCACACCAGGTCCACAAAGGCACTCAACCTGATTCTCACCTGCTTGAACTTCATCCTCTTTCTCCCCGCTGGGAGGAGGGCTAAGCAAGACCATGCACAAAGTCATCTGAATCTGCATTGCTGCAAGGCAAGCTCTGCTGATGGGAAATGGCTTTTGGCAGCTTTTCAGGCCAGAAAGGACCAGCAGACCACAGAGCCTGACCTTCTTGACAATGGCTGCTGCAGAGAAGAGCTGCTGGGAAAAGGCACCTCTTTCTAACCTGGAGTGAGCCCAGGGCAAGAGCCTCTAAGATGAGGGTCTCCAGCCCCTGAGAAGAATTAGGTGTTCACAATATGGCCAACATCATTCAGTTTCTTTCCTCTCAATAAAATAAGCCAGTTCAGGTTGCCCTTGGAATTCATTTTATTAGACTGCATGTCCCCAAGGACACCAAGCCTCTAAATCCTTGAAATTTCCTCCTCTCCTCCCTTCAACAATTCTGTCCAGGGAGAAGAAGCTTAACACTTGCCTGCCAGTTTCTTCTCTTTTCAATCTCTTTTTTCCCTTGGCTCCTCAGGCTAGCTAGTTCTCCCAGGTTTAAGGCCCTGGGTTCATGGCTCATCTTTCAAACGTTTTTTCCCCCAGGGTAAAGCTTAAATCACACAAAGCAGGTATTAGGCAATAAGGAAGTAGATGAGCTATTAAAGGCTATGACTTCCTGGGACTAAACTGCAGCTACCTCTGTCCACTTCCCCTTACAATGTTCTCTGGAAGCTCTACATTCCCTCCCAACAAGGTGGTGAGTGCTTGCAGGAGGATGGCATGGTAGCACTGTGGTCTCTGCACAAGCCATTTGCATTACAACCCAAGGTCTGGAGAAAGGGGGAGCATCCTCCATGATCCACCTGTCACCCCAACTCAGAGGAGAAGCAAATGGACACAAAGAGCCTAGAGAAGTTAGGCAGAGCTTTGGACTATGATCCAGCTGATGAGCGGTTAAGTTGATTTGCAATAAGAACTGTGTTCTCTCACAAAGAAAAAGCACAGGAATGAATTCTATTGAGTCACAGGACATAGAAGAAAGAAGAGAACAAGTAAGAGCACGAGAGTGCTTCAAAGATGAAGAATAAATCACAACTGTAAGGCCAACCAAGCCTATGATGGAAGGACTGAAGCACAAATTCGGAGACAGAATTGAAGAGTTTGTAAACTTCCCAGTTCCAGTTCTCTGTGAGGGAACTCCTACACCAGAGGAGCACACCTTCTGCAAGGAGTGCCAGATATGCACACCTCCCATGGGTTTCACTGCAAACAACACATCACACATACAAACCTTACCTAAACACTAATAACTATAGCAAATGGTCACTGAAAAAATACTACTGCTAACCTAAAGGCAGAGTCCAGCTCCTACTTATTTCACAGAGTAGCTATTTTCTAATGCCTTTGAATGGGCCAAATATTTCTTTTACATCTAGTGGAACAACGGAGCTCTATCCACTGACAGAGCACAGGAATCCAGCAAAGACAAGTGGTGCCTGAGAACTACAGTGCCCTCTTTATAGACAATTTGAGGAACAGGGCACAGCTACATCCATAATTCCCTCTTTTGCTAGACCCAGACCTTTTCTCTTTTGTGATAAGAGAGCTAATTAAACTGTCCAATACTCTTACAACCTTTTGAGAATCTCTGGAGAGAAGAGCTATGCAAGAGCAGTGTCTTTGCTTACACAAATCTGCTATTTGCACATGGCAAGAGGACACAAAAAAACTCACAGCTGGACTGACTGAGAACAGAGAGGGAGCAAGGTAAGGACTGAGATAAATAGGCAGGGCAGTCCCTGAATTTTGCAACTAGCATCAACCAGGTGACTCTGATCCTATTTCATTTGGGGCTGCATCAATACCTGCTCAGTCCTGAAGCACAAACTACCCTCTCAAGCAGAGATTAGGTCATCTTTTCCCATGTATGCCTTCAAAAGTGTGAGAGTGATGGCCTTCATTTCATTCTGTGTACAAAACAGGGAAGATGCTAATTTATCTCAAAAGAAGGTAGCATAGGGAATGGAAGAAACCAGTGTTCCCTGTCAGTAAATAAGGCAGTGCACAGACAGCAAGCAGATAATCTGACACTAGACCTGGCACATGCAGGTAGCATTACTGGCCACAGGAACACGTGGCTGATTTGGGCTGGGTGTTTGGAGGAGAGGAGGGGGCAAGATATGCCTGATAAGCTTTGCTGTACTGGGTAGAGTGCTGCTCCTGGGGCTCTGCTGAACCATGGGTAAGGAATATAGAAGTCCACAACTACACTGAAAGCAGCCAAATTAAGTGCAAGAAATATGATAACCATGGGAGGGAGCTCTTAATTTATTGCTGTCTTAGACATGGTGGGGGTTTCGGCAGCCCTCAGTGAGAGATAAAAGTTCTTCACAAAGGAAAATGAAACAGCATTTAAGAGTCTGAAACTACAAAGAATAAAATGAATGCTAACTTGAGGGGGAAAATTTTCCCATCCCCCTTGCCTCCCACATTGCATCACTCATTGCAGTGAACTCAGGTGAATAATACAGACTGATGCATTTGTCTAACACATGGTTTCATACTCATTGTCATTACAATGGAGGAAAAGACGTAGAACACATAAACGCCAAGGACTCTGTTTTAGAAAGTTCAGAGTGAAACATTTTCAAGGGTGGGTATTTGCTACAGCTTATCCTGTAAGCTCTTTTTTCCTTGCCCCTCTCATTTAAGCTTTCTTTTAAGTGCACAGTGACTCTCCTGCTATTATGGGCTCACTGAGCAAATGGCTAAGAAAATACAGAAACCAACTTACAGAAAAATACTACTTCTTAGTATGTATCTATTTGAGGGTGCAGCTGCAAGAGCACCAAGTTCCATTTCATTGCATAGGTGGGGATCAAGTGCTGTGACCAGTTTTAAGAAGTTCTAAAACACTTTGTGGAACAGGATGTGGCCCAAAATTGTCAGATTATAGTAACTAGTGTGAAGCAAGAGAATGTATCTCACCAGTGGTGTGATTAGAAAGTGTGACAGTTCTTCATCTTCAGAGATGAAGTAGAAAAGTACCTATTCCAGAGGTTCCTGTAATTCTCTATGAAGGAAGGAATAAAATAACCTCTTTGGAAAAAAACATCCATGGATTTCTCCTGCAAAAATTCTGGAATTATCTCTTCCTATCTTCTTCTCTGTGCTTTTTGGTGGGGGGAGGGTTTTTTTGGTTTTGGTTGGTAGGTTGGGGGGGGAGTTGGCTTGTTTTTTTGTTTTTGGGGTTTTTTTTGTTTGTTTGTTTGGGGGGTTTTGGTTGGTTGATTTGGAGTTTTTGTTTGTTTTGTGGGGGGTTCAGCTTAGGCTTGGTTTGGTTTTTTTCTGGAAGTCATAGGGGTTAAAATCATAAGTCAAAATTTGTCATATATGTTTAAATTCTGTGGTAGGACCTCATGAAGGTTTGGTTATTAAAAATGCTTACAAGGATAACTATTGTTTTAAACAAATGCATTTATTAAAAATCAGCTATTTAAGGGGAAGAAGAAAGCCCAAACAAAAAACAGAAGAAAAATCCTGAGATTCCCTTTGGAAAAGTTCAAGAAGATGAGAAGATTTTCAAAAAAAAGGAATTTCATATTATTCATGTGTCCCTTAATTTTTATCTTTTTTTTTTTTTTTTATCCACTAGCTTATTTCAACTGATGGTAAACAAAAGGCAAAAATCCATATGAATTTTCCAAAACCTAGCATCTCAAAAGCAGAAGGACTCGAGATGGTACCTCCACTGCAGGGAAAATCCAGCAGTAAAGGGATATTCAGTGCAGCAGGTCTGACAGGACAGGTGAGCTGGACAGCTGTGAGTGTGTGGAGGAGATGCATGGTTTCCTTTGGCACAGGAAAACATGTGCTGAGGAGTTAGAACAATGATTGGGTGGAGGTAAGAGAAGTTAGTAGATAAAGGATCAAAAGTTGAATCCAGGCTTATTGGTTCTGCTTGTTGCTCTGCTCCCTGGGAGCTGGTGCTTTATTGTGATTCTCTGTTACACAGCCTGCCCTTCAAACGTTCTTTAAAACAGATACGATGGCAGAAGTATTTAATTGCAGTAATAAGAACAAGTCTGTGTGCTTGTAAATTATAGCACATGCTATAATGTGAGAGGCATGCAAATATCACTGATATGTGCTCTCGTACCTGTAACTCCCCCTTTTCCCTAGCAACCTTAGACACACAGATTGGCCAGGAGGCTCTGTCTGAAGTAAAAAGTACCACTGAGAAAACTGTTACCCACTGAGAAACATCAGTATCTGAACTTCTTCAGTTTTCTGAGAAAAGCTCAGGTTTACCCACAAGCAACATACTGGTTCAGATCCATTTCCAGTGGTTTAGGCACTGACTATCCAAGGTTCAGCTAAAGTAATTTATTTCTCACAAAACAGTCTTTATTCTTCTCCTGAAGACCAACAGCATAAGACTTGGTTCCTCCCATCCTTGGTCCTATAGATATGGCACACACAAAAAAAGAAGCACTAAACAAAATCTGCATTATCCGTTTTATGTGACAGCTGAGGAAGTAGAAAAAGAAATAACAAAAAACAAAAAATCCAACAAAACAAAGAAGAAAAAGGATAATCATACCACAGAATCAAGGAATGGTGTGTGTTGGAAGGAACCTTAAAGGTTCTCTAGTCCTATCTCCCCTGCCTCGAGCAGGGACACCTTTCACTAGACCTGGTAGCTTAGAGCCCCATCCAGCCTGGCCTTGAACACTTCCAGGGATGGGGCATCCACAACTTCTCTGGGGAACCTGTTCCAATGCCTCACCACCCTCTGAGTAAGGAATTTCTTTCTATTACCTAATCTAAGGCTACCCTCGTTCCGTTTGGAGCTATTGCCCTTTATCCCATGACTACATGTCCTCATAAAAAGTCCTTCTCCAAACCTCCTGTAAGCCCCCTTCAGGCACTGGAAGGCTGCTAGAAGGTATCCCCACATGGATTGAGAATATTCCACAAAGTCCCAAAGGTATATGACTCCTGTTTCAGCATGCGCAATATTTAGGTACCCTCACAGAACTGAGCTGTAGTCACCTCTGTGTTTCTGTGCAGCAATAGCATTGCATGGGGTTTAGTTACCTTCCCAGTATGGATTTCTTAAAGAACCAAAGCTCACAAGATTATAAAGATGAGGATTGGAATATTCCTCTTGTAAATCTCAGGTGAGTGTATAACTAAACCAAAACAAGCTCATTGAACTAAACCAAAACAACACAATGAAAAAAGGGCAAAAACCTCTGGGCCCTCCCAAACCAAATAATTTCCAGTGTAATTTTATGTATCTGAATACTTAAAGTGGAATGACTAAAGAAAGATTTTGATTGATTTGATTTTTTACTATTATTTAAGAACACATAATACATCACGGTGAGATGGCAGGGCCAGGGAAAAACTGGCAGGGAAAAACTGGCAGTGTAGTAGTGGAAACAGATGGTCTACGAGCAAAAACTCTATTATGATTAAGAGAAAGTACTGTTAATATGGTTACATTTCTAAAGAAGGAGTTCTGCCAAAACCAGCACAAAACAGAGTAGTTATTAAGAATGTGATTTAAGCCATCAATTTAGATTAGAAATTATTATCACTCAGCTGAGATGTGAGCACTGAGAGTGTGTTTGCTTCTACTCCACTACAATATCAATTAAAATACTAAACATAAACTACTATTTCAGGTACCTATGAAATCAGAATGAAATCTACAGAGCAAAAGTGATGAAAAGCAAGGGAAGAAGAGAGGGAAAGAAAATCATGGAAACATCACAGCTGGATGTCACTTGCTGGAAACACTTCAACCAGTATTCCAAGCGTTAAGAAACAATGTAAAATCAAAACACATTAGGGCCTGATATATTCCACCGAACTTCACTTAGTTACTGTGTCCTGTGTAAGACACATACACAAATTTCTTTCTGTAGATAATAGAGGCAGAAACTTATCCCCTGAGGGTGATGGTGTCCATCATAAAAACAGTTATGAGAGATACAGAGGTGCTTAAGCTGAGGTTTTTAAGTCCCCTCCCAAAATCACTGAATGCCCTCATTTAGTCGTCAAAATTGATTAAATGACCTGATGGCACAAAGTCAACGTCAAGGGACTGCTAAATATTCACTAAAGATGCTCATTTCTAGGAGAGCATATGAAATTACTTATTCATGAATATGTTGGACTATCTTTTTAAAAGCTGACTACAGGATGAGAAAATCCAGTATTACAAATTTTTGCCCTGATAAGCAGACACTTGATACTGGGCACAACTCTGTTCACTGCATATTTCTCTTCTGTCAGCAGGGCTGCTGTCATGAAACAGAGTACATGCCACAATTATTTCAGTAACAATTTCTTGACCTTGTTAAAAGTTAAGAAAACTACTGCATTTAGCAGTTGTCTCATTCAGGATAATCATTACTTCACAAAAACTGAGACACATGTGTGTTATCAACATTATTCTCATGCTAAATCCAAAGTACAGAAGAGTACCACCTATGATGAAGAAAATTACTCCATCTCAGCCAAAACCAGGACACTCTCAGGATTTCTCCAGTCCTTACACTGCTCACAAGCCCAGGCATCAGGCAGCAGCCTGGTGTTTACCTATTAACACCAGAACCAGCTGGGTTTTACTGTAGACCTGCAGAGGACACATGAGGGGATTTCTGCTGTGAGGCTCAGGAAGATGACACCAGCTCAGCTGCTGCTTTGTGTGTGGACTGGAGGTCCACTACTGGCCTGACAAATATTTGCAGGCCCAAAACCATGGGCTTGTAGCAATGATGTCCAGTAACTCAGACCATATGCCATAGAAGGGACGCCCTAAAGCTAGGTGATAGGGTTGGCACAGTCTGCAGAAAAGGGCAGACCCTTGAATTTCAACCTTGAATTGAAACCCTTGTACTTAAGTCATGCCTGAGGTACACGAGACACAGTGGATCTGCATCTGTATGCAAAAGTGTGTCCAGTCTTGCTTCCAGCACAGTGATATCAGCTTTGGCCATATCAAATCACAGAGCAAACACCAGAGTTCTGACAACCTCCACTCCTCATAGGGAATAGCAGGGATACTCCTCCACAGCTATGTGCTAACATGACCAGCCATCCACACCTGCTCTGGAAAGAACCAAGGAGTTCCTGTTTCCACCATCCTTTAGCTCACAGTTCCCCTTTCCAGTGGTCTATTGTTCAGCAAGGAAATTCTGAATTTTACTGAATTTGTCTCTGCATTGTGGCCTAGCTAAAGGTCTCAACATTGAAGTGCGAAATGACAGGAACATTTCTTACAGATTTCCACTACATCACAAGAGCTTTCACTTTTTGCAGCTTGAAATAAACCCAACTCACAGCACAGTAGCATGTACTACCACAGTGGGTTTGAGAAGGAAAAGGCTCCTCAGGGGGGCTAGTAAAGGACTGGTGGGGGAAAGGAAGCGGTTCTCTCTCACCAGAAAAAGTACAGGTGGTCAAACTTTCCACTCATAGTCAGGCCCATCATGACACCCCAAAAAGGAAAAGAACTCACCACTGAATGACAATATATAAACCCTGTGAGAGAGCAACTTTCTGCTCTGCCTTGACACAGAAGCCACAGCAATGAAGCTCCACACAGCAGCAATCCTGCTCCTCTTCTGGCTTGGCATCTTCACTGTGCACACCGTGAAAGGTAAGTTTGCAACTTGAGAAGAAGACAGGAATTGCTCCACATTGCACCTGTGGTCTGATGAGCAAAATTCATTGCCACAGACAGCTAATTTATAAGATAAATCTCACAAGAAATCCAGATGAAAACTGCAAGAAAGGCAGCTTTATGGATAATTTCTTCTGATGTCCTGCCAATGAGCGGTTGGTTTCTGCTTTAACGCAGGGAGAGATTCTGTGCCTGAGAGCACTGAAAGGATTTCTGTGTAATAGTCTCTCCCTTAAAATCATAAAATCTTGAAGGCACAATGTCTTTGAGTCACACTGTTGTCATAGACCCATAAGTATGATATGTTAATAACATTTCATGAAAAGTACTTCTTGAATAGGATATAAGTTTTTCTTTTTCCAGATGGATTATTTCTATATGAATTTTATTGTATTGTTTGTTATTTATCTTTCTCTAACTATCTAGCCTTAATCCCTCTAATGTCCCTATTTTAAAAGTTCTTCCAGTTCTGGATCACATATTCCCTATTGTCCTATTCCTCAAGAAATCTTTTGGTACAGACAGGCAAACTATCAATAAGAAGTAAAAAGGGAAATAATAGATTTATACAATGTCTTTTCTCTTTTCACTGAGTCATACAGTTGAACATCTTTGAAACCAGTTATGAGCTCTGGGATGAGACATGTTTATTGGCCATGCTTTAAATACGTTTGTCTACAGTGGTGTTTAGGTCAGTGACTTTTGGCTACAGGAACCGTGAGAAAAGACCCATTACCACATATATTCTTATCACAATTAGACTCATTCAAACAAGCACATAAAAAATCACATAAAACACTGATATGCAAGCTATATGCAAACCCACAAATATGCACTCTGAAACACAGAAAAAACTATGCTCACAAAACCACACCAAAACCAAACTGAGACCTGCTAAGCATTCACAAGACTATGAAGCTACACAGCCTTTCTGCTGACCCTCTGCCTCTCCAGCTACATCTCACTACATTCCCCATATTGGCTTGGTGACGCTGCTCCTCAGCCTGGCAGCAGTGGCTTTGTATCACACATTGCAAGGTCCCAATGTCATTCTCCAGGCTGTAGAATTGGCCATAAGTATCACCAAATCTGGAAAAGCACACTGAGATTGTCTAGAAGAGATAGTAAAAAGGACTACAAAAAATGATAAAAAAAATCCCAAAACACCTGGGAAAAAACAGGTAGCTCGAGGTGCAGAGCAGTTGGGGTTTGTTCCCAGGCTTAGAGAAGCTCTGCTGCTATTTTCTGCATCCATTCCCTGAAGATCATGTAGTAGCAGGGGAAAGATTTCCAGGACTAGTAAGGATTGCTTGGCTGTCTTTGAGCTCTTTTAATGCCACATTTTGAAAACCAGTCTCAGGCAACAAGAAATGTGTAATGAATCATAAAAAAAATTACGTGGTGTTACTCATGACTAAAGCAAGATCAGGAGAAATATTTCTTCAGGCAAACAACATCTCAGGAATTAGCAGCTCTGCCAGTACCTGTCCACTGGCTATCCCACAACTTCTCCAAAGACTGATGTGTGTTTGTCTCAACTATTCCAATTCTTTCAAACAAAGAACAGCTCACAGATAGCGAGACTATGTGCAGCAGGTTTTATATTTAGCAAGGTGCACCAGAATGGACTTTTCTCAAGCCAGTGTCTCTATATATTCTTTATAAATAAACCACAGAGCAGAGCAGTGTTCTGTTTGTCCCTCACATGCTTTCCCAAACCTTTCATGAAGGTTTGGGAAACCTTTCTCCCTATCTTTCATGAGTAGGAGAAAACCAGAAACTAGCAAGTAGAGACTAACACCAAGGCATACTCCATTGCATTTGATCGAGCTCCCATTTTTAGTTATCATCACGTAAGATAACAAGTGCCCCAAAAATTTTACACCAATATCATGCTAGTCTTTGTTAATGAACAGTGTATTTCTCTGAACTGTATCAAAATCTTGGAGGGATGCAAGGATTAAATATCACTCTACAGCCTATGTAAGCAAACGTACAAGAAGGAGATATAAGCACTTTCTCTTCTGGCAGATATGCTTCCCTTTCTGTCAACAATTTTTGTTACTTTCAGATATCCACAGTGAGAGAAGCAGCCTTGCTTTCATTTTCTTCACTTGGAAAATATGCAAAATTACTGATCCACATTCATATAGTATGTGGAAATCTGCCCAATAAAGTTCCAGTTCTAAGCGCTAATTCCTTATGGGCACTTATTTGCATGATGATGATGCAGACCTAATAACCAATGTTGCCAAACAGCTTTTTTGCTATGGAAGCTGTGAGTCCCTGGGGACAGAATTATTATACAAATTGTCCAGGACAATGGGTGAAGATTTGTATCTTAACTGAAATAGAAGTAACACTTTAGAGGTGGTAAGAAGCATCACAAAAAATAGCTTAAGCTCTCTGGTATAACCGGTATTGTGGCTGTACATCATGAGACTGTCATGGTCTAACCACAACTGGAAATCTTCTGGAATTCATCATTTATTAAGCAATTATGGCTAAATTAATATTAAGAACCTTTGTCATTTATCTATTTTTCCCTTTCAGGGAGTGTTAGTAGTCAGTCCATTCGGAAATACAGTTGTGTAACTCTGTCTCCAAGGCAACTGAATGTCCGAAATCTCGTGAGCTATGAAAAGCAACAGATACCAACAGATGCCATCATGTAAGTACCCAATGCACCCTTCAGACTTCCCTATGCAAACATGATCTCATCAGATAGGGAAGGGGTATCAGAATTCAATTCAAGGCCCAGCACATTAAATATGGTTAGTTCAGGTCACCCTTCCTGTTCTTCCATCAAGGAGTCGCCTGGCAGCTGAGGGAGTGAGGGGAGAGGAGTGGGCTCCAGAGAGCTGGGAGATGTGTGCTGCTCATGAATAATGGCAGGAAGCTCACTGCACAGTCACATCTTCATGCCCAGCCAGTGGGGAAAAATCCCTGCAAGAGTGGAGCAGTCAGAGGCCCCAGGCGTGAATTGAGACAAGAAGAAAGCTCATGTGAAAGGATGTGGAGTAACTCTGAGTGCTGCTAGGATCTGTGTTTGGTTTTATGAGCTCACAAGCTTATCAAATCTGGGATCTGCTCCTGGGAGACAAATGTACATTGTGATATAATATAAAATCCCGGAATAGCAGGTATGCTTGATTATCTTAACATCAGTGTATATGTATGTGACCATGTACGCTACATATATACCTATGCCATTGACAGGGAACCAACATTGCTAGATGGTGTTACTCTAACATTTACAAACTCCAGTATTCGATGTTGTTTTACCACATTTCTGTTTATATTCTGAATGAAAACCAAGGACAGTAGACCTGGGTTTAGAGACTGGAATTTGATGGCTGCCTGATTTGCTTTCCATTTCCCTATAGGTTTATCACTGCAAAAGGTATCAGGATCTGTGTACGTGCTAATCAGCAATGGGTGCAGACTGCTATAAAGAAAATAGATGAGAGACGTGCTGCCAGACGCAAATAATCCTGTCCTATAAAAGCATCTAGGACCAACCTGCTGGAATCATCATCAGTGCTGCATGTAACAAGGAAAAAACCTTACTATCTGCTTTTATTTCCTTGCTTTTAATAAATGGCAATAAACTCTCTGAGCAAACATAAACTCACCTCCTGCAGAGCTGGATGAGTGTAGGCCTCCATCCTGATGGAGATAAGAGCATTCTACATTGAGTGCTGGTTTTAAGAAGGTGCTGTATAATTTAGTTATTCACCCTCACGTGAGATAAACCTGAAGCAAATGCTTTTTCCATTGCTTTTCTCTGAATAAGAACAAACCATATCTGAAAAATGTATTCCACAAACTCATGGGAACACCCTGCATTAGCGAACTATGTACATTTATATGTCTTATCAGCTTGAAACAGATACATGCTACTAACAGAAAGCTTTGACCTTTAACAACGTTAAAATAAATAATCAAATAGCAAGTTTGTTTGTTTGATTGTAATGTAGATGGATACCACTGAAAGAGGTCCCAAGATGACAGCACAAATCTGAGAACCTAAGAGCAAGTAAGCTAGAGTTGACACTATTGCTAACTCATTACTCAGACTGCTTTGGAATAATCTCATTCCAAGCTTTCTATGCCATATTTCAGCATTTAGACAATACCTCTTCAAAAGTTCAAGTACTTGAAAAACAAAGTTTATACCATGCCCGGGTGATCCCCACATTATCAGAAGCAGACATGGAAGAGCTCTCTGCTCAGAGAGAGAAAAGAAGGCACTTGAGAAGCTTGATAGGTAGCAGAGAGCTATAGGCAGAGGGGCTCCTAGAATAAATGCCCACTCATATTACCATGTGGATGGAGCCTGCACTGCTGCCAGCCTATGGGCTTTTCTTCCTACATAACTTCTTCCATGAGTGATACTCATGGAACTACAGCACTTCCAAACTATACCATAGAAATAAGATCACACTACTCTAAAAGCCAGTCTTTACAGTTCCCTGCTCTGCAGAGCAGACACACACCTACAACTTCTAGCATTTGATACAGTTTTAGCACATTTTTCCTCTGTTCTGCATGAAAACCAGGAACAGCAGACCTGGGTTTAGAGACTGGAATTTGATGGCTGCCTGGTTTGGTTTCTTTGTTCCTACAGTGTATTATCAAAAAAGGTATCGGATATGTGTAAGCCCTGATCAAAAATGGGTGTAGGCTGCTCTAAAGAAAACACATGAAAAGTGGACATCGTCTAGGAACTGTATTCCCCAATTTAATATTCCCCAGAGAGGGCTGCTCGCTCACTTCCCTCCACCATCCTCCAGCAGCACGATTGAGAGGAGAAGTGGAGACACAAAAGGTAAAAATCATGGTTTGAGATAAGAAAACAAAGTTACAACAACTACACAAACAGCAGAGTGTACAAGACAGACAAACAACTCATATGTGATTGCTCACACTGTGTTACCCTGAGCCCCACAACTGCAGATCCCATGCACCAGGCCAACCCACCTCCCTCTGTCCCCACTGCATGGTGAGAGGTGCTTTAGGATAACCCCAGCTCAAGGGCATTTACCTAGGCCAAAACATTCGGACCGCACTGGAAGACCTAGATCCAACTTAAGGCTCAAAACTGGCCTCCCTACACAATCACTCTCTGGATGAATTGAAATGCCAATCACTCAGCTTTCCCTGTGCTTCATAAACTCCTCTGGGCATTTTCCTAAGCCACACTGCAGGTAACAGGAACTTCCCTTCTTGCTACCTCTGCTTGTACCCATTAAAATTGAAGTAAATCCTGAGAGGAAAGTCTCATTTTGAAGGTGTTCAGGCTGGAACCTCTCTGTAGGGAGAAGACATCAGTTTTTCAGGCCTCTCAGTCTAGATCATCTCAATACCACTGTTTTCAGTAGTAAAACCAAATTACTTTTGACACAGGAATGGTCTTTGTGGTGACAGACAACATTGAGAATAGAAATTTTCAGTTCTCTCAAAGTTGCAAAATACAGCCTAAATACTAACTAGCAAATTAGGTAAAAGTATGTAAAAGTAGATACACAGGATGCTAAACATAGCTGGAACATGCGGATAAATGGATGATAAGGAACACAGTGGGGTTTGTGACAAAGTTATGTAACAAGAGACAATAGTACATGCCTTAAGAGAAGCTCAATGCAAGGTCATCACAATTCTAAGGCCATATAGTGAATATGACCAGCAGAGATCCCTTTAGATGACCCTCTAGTGATGCCTTAAATGGCTACCCAGAAACAGAGACTAGACAGGAATAAAGGAGGTATTTATTTGAAAGGCTTTCAGATGTACACTTTGGGCTCTAGAGGGTCTTGCTTCAGTGGATCCCAAAATGGACGACGGGTCACGAGTTCTTCACACTTTGATATCAGCATAAACTCACCAACCAGAACCAGGCAATGATGGAAGTTCCCCAAGCTTTCCCATCCTCTCCCCAAAGATGATGGTTTACAGTTCTTGGGCCTAGGACAAGAACTGGGTGTCCTTGGAGAGCAAGCTAGAGAGGCTTTGTTATGTCCATCTTAGCATAGAGAACAGCACTTAACAAGCTATAGGAAACTTCAGAGTTACACTAGCAGTACAGAACGTGAAAAATAAAAAAGTTAAAACCTAAGGCATCACTAGGACCATAAAAGGACTTCCAATAAGATATGGAGACATGTAAATTAATCTTAGGAAAAGTGATGTTTATGTACTAGTTAGGAAGTACATTGTAATGAATATGTACGATCATGATGCAATAAATATCCTATTGTAAAGTTTCACGACACATTTGGTTAGAGGAAAAATCATCCAAGTGTGTGCAATGCCATAATAAAGAACACCTGCTTTCTAACACTTCCAATTCTGTTAGAAAGTTTGCGCTCTGGCTGATTTCAGTATCAGTGGTCAACAGCTGGTGACTAACAGGAAAAGCAGACAAGGGCTGGAACTATAGCAATCTTGACAATCCTTATCCCTTCCACAGTGGAGAAGGTGGGACACCATATGCAAGGCTGCATATTCAGTCTGTGCTTGCCTTGTGTCATGCACTGGCCCAGCTCAGATCAAGAGACTGGAAACAATTCCCTCTCCCTTCTGCACCAGACAATGAGCAGCAGTGTAAATAGAACATTTTCTACCAAGCAGAAAGAGAGGTCTTATTTGAAATATTCATTTCAGCTGATTGCCAGAGGCACATAAACCTCTCCTCCATGTTTATTTATGTAATCAATGCTAAGAGAAGCTTGTTATTCTCTCATTTGCTAGTCAAGTCAGTCACTGTTTTTCTTAGTACCCTTCTATTATCAAATGTTTAGCAGAGTACAGTACATCAAAGAAGTCTGATAGAACCAAATGGGTTTGCTAGAGGTTGCTCTGACTTCTGGTACAATAGACCTCTAGGACTGTTGTTTGAGTCACCTGGGTATCTTCCACCCAAAGCATCTCCAAGCAAGGGAAGCAGTTGAAAGGCTTATGAAGGAAATGCAACAGCTTCCTACTTCAACACGAAACATGAAGAATCAGTGAGCACTGAAACTAAGGAGCTCTGTGAAACTCTAGCAACACTCTCCAACAATTCAGCATGGAGACACAAATGCTAAGGGCCTGCTGCTGAGCTAGGCACTGCTGGCAGAGCTGTCTAGAACTTGGTCTAACAGAGATCTGCACAACCCAGAACTGTAATTACAGCTTGACACAGCTCTCCTAACAAAGAAAACTGCGATTCCCCTCACACAAAAATTCTGTATAGAAGTTTCACAGTTCCCAAGAGCTTGTCTTGATTCTGGGCCTAGTTTCTTCTTCCTGGCCAGACAGACCCTCAGGACACTCCATGAGAACTCCAACAGGCTCCCACAAAATTCCTGCAGGCTGAGAACATCCCAAGAGTTCAGCAGGACACCATGCAACATTAGGATGGCAGAGGGATATGCTCTGTCAAGGAGAGGAGAAGTGCTGACAACTCTGATTTTCATCCCAGGGCTTCTGCTGCCCCTGCCATGGGGCCAGCAGGGAAAATGGTGCCTCCTCCAAGCATCCATACATCTGGATCTGCAGACCATGCACGAGCTGTGTGGCCTGGCCCCAGGACAGCCCACGTGTTCTGTCATTCCCAAGGAGCAGTGCACTTTAAAACCCCACATTTTCAGATTAGGAAAGCTTTGGGGTCCGTGACCCAAAGGGAAGCTGATATCATTGCACTGCTCCAAAGCAATTGTATGCTGTGAGCACAAGGCTTTTTTAGGAGCCCAAAGAACCCTTGTTCAAGGTGGAAGGATCATGGTTTACCAAATCCACTCTCCATACCAAGCTCCTTTTCTAGCTTTATAGCTTCTTCTTTTTTTGAGTACCATGCAATTGGCTCAATTTCTTTGTTCATTGCTTCAGTCAGAGACTTTCCCTTAACATAAGGATCCATGACCAACAAAATCCCACTACTCTAGAGAAAAACCTCATACCTGTGGGGCTGACATTTAGTGGATCTTAGAGAAATCCAGCAGCAAACTTGAAAAAGCACTTTCTTCCTAGGTTGTAAAACCTCTCACTTTCTAAAGGGAGCAGGCCAGTGAACATTTGCGTGTTCCTGGGAGGTTTTTTATAAAGAATGTAAACATGAGAAAGATGTTTTGGAAAAGAGTGCTTGCTTGGCCAATTAAACATTAGATCTCTCTTTGTTTTCATACTTTGTACGACATTGCTCTGTTCACGGACAGACAGAGACAGACAATCTCTCAGCTAACATGGCTGAAGAGAGAGAGAAAAGCTTCTTGCTTTTGCTTCTGCCCCTTGCTTGCTTGCTATGCTTGCATAAAACAATAAATCTACAGCCTTCTGAAAATCTAGGAATATGGAGTCTTTTTGTGGATCAGGCCCTAGCATTAGGGCTTCATCATTCCCACACATACCTGCCTTTTTTTGTGACTGCACATGGAAAGTTAATTCTGACCTCTATTCTTTCCAGATCCATTATCTGTTGCCTTTTTCCCAAAATAAAGCCTAAAAATTTAACTTTCTTCTGACCCAGCTGAAGTTTGGATGGAGATGCACAGTGTCCACTTTTCACTTGGGCAAATGAGTAGTAAGTAAGTAAAAACTACACAAATGTGTAGTTTTTAATATAAAAGAATTCTCATCACTACTTGCTAATAACAAATAATCCACAAAACCCAATTTGCATGGTGATTTCATACCCTTTAAATCAACGCCAATATTCACGAATAAATGGTTATGAATCTGGCAAAACCTTGGGGAAAATGTGTCCAAGTCAGTTGCCGTCTTTTCCAGATGAAGGCAAACAAAGGTTGACTTTCTTCATCTAATGGAATGCTTCAAAATCCCTTGGAGTATCAGTCTGCTTATGGATGTACTTCTTGGCTCTCTAGGGAGTAGGGTCCTGTGTCATGGCAGGTGGCACTCTTCATTTTGGTTTCATACATATGGACTGTGTGGAGACCAACAGCCCCACATCTGTCATTGTTCCTGCCAGACTGGCATATGCTTCTTAAAATATCTCCTGCTCTATGAACGTACTAACTGCAAGTGTGCCATTAAACATTTGTGATGGCCGCTGTCCTGCTGAGCAAGCAGACCAAGTTATAGCTGGCCAATCCTGTGGGCACAACATTATTGCAAAATTCGACTGCATCCAATAATTTATCCTGATTTTGCACAGCCTCAGCCAAGGGTGTCCCCCTTGTCTACACGGTTTATTTCCCATCCATTCAAACACTAAGAAGGACTTCAAAATCCTTTCTATGTGATAAAAAATAGGGGACTTCAATTTCCCTTCTATATGAACCGAGGACTCTGCCACTCCCTGTGTGGTACTAAGGACTCCACTTCCCTGCATGGTCCGAGGGACAGCAAGCCTCCCTCAGCACAGGTCTCCAAAACCCATCTGCATCATAGGAGAGACTCAAGCCCCCCCCAGCTCATACTTTACAGAGGCTCTACATCTCCTCTGCATCCACCATATGCTGATCAGGTTGTGTACCCAGTGCAGAGGAAATGCCCACTGGCATCCATGCTAGAGTAAGTGAAAAATGAGCTTTATACAGCATCAGAGATCACAAAATACCCACGGAAAAAGGCTGTGGGACTGCAGCCCACAAAACTCTTCTCCAAAACACAGAGTTTACTGGACATAAGCCAGATACACAGAACCACAGCCCAGGAGGCCATAGAAAATGAGAAGTACAAAGAAGAAGAAAAACTTGCCACAGGGCAATTTCTCCATCCCACCTGAAGAATGGTGGAAAATTGAAGGAGCAACAGGCTTCCCAGCAACACTTCAGAAGAGTCTAACACCTGCAGAGGGTTCTGTGGGAAGGACTGAGCTTTCAGAATTAGCTGGTGCTCAATACAGCTGATAACCCTTCCTCTGAAAACTGTAGATGATATATGTACATACTGTACCAGTGGGCAAAAGGGGGAGCACATCTTATCTCTTAATGCATAGAAAACTACTCTTTACTGTCAATGACACACTTGCTATCCTGCATCTCATAGCTGACAAATAGCAAAGAGTTGGAATATCTCATTTCAAGGAGTGATTTCAGCCAGTGTCAAGCAAAACATGAGTCTGCTATGCTGCTTGGGCACAAACTTAACTTAGATTTCTCAGTAACGCTGTTGAGGTCGGTACAGTTACTCCCCTGTGTGGCATCAGGCATGTCCTTTAGGGGCTGGGCTTGAAGCCTTGTCTTCATTTCATTGCACCTTCCTTAGTGGCACAAGTAGGTTTAGCAGGTGTTCAGTCACAGCAATTTCTGCTTGGCATTGCTGTTCCCTGGGTTTCCCCGGTTTGCACAGTATGTGCAAGACAACAGAACAAAACCAAAAAGAACAATGAATGTGCGTGTATAAAAACTAAACCACATGGCACATACTGTACTTGCAAGACCAACAGACGCTTCCTGAGCTTACAGCCCATCCATTACAGCCTGGGACTTATGTGAGTGCAGTTCAAGGTTTAATCTTAACTTGCCTGAGGAATCTTAGGAAATTGACTTCCACATGCTACATTACCCATGCAAAGGAATTTACATTGGTGTTATCAAGATTTTGGAAAACTGGGAATAACCATCTTAGGAGAAGCCTGGAGGTAAGAGCAGGGGAAATCTCATAGTTGCTGATGTGATGTAACCCCAGCCAGCAAGTCCCTGATTCAGGATAATCATTACTTAGCAACAATTGAAATATCTGTGTGTTATCAACATTATTCCCATACTAAATCCAAAACACAAAATGGTAGCACCGACTGCAAAAATTACCACTATCTCAGCCAAAACAAGGACACTCTTGGTTTCTCCAGTCCTTGAACTGACAGCTGTTCTACTCCACTGTCACAAGCCCAGGCACCAGACAGCCTGGTGTTTACCTATTAACACCAGGACCAGCTGGGTCTCTGTGGGCTCAGCAAAGCCCAGACTCTCCTGCTGGGCCTCCAGAGGACACATGAGGGGATTTCTGCTGTGGGGCTCAGGAAGGTGACACCAGCTCAGCTGCTGCTTCATGTGCGGTCTGGAGGTCCTCTACTGGCCTGACAAATGTTTGCAGGCCCAAAACCATGGGCTTGTAGCAATGATGTCTGGTAACTCAGACAACATTCCAAAGAAAGGACACCTAAACCTGAGTGATAGGATTAGCACAGTCTGCAAAAAAGGACACTTTAGATAGAGGTATAATTGCAACAAGCTGACAGAGCATGCTCACATAAAAGTGCAATTAATTTTTATTTGGTCTTTTCTACAAATTGTGCCTCTCTGATTGCCTAGTTACCTTCTTGGACACCATCCTTGATAATAGAAAGCTCATGCCACAAAAAAAAACCAAAAAAACAAAAAAACAACCAACAACAACAACACACACAAAACCAAAGCAAAGAAACCCTGACACAACCCTTTACAAACTCTTATTGCCGTTTGAAACCATGGTATTTAAGTCCTGCCTGAGGGACATGAGACACAGTGGATCTGCATCTGTATGCAAAGGTAAAGGTGTATCCAATCTTGCTTCCAGCACAGTGATATCAGCTTTGGCCATATCAAATCACAGAGCAAACACCAGAGTTCTGACAACCTCCACTGCTCATAAGGAATAGCAGGGATACTCCTCCACAGCTATGTGCTAACATGACCAGCCATCCACACCTGCTCTGGAAAGAACCAAGGAGTTCCTGTTTCCACCATCCTTTAGCTCACAGTTCCCCTTTCCAGTGGTCTATTGTTCAGCAAGGAAATTCTGAATTTTACTGAATTTGTCTCTGCATTGTGGCCTAGCTAAAGGTCTCAACATTGAAGTGCGAAATGACAGGAACATTTCTAACAGATTTCCACTACAGCACAAGAGCTCTCACTTTTTGCAGCTTGAAATAAACCCAACTCACAGCACAGCAGCATGTACAACCACAGTGGGTTTGAGCTCAGGAGGAGCTAGTAAAGGACTGGTGGGTGAAAGGAAGCAGTACTCTCTCACCAGAAAAAGTACAGGTGGTCAAACTTTCCACTCATAGTCAGGACCTCCATGATTTCATGAAAATGAACACCACGCATGACCACTGAATGACAACATATAAACCCTGTGGGGAAGGGGGCTGACAACAGACACCCTCTTCTCTACCTTGACACAGAAGCCACAGCAATGAAGCTCCACACAGCAGCAATCCTGCTCCTCTTCTGGCTTGGCATCTTCACTGTGCACACCGTGAAAGGTAAGTTTGCAACTTGAGAAGAAGACAGGAATTGCTCCACATTGCACCTATGGTCTGATGAGCAAAATTCATTGTCACAGACAGCTGATTTATAAGATAAACCTCACAAGAAATCCAGATGAAAACTGCAAGAAAGGCAGCTTTATGGATAATTTCTTCTGATGTCCTGCCAATGAGCAGTTGGTTTCTGCTTTAACGCAGGGAGAGATTCTGTGCCTGAGAGCACTGAAAGGATTTCTGTGCAATAGTCTCTCCCTTAAAATCATAAAATCTTGAAGGCACAATGTCTTTGAGTCACACTGATGCGATAGACCCATAAGTATGATATGTTAATAACATCTCATGAAAAGTACTTCTTGAATAGGATATAAGTTTTTCTTTTTCCAGATAGATTATTTCTCTATGAATTTTATTGTATTGTTTGTTATTTATCTTTCTCTATCTAGCCTTAATCCCTCTAATGTCCCTATTTTAAAAGTTCTTCCAGTTCTGGATCACATATTGTTTATTTGCTTGTTTCTAAACCTTTTAGTACAGTCAGGGAAACTATGAACCATAACTAAAAAGGGGAGTGAGAGATTTATACAATATCTTCTCTCTTTTCACTGAGTCATACAGTTGAACATCTTTGAAACCATTTATGAGTACTGACATGAGCCATGTTTATTGGCCATGCTTCAAATACATTTACAGTGGTGTTTAGGTCAGTGAGCTTTTGGATTAGGCTCCAGGTATCGTGGAGAAACATGAACATAGACTCATTACCACACATCATCTCATCACAATTAGATTTCATAAAAAACACTGATATGCAAGCCACATGCAAACCCACAAATATGCACTCTGAAACACAGAGAAAAGCTATCCTCACAAAACCACACCAAAACCAAACTGAGACCTGCTAAGCATTCATAAGACTATGAAGCTACACAGCCTTTCTGCTGACCCTCTGCCTCTCCAGCTACATCTCACTACATTCCCCAGGTTGGCTTGGTGACACTGTTCCTCAGCCTGGCAGCAGTGGCTTTGTATCACACATTGCCAGGTCCCAATGGCATTCTCCAGGCTGTAGAATTGGCCATAAGTATCACCAAATCTGGAAAAGCACACTGAGATTGTCTAGAAGAGATAGTAAAAAGGACTACAAAAAATGATAAAAAAAAATCCAAAAACACCTGGGAAAAAACAGGTAGCTCGAGGTGCAGAGCAGTTGGGGTTTGTTCCCAGGCTTAGAGAAGCTCTGCTGCTATTTTCTGCATCCATTCCCTGAAGATCATGTAGTAGCAGAGGAAAGATTTCCAGGACTAGTAAGGATTGCTTGGCTGTCTTTGAGCTTTTTTAATGCCACATTTTGAAAACCAGTCTCAGGCAACAAGAAATGTGTAATGAATCATAAAAAAAATTACATCGTGTTACTCATGACTAAAGCAAGATCAGGAGAAATATTTCTTCAGGCAAACAACATCTCAGGAATTAGCAGCTCTGCCAATACCTGTGCACTGGCTATCCCACAACTTCTCCAAAGACTGATGTGTGTTTGTCTCAACTATTCCAATTCTTTCAAACAAAGAACAGCTCACAGATAGCGAGACTATGTGCAGCAGGTTTTATATTTAGCAAGGTGCACCAGAATGGACTTTTCTCAAGCCAGTGTCTCTATAAATTCTTTATAAATAAACCACAGAGTAGAGCAGTGTTCTGTTTGTCCCTCACGTGCTTTCCCAAACCTATCTTTCACAAATAGGAGAAAACCGGAAACTAGCAAGTGGATGCTTAACCAATGTGTGCCTATCCTTCATCTTACCTAAATAAGCTCCCATTTTTAGTTATCATCACGTAAGATAACAAGTGCCCCAAAAATTTTACACCAATATCATGCTAGTCTTTGTTAATGAACAGTGTATTTCTCTGAATTGTATCAAAATCTTGGAGGAATGCAAGGATTAAGTAGCACTCCAGTGCCAGTGAAATCAGTCATAGCCAAAGGATATAAGCACTTATTCTTCTGGAAGATATATCTCCTTCTGTCAACAATTTTTGTTAATGCTACTTTTGAATGTGAGAAAAGCAGCCTTGCTTTCCTATTCTTCACTTGGAAACTAGGAGGAATTACTGATCCATATTCAAATGATATGCGGAAATCCACCCAATGAAGTTCCAGTTCTAAACGCTACCTCCACATGGCTACTTACTTGCAGATGATGCAGCCCTAATTATGAACAATATCAAACACTTCTACTGCTAGGGAAGCAGTGACTCCCTAGAGATAGACAACACTTTAGTGATGGTGGGATGCATCACAGAAAATATCTGAAACTCTTTGCTATAACTCGTATTGTGGCTCTGTATCATGGAACACTCACGGTCTAAGCATAAACAGAAATTTCTTAGAATTCTTACATTATTAAGCAGTTATGGCTAAATATCAATAAAATATTTATTCCCTTTTCACTTATCCCTTTCAGGGAGTGCTAGTAGTCAGTCCATGCGCAAATACAGTTGTGTAACTCTGTCTCCAAGGCAACTGAATGTCCGAAATCTCGTGAGCTATGAAAAGCAGCAAGTACCAGTAGATGCCATCATGTAAGTACCCAATGCACCCTTCAGACTTCCCAATGCAAACACAGTATCATCAAATAGGGAAGGGGTATCAGAACTCAATTCAAGGCCCAACTCATTAAATATGGTTAGTTCAGGTCACCCTTCCTGTTCTTCCATCAAGGAGTCGCCTGGCAACTGAGGGAGTGAGGGGAGAGGAGTGGGCTTCAGAGAGCTGGGAGATGTGTGCTGCTCATGCATAATGGCAGGATGCTTATTGAACAGGCACATCTTCATGCCCAGCCAGTGGGGAAAAATCCCTGCAAGAGTGGAGCAGTCAGAGGCCCCAGGCGTGAATTGAGACAAGGAGAAAGCTCATGTGAAAGGATGTGGAGTAACTCTGAGTGCTGCTAGGAGCTGTGTTTGGTTTTATGAGCTCACAAGCATGTGTCTTAATCAAATCTGGGATCTGCTCCTGGGAGACAAATGTACATTGTGATATAATACAAAATCCCAGAATAGCAGGTATGCTTGATTATCTTAACATCAGTGTATATGTACGTGACCATGTACTTTACCCATGTTATAAATAGGGAAATAACATTTTTAACCACTGTTATTCCAACTAACACCTACAAACTGCAGTGTTTGATATTGTTTTACCATACTTGTCCTCATGTTCTGCATCAAAACCAAAATCACTGTATCTGGGTTCAGTGACTGGAATTTAATGCCCACCTGGTTTGCTTTGTTTCTTCCTGTAGGTTCATCACTGCAAAAGGTATCAGGATCTGTGTACGTGCTAATCAGCAATGGGTGCAGACTGCTATAAAGAAAATAGATGAGAAACGTAGTGCCAAACGCAAATAATCCTAGCATCTAGGACCAACCTGCTGGAATCATCATCACTGCTGGAGATGACAAGGAAGAAAACCTTACTATCTGCTTTTGTCTCTTATTTATTATGTGGCAATAAAGTCTTTGAACAAACACAAACTCACCAGAATCTATTCATCACGGGTTGAATGCCCGCAGACTTCTTCATTTTATGGGTGAACCCTATTAGACTTTATTTTCTGAAATGCTTGCTAGTATTTATTTACAACTGAATGTTGATATCATCTCATCCTCGCTGTCCTGACGGGGATGGCATTTAATGGTGAATGACTGAGTTTCACGTAGTGAAGACGACCTCCCACAGAGCTGGAAGAGTACAGACTTCCATGCTGATGGAGATCAGAGCATTCTGCACTGAGTGCTGGTTTTAAGAAGGTGCTGTAAAAGTTAGTTATTCATACCTGTATAATCTATACACAAACTGATTTCATGCTTCAGGCTATCACCCGACCTGTGCCACATTCAGAACATGATCCTTGAGCCTTTCATTTTTACACACAGTATTGCTCTATTAGCTCAGTTCACAAAGATGTGTGAATATTCTCACCAAGAGATGATGTGGAGTAATTCAGTGTAGCTCAGTGAATGTTATCCTGTTCAGTCTTACCCTGGGGATACCTTATCCTACCAATGACATCTGTGAAGTTACTTCAGTTTTGCTCTCATGTGAGACCCACCTGAAGCAATTAGTTTGTTTTTTCCATTGCTTTTCTCTGAATAAGAACAAACCATATCTGAAAAATGTATTCCACAAACTCATGGGAACACCCTGCATTAGCGAACTATGTACATTTATATGTCTTATCAGCTTGAAACAGATACATGCTACTAACAGAAAGCTTTGACCTTTAATACAATTAATATAAACCTGAATCAAACAGCAAGTTTTGGGTTTTTTTTATTGTAATGCAAATGGATACCGCTGAAAGAGGTCCCAAGATGACAGCACAAATCTGAGAACCTAAGAGCAAGTAAGCTAGAGTTGACACTATTGCTAACTCATTACTCAGACTGCTTTGGAATAATCTCATTCCAAGCTTTCTATGCCATATTTCAGCATTTAGACAATGCCTCTTCAAAAGTTCAAGTACTTGAAAAACAAAGTTTATACCATGCCCGGGTGGTCCCCACATTATCAGAAGCAGACATGGAAGAGCTCTCTGCTCAGAGAGAGAAAAGAAGGCACTTGAGAAGCTTGAGGGGTAGCAGAGAGCTATAGGCAGAGGGGCTCCTAGAATAAATGCCCATTCATATTACCATGAAGGATGGAGCCTGCACTGCTGCCAGCCTATGGGCTTTTCTTCCTACATAACCTCTTTACATGAGTGATACTCACAGAACTACAGGATTTCTAAACTAGAGCTTAAAAATAAGATCACACTACTCTAAAAGCCAGTCTTTACAGTTCCCTGCTTTGGTCAATACTTTAGACAGAATTTGTCCCCTGTAGCTCACATTTTGTCAGAGTTCAGTGCTGTGTGAGGGAACAGATTTAGTTTTCACTATCCAGGACAGGTTTTTAAGTAGTGCTCTTGCTAAGGCAGGGAAAAGAAGGATGACTGTATGTGTTACACTACAGAACAGACTAAGGCAGGCTACTGAACCTCTGTTAAAAGAAGTGATGCTTCCTTACTGAAGGTCTCGATATCACCAAGACTAGGGAAAAATAGTTGTTGCTACAAATTTTGGAAGAAGAGCTTTACAGGTAGAAAGAAATGTTGACAATAAGATGTCACTGGAGTATGGCATTATATAAATTTTGTTCATTAATTTTGAATTGTTGATCTTACGGCCTCAGTTCTTCATATTGTTGACAATAAAAACACTTCTGTTCCCTTCATCATCACCAGAGTATGTGTAGGCTACAAAACCAGGTCCCTTATAAAAGCATTTTTATGGTAAATGCTCTCAGATAAATACCATCAACTTCAACAGATCAAATTCATCCAGGACCAAAACTATCTAGTATGCTTTTTGCAGACAGAATTTTAATGCCTATGCTCATACTTAATAGTATCATATCCTGGAATGAATCTTGCCAAAGTGAATTATTTTTTTAATTAGGACTATCACAACCTGAGGATATATTAACCATCACATAGCAATTAATACTTTATATCTATTCATCCTCATCAAAATTCATAGAATTATAAATAATTTTTAAGAGTGAATCATCCTACTTAGCAATTACTCCTTGTTTGTTATACCTTGCAAGATCAGTAGAGATCCTTGTGCGGTTCTTGAGAGTTAATTACTATCGGTGATCAGGGCTCACAATATCTCTTCCTACTCAGTCTTTCCCTGACTGTTCCTTACCCCAGTTGTTGCTCTGGTCCCAGTTGTGTGCTATTTTTGTCAACTCTAGCTGTGGATAATGTGGAAGCTTATCTGTATTAGCACTGTTTCTCCCTAGCACTTTTCCCTAAGGGTCTCAAAAGAAAAAATGGAAAACCTCCTTTTCATACACACAAGCACAAAAGGAAAGTGCAAAATGAAGAGCCAGAGTGCTGCTCTTGTGTCAGAGGCAAGTAAGAACCATGGTCTTGGTCTTTCCAACATCCTTAGGAAACACCTACAAAACAGCAAAACACACAAAACCCACAAAAAATTAGGGTTGGGGTCTAAGGTACATTTGAAGATTTCAGGCTGTGGCTGGACTGATGTTTTTCCAGCTCCTGGCTGCCCAAAATTTCTTCTCCAAGTGAGGCAGAGAGCAGGGGACTCAGGTTTTCCCTTCTTGCTCAGCCTTTGCTAGATCACAACCTATAATACAAACATCGACTTTCTTTGGACTCCTTTTGTGATACCTGTGCACCACTTTGCCACAAAGGACTCTCCAAATACATATGGGCAGACCAGGGTGCATCAATATTTGAAACAAATCAACCATTTCTTTCCTGTCCCACATCACTAAGTTTCCACAGAGACTTAAGAGATGCACACTGTTTGGATCTTGGGCACTGGGGAAAGGCAGCAGAGAGCACAGGGGACAAAGCCTCACACCTTCACTCACTTCAACAGAGGCAGACAGGGCAATTCCCCACCCCGTGTGGGCACGCTGGCTCGTTTAAACTTCCGTGGCAATAACTTTACATAGCTGCTGCTGTATTATTTTCACTGCTTATTTATAATTAAGGAACTGGAGAGTTAAAGGTTTACAATGACCATCAGCTTTCCTGGAAACTGCTAATGCATCACTCAATCCCTAGCCCCTAGTTAAGGATATTCCTTGATCTAGAGTTTTTTTGTTTTCTTTTGGCTTGGTTTTTTACATAACTTCTGACTACCTTTTGTGCTCTGCTTTATGCTGGAGGTTTTCATCAGCAGATCACCTATTTTAACAGATTGCTCTAGACCCTTCATGGGAAGAAGAAAACAGAGGAGGACTGTTGATGCTATTTTGCTAGATATTGGTGCATGATACAACAAGTAAGGCACATTAATTTAGCAAACACAAATATTTTCTTCTCTCATTCCTGTGGAAAAATGCAATGCAAGCATTTTGGAAAGCTAAACCTTATATTCTGAATTTAAAATTAATTGATTACTTGACCCAAACTATTGGGATGTGCTACAGAAGGTACAATTCAAATTCTATGGCAAGTGAGTACAGGAAAAGGTGAGGGGAAAGAGAGTGGGTAAAAAGAGAAAAGGGGTGACCAGGAGTCATTTCAGAAGAAAGCAGTATGAGGTAACTGCCATTAAGTCCTTCATAAATCATAGTCTTTTAGCAGCTCCCTTGCTCCCTTGAGTTTTTATCTCTGCACTGCATATGTCCTAAGTTTCTCATCACTTTGGGGAACAGAAGCTTAAAAGAAGTGCCATAAACCTGGAAGCCCTCAACTGTACTCTTCCGTTAGCAAAGATGTGGGAACAAACCCAAAACCATCTGAAACTACTAATCTGCAAATGCTTGTCAGTGTAATTCACAATACAAAGTTTAGCTGGGGGTGATTTGTACAGCATCATAACACTCTCTATAGAGTGTTCTGTGATGAGCACTGTCTCTGTTGCACATCCCAGGAGCAGGAAATTCTAAGGGCCTTCCTGCAGTAATACCTGGCCTGTTCTGTGGGTACCTCTGACTGCCCTTAGTGCCTGTGGGTGTGCATGGCCATGATATAATAGTTTCTCATACTGAGAGCTATTTCTGTCTGTCATTTACCACCTCTTCCTATCTATCCACCCACAAATTTTAGTTTGCTTAGAAGACCTGAGAAGGGAAGAGACCCACCAAGACAACTCCTACAGCCACTGTACAGAAGATTTAAAAAATATTCCACTGTTATGTCATGGTATACCTTCCCTCTCATTTACTGTTGTGTGAAACAGTAAATAACTATTCCAAAACCAAGTATGGGATTGCAATTTACATGAACCTTCTAGCTTTGTGAGGCTCATTTGAGATATTTGTACAGCATGTTCAAGGCCAGGGTATAGCCTCTATTCAGATTGTCTAAAGGAACAACAGACAAATGGGGTTACCCAGCAAGTTCCTTCCTGGAAAAGTTCTGGTCTCCCTTCCCATCTGTGTGGCTTGGAATAAAAGGATCTAAACCAAATTATTACATGTTTGTTATGCAAAGGAAGTGACTGGTCCTTTCACCAAGGCACAAAAATACAAGCTCATGTCCTGCTCTCCTAATGACTTATTGTTCATTTTTGTGCAGTGCTTGTTACTTGATTTGGGCTGGTTATTATGTATCATATTAATATATTATGTTTCATCATTATGTATCATATTAAATGATGTATCATTATGTATCATATTAAATATTTCTTGTGTTATGTCCTTAAAGGCCAAAGAAAAAAACCACCTCAAAAGCTATTTAGAAACTGTAACACCTGAAACAAATCTGATAATTCTTTTGATCCCTCTGGGCTTCTGAGCCTGTTGGTTGCACTCTGACACTACAGTTTTCTCAAGAGCCATTATTGTTATAAGACAAAGCACTAAGACTTGGAGCATCTCTGAAAGATTGGTGTTGAAAAGAGTGATAGTAGGAGTGCACAAGAACATGAATGGACGCAAGTGGAGACGTGTTCAAGACAAGGTTTTTATAGGCTTCTCAGTGGGGAAAATACCTACTTGTTTCCCACTCTCTGCTGTGCAACATCCGCTGTGTTGTCAGCTCTTACATGCCTATTGCTCTGAAGCCATTAGCAAGTTACTCTGGTATTTCCCAGTGGAACAACATTGACTCACACAAAACCCCTCAAGTGATAATTGCCCAGTGCCTCTCTGTGCAATGTGAGAAGAAAATGGCTGTCAGGGCTCCAACCAACCTCCAGGGTCAAAATACCTGCCTATAAATAAACCCTGAACAGGAATTGCCATGCAGTGAGTCTCCAGTTCACCTGGTACTATCCTTGGGGTGCTTTTCATGAGGTGTCATCTGGTTCAGGTTTGATTTATTAAGGCCTTCTAGCATCAGTTTCTCTCATGAGGAAGACCTTCTCTGCTCCGAGGGACCTGTTGTAATAATACCAAATGAGTTAAGCAACTAATCTGGCAAAATATTGCAGATCTTCATTTTAAGATTTTTATTATGTTAGAAAAAAGTGAAGTGGTAACTACTTCCTAGATACAGTTCATTATATGATTATTAAAAGCTTACTCTAAGGCATGTTTTATGGGCTCATATTTCTAAAACGAAAAATCATTCAGTTGGAGAACAGCAGCTAGGGTAAATTTCACTCTTTAAACTCAAACTGGTTGATTCCTCCCTATTGTAACTACTTGTAGTGAATGAAAGTTACAAAACTGTATAAATTCAGTCTTTTAAACTAGAACTGTAAGAAACAGTTATCACTCAGAAAACCTTGTGTCTCGGTTTGAGACAAAACCCAGGGGAGAAATATACCCCGATAGAAAGCAGGATTTCTATCACCCCTCCCCCCACCAGGTTCGGGAAAGAGAAATATTTCCTCGGAGGAAAATGAAGAGGGAAAAACTATTTATTTAACAAAATACACAGAGAAAGAAAAAAACCAAGAAAGGATAATAATGCTAAACAATAAAATCTCCCGCTTAGGAGAGGGAAGAAAAAAAACCTGGAGAAGTCCTTCCAGCTTTGATCTTTCTCGCTGAGTCGACCTGGGGAATTTCAACCCCCACCAAACCAGTGGAGAGGATCCACAGAGGGAAGCCAATTCTCCCAGTGAGGTCTTCCGAGGTTCTGACGCTCCAAGTCCAGAAGAAAAAGAGAAACCAAAGTCCCAAAAAAGGAAGGAAAAAAAACCTTCTTCTCTCTCTTCTGCTCGAAGGAAAAAAGAAGAAACCGAGACGAGAGAAAAAAACTCTTGCCAGCAAGCGTCCCCCACACTTGACCTTGAACAAAGATCCCTGTGGACTGTTTTTTTTTCCTCCCCTCTCAGGCACAGAAAGGCATAAAATTCATTTTCTGGGCATAAAGCAGACGATATAGGATATATCATACACCATAAAAATCACCCCAAGACACCTTGGAAGAAGCTTTGTGGTTACAGCTACAGGTTTTACTAGAACTATAGCCGGGTAGGATTTTCCATCTCAAAAACCATTTAAGAGCTCTCAGGACTTCAAATGACAGTCTGGAATTACATGAACATATTTGCAAAGTCTCAAAATGTGTTTTGCTTTGAAGCCCACAGACTTCCCTGTGGCTGCCTAACAGAGCCCCTACTCAAAAGCAGGATTCATGAGGTGGCTTGTGGTGATGGTTATGTTCTACAGGAGAGAACACAGCATGCTGTGGTATTAGCCAGGGCTCCCTGGAGTCAGAAGAAAGCATCAAACTTTGGATAAGCTCCACCACACAGAAGGGATGTGAGGTAGCTCTCCTAGAGCTGCTTCTAAAGGTACCGGGGGAATAACCACAGGAATACACAGCCATTATGATTGGGGTACCTTATTCCCATTTCCACTAATAAAAGTGGCCTTTCCTTTGATCTCTGATCTTGTCAGTGGTCTGTTGGGCAGAAAGTGCCCTTCTGTGTTTCTGTGGGGCTCTTTACGTACAGTGTTCAAAAGGTAGATGGTATGGTAAGCAGAAAAGTAGCTAAATTAAAACTGGCTAAAATAAAACTTAGTTCAGAAGACTTTGGCCACAACAGGATTTGAACAAGAAATGCCTTCACATGGGGGCTACTAACAGAAAATGGACAGGAAAGACCTAGTTCTTTGTCACCAGAATTTAAATCTTCTACATATGCCCAGTGCCCACTACTCCACTTCCTTTTTTTGTTTTTTTGCCAAAACCAGAATCCAAAAAATGAACAATAATTAATAAACTCCATGAAATGAGGTTCATTTTTACCACTTCGTTTTCTACCTTAACTCAGAAGCCACCAGCAGTGAAACTCACACCACAGCCACTGTGCACATGGTGAGACACAAATTTCCAGTCCAATAGGAAGACAGGAATTCCCAACCACATTGCACCTGCAGTCTGGTGAGTTTAGAATTCATTCTCAGTGTTGATTCCTCTGATAAAAACAGTAAGAAATTCTGTTGAAGGCAGCTACAACATAACTTGCCTAATGAAAGATTCATCTCAGTGGTGAGCTTCCAACAGGAGCAAGGAGAGCTCCTGTGCTTCAGAAATCTCTTATTTTCTCTCCTGTAACTGTGACATCTGGAAGCCAGATATATATAATGCCTTCTAATGTCATTGATGCCTTATGGCAATGAGCTGCATGGGTTAATGACATTTTATGAAGATTCCCAAGCCAGTTTCAGATATAGTCTTTCCTTTTTTGCCTTGCATACCTGTGTTTCATCTCTTATTTACCGTTCCTTATGTATATAGACCTAATCTTCCAGTAACCTGATTTATCAGTTATTGTCAGCTTTCTGACAACATATCTTACCTTTTTGTTGGAAACTTATCTTACTTTTAAATGTATTATAGATGTGAGGATGCACACAATTTTGTTGGTTTTGGAAACAAAAACAGCATTCAAGACAAATGTGTACAAGTGATTATATAATGAAGTCTTATTCCTGACTTTGTGCACTTAATACTGTAAGACCACTGTTGCCTACTATCTACAGTATTGATACAGCCTTGAATCCACAGGCCATACCTGCTGCTGAAGCTCTCATGTGATGTGCATAATAACAAACAAAAAAACCCCCTTTTGTATAGGCTTAGGTTGAAGCACAAAAAATACACATTCACACAACATGGGAAAGCCAAACCAAAGAACACTTCTAGTTTTTGTGAAGTCACCCATGCACCCTGAGGTTACTGCCACTGTTTTTGTCGCTGCTTGTTCACGGCATTTTCCTGAAGAGAAGTTCTATGTCTGATCTTCCTTATTTGTAGCATTATTACTAGCTTTTCAGAGCCAAATAATTCTGGGTTTGGGGAGGGATAATTTGCTATAAACATTCTCATAGCGGGAGAGAGAGGTGCAGAAGAAAGTCTATAGAAAAATACCCAGGGATTTTTTTGTTGCTAAGTACCAGGGCTATGCAGAGGTGACAAAGCTTAGAAGAGTAACCAAGGTAGCTAATAGTTCTGTTGACTAAAATGCTAGAGAAGAGAGATTTTGCCAAAAATTTAGTGAAAAAGAGACAAAAAAAACATGCCTAGGAGACTATGTTGTAAGGATAATTTTCAAGGAATTTGCTGTTGGAGGCAAGTTTGGTTTTTTCTAAAAAGCCAGTGTTAAAGGCACAGCAGGCACCAATACCTCTTAAGAGGGAAAATAATTGCAAGGAGTAAAGAGGGGAGATGGATTGGTCCTGTCCCAGGAAGAAGAAATGGAGAGGGAGCAACAGGGAAGAACAGTAGTGCCAAAGGAGTGTGGGAGGCAGATAGGGGGAGAAAAGAAAAAAAAATCAGAAAAGTGAACGACAGGAGGAAAAAGGGGGAGAAATTATAGATGTGGAACACCATTGGTGCTCATGTCATTTTCCAGTTTCTCTTAGAAGGCTGATTCCTACAGCACAAGCTGAGAATATGCTCGATACTCTGATTTTCTTGGGAAGAGCTGCCCAAAGTGTTATCTCTGTCATAGTGCATTCTCTCTGCAGAGCACCCCTGTATGAGGAAGAGAGGAATGACTGCGATCACCATTACTTCCCTAGCACTCAGAACAAAAGCTGTTGGTCTTCTGACAGTTACATTTCATTCAGCTGCACCCCAGGGAGAGGAGGGGATGGCTTCCATTTCTGGATACCTATCAACCTTCCTTTTTTGGAGCTAAGCTGCTGTGCCTACACAAGTTATAGGTGCTGTACAATACTGGAAGTTGGTGCCAAAAATAAAACCACTGCAGTTTATACACTTGGAGAAAAAGGAGCACAGATTTCATTCTATGTAAACATTGGTTTGTCCTTGGGAGAACATTTTGAGCTGTTCCTACCAGCAGTACTTAGTGCTGCTCCACAAACAATGTTTTTTCCCAGTTTTTCCCAGGTACTTTTATCCTTTAGCTTAGTTTCCCTTTCATCAACACTTCTCCAGCTGTTTTCTGTATATGAGACCTCCCAGATTAGTTCACAGTTGCATGCAGCAACACCAACTGTTCATATATTGCACGTGACTATAATTATATGTAGTCATACTATACAAAAAAGTAGTTAAGCTCAGTGTATGAACAGTAAATATTACTGTCTGATTTTGTATGGAATGTATTGAAAAGGTCCCATTAAAGCATTCATAGTGAATCTTGGATTAGAAATCAGGTGTGCAGGCTGCCCAGGTTCACTTCTCTTCTGTGGGTTCCTTATCCAGCACACCACATTAACTATGTGAAGACTGATCTCCAGTGGCAGCAAGTTGCCTTGGAAATATCAGATGAAAGGTCAAAAAAAGACCTTTCAGCAGGGCAGTATGTGTCAGTCCCAACATACACAGAGAGCTAGACGAACGCATCAAAGGCTGCATTTTTTCCAAAGACCATGCCCACCCCTGATACTTGTCCCAAGACCACATAATCTTCCAGATGGATTCATAAAGCTCCATTAGCACCCCAAGCCCACTTTCTGGCCCAGCTACAAAGGCTTTCTCAAATGTACTCTTCATGATTCCCTCCCAAGCCAGCTCCCAAGGCCATGCACATTCCTGAAGTTATACCCAACTGCACTCTGAGTGCCACAGTCACTCTTAAACCCATTCATAAGTGACAGAACAAACCTCCAGCAAGTGACTAAACAGGGCACCAAATGCAGCTAGAAACAACAAACTCACCACGTGCACACTAAACTACTTGAAACTGTAAATCACTAGGCAGAAAGGAAGTCTCTGAACAAACATGGGCTCCATTCAATCCTACAACTCTTGTAGGCTTGTATTTTCTGTGAATTAACAACTATGTGAGGATCATAGCCAACCAGCTGTAACTGAATCATGTGATGAGGGGTTTATCTATCATACTGGCCCCATTGCTAATGAGATGGAAAAATGGGATCTGAGCCTCCAGAGCCCTTTGATTAAACTCATGCTCATTGAATAAACCAAAACAGCACCTTGAAGCCACATCATTATATTATTTCACTCCAGTAGACAATTTTGCTTGTAAAACTGAAGATGACATTTGATGGTTGAGATTTTGCTGAAATTAAAAAAAGTAGTCTCAGGTAAACCAAAAGATTTTTCAAACTTGTGCTTACCTTGGCAAACTATTGGGTTGACAATATGAACAGTAAATCCCACAAAAATCCTGAAAGATTTAATTTTTCATCTGTATTTCACATTTAAACTTAAATTTTAAAATATTATTTAACTTTAAATTTTTATTGTGTTCTTATAATTTAGGATAACATCTATAGATAATATAACTTTTAATATAAAATATCTTTAAACTCTTGAAAATGAAATAAATTACAAAGACTAATTTCCTGGAAAATGAAATAAAATTTGTTTTTATAAAGTTTGCATTTTAGTCTAATTTGAGACCAAATGAGAAATGAGTACTCTTGGAAACCCCCACAAATCCTGGCATTGATGCTAATACAGTGTGGGATGAGGTACTAAACATATTAGCTGTTACAACTAAGGAAAAATATGTGAGAAGTCTGAAATCTGGCTGAGGAACCAAGTAAGTTCCAGTAACACACTCTATGCTTATCTGTTAGTAATTAGTCCAACTTAGCCCATACAGAGTAATTACAGAGAGCATTTTAGAGGGCAAGCACAGAGATGGAGAAAATCAGGTGTCCAAGGGTTACAGAAATTGTGTTCTGATTCATTTTTAAAGCCACTTGACATTTACACCTATGACAAAGTCGTGGGCTGGCAAAATGGGGCTCATGGAGGGGAAAATACTGAATAGGGAAGCCACAATGAAAAAAGTTGGTTGGGGGAAGGTCCAACAAAACCTCATTTTTACTCAGATAACAATTGTGGAAATTATCTCGCCTGCTTCAATGTTCAGCACAACATCATGCTGCCCACTAAGCACTGCCCTCAGAAAAACCCAGACACCATCTTCACAGAAGAACATGGAAAGAAGACAGAAGACAATTTAGCTGCATGTTTGATTCTCAACTTAATACAGTAATGGATTATTTATGACCATCTGCCACCTAGCCACCTGTTATACCTTTCAGCAAATGTTTAAGAGCTGCAAAGGGCATACACATGCCTGCTTTGAAATGGCTGTAACATAATTAGCTCATCCCTTAAAAAACTCAGTACACAAATAAGCAAGGACACCCTAAAACCTAGGAAGTTTGCAATTCTAGGAGTCAATTAAAAGCACAATTAATAAATCAACTAAGTTACAACTTTCTCCTTACAACATTGAAAAAGCTGCTAAATATTCTAAGATCCTTTGGGGAATCCAAACTCCTTTCATATGTAGAACAGCATCAAAGGTGGGATGGGAAGTCTGTCCTGCTGTAATCTAACCCCACCATCAGATAAAGACACTTGGAGTAGAGCATTACTACAGTTTACTAACTTTTGCAGCCTTAGGCTGCAGTTTTTCCCCTGTCTCTTCTATTATTTCAGATTAAATTTCACATGGACTGTCCCTACCTACCCTCACAGTTTCAAACAAAAGGAGCCCTACCCTGTACTTCTGCTGCAGTAAGCAAGGCTACCTCTCAGGGCTCCATGAAGGCTGCTTTTCTGCCAGGCTATGCCCACCAACCTGCTGCCATCTGGGACTTGCTCTTCGTACCTGCAGAGCCATCCTCACAGGCAGCACTAAAGAAGGATGCAAACCAGTGAGAGCTTTCTAGAGCGAACACAGACAAAAACACACATCTTCCAAGTCTCCTAACATTCTTAAAAATGCTGCCAGACCCTCTTTTTTAAATGTAGATCTTACAGACAAATCATGCAGTCCTGTTTATTTCTCTAATTCTTGTGTGTCAGTTCAGCTGTGATTTTGGGTGCTTCTGTCTATTCATTTGGTATGATTTTTTCACTTGGCAAACACAAGTCATGGCTCCTTGCTCACTGATGTGACAGACAAGCGTTGCCGGTCCTCTCACAGTCTAGTAAACAGATCCAGACACACTCACTCGGTCCAGCAGCACCATGCCATCACTATCCTTTTACTCAAGCAAAATGATTTGCTTTGATGCCAGCAGTAATTTAAGAGAATACAGATGGAGGACTTGCAGTATTTGGCCCAATAGTTTTGACAGGGAAAAAACATGGTTGCTTTAGCTGTTTATTCCCATAGGAATTATTTTTGCTCTTGATAAAGTGGGTTACTGGAAAGCACTTCCAGGCTTCAGCAGAGCTGATTCAAATCTGATGGGGGAAGTGGGGAGCAGGCAGGTGGTGTGTGTTAATTTGAGATTGTTCAGATCGACTAACCTTTAGCTCCTTTTCCCTGCCAAGTTCTCTCGTGGATTTATTCAGCACTGTATGAATTACTGCCTTTCTGCTTCTGCTCCTGGGGGGTCGGGCAACCAGTACTGCACAAGATTCATAATGTCCTTCTTCCAAGACTGCAAACACAAGCTGGTACAGAATGGAGTCAGTGATACTCCACATACAGCTAGGTAAGACAAGAAGGCAAAAGAACTGCCAAGAATGAAGTAATACTGTATGAGATTGCATTTTTATGTGAGCTGCTCCATCTCTCTTTTCTGGCCTTGAATCAAATCAGCTAGAGTTACAGAGCTAACTGTAATCCTATTATAAACCCCTTCCAGACAGGAAAAGGAATGCCCCCTCCTTACTGTAGGCCAGATTCCTTGGTGTAAGACAAACGCTCTATTAACTTTCAATTCAGCTAATGGACATATTCCTGCAGTTTAAACTCACAGGTTACAAAATTATCTGTTAAATCACTTTGTTTTTAATTCTGAAAACACTTGTCAAACTGATTTTAAATTAAAAAGTTTCAAGAAGAAAGTCCAAGCACCCAAACAGATGGCTGCAGACATACCCCACCACTTGAAATAGCAAGTAAAGCTCAGCCTTCCAAGAGCAGGCATAGTAACTATTTGGGCCTCCTGTGCTTCCCTGGGATGCAGAATTGCACAGTCCTTTCATCAGGGTCTCTACACAGCCATTATTACAACAGAAAAAATTCTCTGCTAACTTTACTTGCTAAGATGAGTGTAAGCAAAATTCTCCTTAACTACACAAGCACAAATGGCCCTCATGTCGTCAAAAGCAGAGTCTTGCTTTTTGTTAACTATTCAGCAGGAGAGTTTTCCACCAAAACAACAGTAGATCCCATATGTGATATGACGAGGAAAACACAGAAGGTACCCAAGTGTGCTCTGCACGGATTACAAATGATTTAGACTTTAAAACATCTTGGAATACTGCTAGCAATGCAAATCCTTTGCGACAATTGACACTATAGAATCGACATTTGCTAATGGCCAAGGAACGGATATATGGCTAAAAAGCAAGAAGCCTGTACTACTCCCATATCAGTGGTATGACCATACCAGAGGAGCAGCACTGGCGAGTTGAGAAATCACCTGTCAAGCTGTTCAACAAGAAGGAAGTGCCTTAGGCCAGCCAATGAACATCTGTTCAGGCCAATACGTTTAGGCCTCACTGGAAGACCTAGACCCAACTTAGGGCCCCAAACTGGCCTCGCTATACAATCATCCTCTGGGTGAACTGAAATGCCAATCACTCAGCTTTTCCTGTGCTTTATAAAGACCTCTGGGCACTGCACAGCCACACTGCAGATAACATGGACCTCCCATCTATCCATTAGAACTGAGGTAAATCCTGAGAGGGCAGTCTAGTTTTGAAGGTGTTCAGGCTGGAACCTCTCTGTAGGGAGAGGATATCAGGTTTCAGGCCTCTCAGTCTAGATTATCTCAATAGCACTATATCTGGTAACAAAACCAAGTTACTTTTGACGCAGGAAAAGTTGGTGAGTAACAGGAAAAGCAGACAAGGGCTGGAACAGTAAAGATGCCAATGATGTTTCTATAGCAATCTTGACAATCCTTATCCCTTCCACAGTGGAGAAGGTGGGACACCATATGCAAGGCTGCATATTCAGTCTGTGCTTGCCTTGTGTCATGCACTGGCCCAGCTCAGATCAAGAGACTGGAAACAATTCCCTCTCCCTTCTGCACCAGACAATGAGCAGCAGTGTAAATAGAACATTTTCTACCAAGCAGAAAGAGAGGTCTTATTTGAAATATTCATTTCAGCTGATTGCCAGAGGCACATAAACCTCTCCTCCATGTTTATTTATGTAATCAATGCTAAGAGAAGCTTGTTATTCTCTCATTTGCTAGTCAAGTCAGTCACTGTTTTTCCTAGTATCCTTCTATTATCAAATGTTTTGCAGAGTACAGTACATCAAAGAATTCTGATAGAACCAAATGGAGTTGCTGTGAGTTGCTCTGACTTCTGGTACAATAGACCTCTAGGACTGTTGTTTGAGTCACCTGGGTATCTTCCACCCAAAGCATCTCCAAGCAAGGGAAGCAGTTGAAAGGCTTATGAAGGAAATGCAACAGCTTCCTACTTCAACACGAAACATGAAGAATCAGTGAGCACTGAAACTAAGGAGCTCTGTGAAACTCTAGCAACACTCTCCAACAATTCAGCATGGAGACACAAATGCTAAGGGCCTGCTGCTGAGCTAGGCACTGCTGGCAGAGCTGTCTAGAACTTGGTCTAACAGAGATCTGCACAACCCAGAACTGTAATTACAGCTTGACACAGCTCTCCTAACAAAGAAAACTGCGATTCCCCTCACACAAAAATTCTGTATAGAAGTTTCACAGTTCCCAAGAGCTTATCTTGATTCTGGACCTAGTTTCTTCTTCCTGGCCAGACAGACCCTCAGGACACTCCATGAGAACTCCAACAGGCTCCCACAAAATTCCTGCAGGCTGAGAACATCCCAAGAGTTCAGCAGGACACCATGCAACATTAGGATGGCAGAGGGATATGCTCTGTCAAGGAGAGGAGAAGTGCTGACAACTCTGATTTTCATCCCAGGGCTTCTGCTGCCCCTGCCATGGGGCCAGCAGGGAAAATGGTGCCTCCTCCAAGCATCCATACATCTGGATCTGCAGACCATGCACGAGCTGTGTGGCCTGGCCCCAGGACAGCCCACGTGTTCTGTCATTCCCAAGGAGCAGTGCACTTTAAAACCCCACATTTTCAGATTAGGAAAGCTTTGGGGTCCATGACCCAAAGGGAAGCTGATATCATTGCACAGCTCCAAAGCAATTGTATGCTGTGAGCACAAGGCTTTTTTAGGAGCACAAAGAAGCCTTGCTCAAGGTGGCAGGATTGTGGTTTACCAAATCTACTCTCCATACCAAGTGGTAACAGCCATTCTTAATTTCTTGGTAGTAGCATGGAAAATCCCTGGAAATAAAGACCCATAGAAACTGGTACATGTATAAAATAAATAAATAAAATGTCTGAACCTTTTTCTCCCCTCAAAATTGAAAAAAACATTTCCACTTGTATTGAAAGTTCTACTTTGTTTTCTGTTTCTAATTGGAAACACCTGTTTTCTGAATTTTGTAATTTCCAAGGGTCAATAACTTTGAGTTTCTCTACCTCAAGCTGTAAAAACCTAATATTTAGATAGCCTTTCCTACCTGAGACTGACTGATTGCATAATAAACATTTTTAAAGACTTTATGATAACCCCAGCCATTAGGTATTGATAAATCTTACATATCATCATACAATGATTAAACTGACACACACTGAGTGCCATATCAGTTGTTAAACTACTGGTAAGTGTTAGACCTAAGAACAAAGGAAAAGTCTTCATTCCAAGTCATTCCTGAGTCTTGGAAACACTAGAATCTGCCATGCTCTTGTCTTTATTATTGCTTTATATAACAATAGATCTAATTAAAAATCTCCTAAGTACTACACATCAATTTCAATTAGTTTAAATTGTCACTTGCTTACCTACCATTTAGTGGATTCTTTAAACATACGCTGAGTCTCTGTCATCTCCAGAAAAGATCTGATGATGAGAGGCCTCTAATCCATAATGCGAGGACTTATTGCAGTCAATTCATATATGAATTTACATATTTGTCTGGAGTATTTTGTATGTACATCCACATCACAGAATAGACTTTTTCCTGAATTGAAAAAAAAATGTGATGAACAAATATGCGTAACATTAGGAAGAAAGACAAAGTTAGTTTGACTGCTTGCAACTGACAATGGAGTTGGGTTCTCCATTGTTCTATGCTTTGGTTCATTGCACTCCCAAAAAGACAGTGAATGCTGTATACAGAACTGGGGTTCCATGTGAATTAGTCATAAAACTGTCCTGATTCAGTGGTGTCTAGTACTTAGTTTGAACATGAGCTGATAGGGAAGGGAACACCAAAACTTGGAGTAAGGGAGTTTTGTTCAAAGCTGTTCATTCAGAGTTTTCTCTCTCTAGGTGAATGATTTTTTTAGCTTTAAAATTAAAAAGGAAAAAAGTCACAAAAATATGATAAATTGACCTTTTTTTCATTAGATCATTGTTGCACTGACTAAACATGCAGATTACCTCTGGCAAGGGCAGCTAACCACTTTTTCTTTCATTTTTGTTTGTAAGGTGGCAAGCCAAATGGAAAACCATGACTTAAAGGAAGCTTTCAGAAGCTGTGAAGTGTTACTTAACAGCAAGTTCTGCTATGTTGCTTATGAAAAAATTCAAACAAATACTACCAAGTATATAACAAAATTCCTTGCACCACTGAAGTACCTCTCCTTCTCTATCCTTTCAGTAACTGAACATCCTTGTCTCAGATGACATAACTAAATTACAACCAAAACATTGATAAATGGTAGCTCCAAAAAAAGACATCAGCTCCATCCTCAGGGAGGGCAGTGCTTTTAGAATGACAGCTATTTCTGAAGAAATAAATTTATTTTTGAAATAAATTTTATATTAGACAGACATATACACACTATCTAGACAGAAGCATGGATGATTTGTTTTAGAAGCGTTTTCAGAAATAACCAGCACTGTCTCAGCCTCCTCCTCATTTTACAGAAATAGCTACAGACACGTTTTACATGCATTCACATGTACGGAGTGAGATCCTTACCACCATACAATGCCAGAAAGAACAGCAGCCTCCTGGTAGAGCTGTAAACCAGCCCACAGCATGTACCGACACAATAGGTCTACCATTAAATACAGATTTAGCTAGAGAAGACCCCCACGTTTCTGACATTCCAGCTTAACTTTCCACAAAGGAGTTGAATGAGCTCCTCAAAAGCACAGGGAGTTTTTAATCTTTTTATTCTGAGCTTTTCCAGTGAGTAGGCCAGGGTGTTTTCCCTTGACTATCTCAGGACACAGGACAGCCCGCTTTTCTGTGACTTACTTTAAAGCCTTGTCAGCAGATTTCTCATTCCAGACTCGAAATCTGAAGGCTAGTCCCTCCTACCCTCCCAGATGCAGCAGATATTAATTGAAACCTTTTATAATCTTATTTTATAAGTCAGATATTTTTCCACTACTAAAATGGTGTTTAGATATTTTAATGGTGTCAAAAAAAACCAGCACAAGGTCACAGTGCTGAATTGGTACTTTTCTTTTGCCAAACCTCTGGCTTATATCTCTTCAATTTCCTGAGGAGCAATCCCATTTTCTCTTACAGGAGCTGAGTTTGTCCTCTGGTGGTGCTGGGATGACGCAAGTATGTCTGCAACGCAGTATTAGTTTTTTATCTGTCCCTAGTTCTCTCCTGGCAACTGTCCCTTTCCTCAAGGAGAGCTAGCTAAGTGGCAAGCAGCTGTGAGGGTGGATCTTCGCACCTACACAAAACCCCACAGGAACAGGCTGTGTTTTGTGTGAACACAAGGTGAGCCTTGTGTAGAGCTACGTGTAAGAGGATGTAGGAAGAGGGGACTTGATTGCTTTCACCTTAGTTTTCCAACCTTAGTTTACCACACGTTCTGTTTCAAGCTAGTGCTGCTGTCCTATATATTTCTACTGCTTTTCCTGTCACCCCCTTTTTAGTTAATTTCCATTTCGTATAAACTCCCATCTTATTTTTAGATCCATTTCTTTTTGCAATGTGCTTTGCCCAAGGCAAAAGCAAACATATAAACAAATCTTCCAGCCAAACCCTGAGCTCCTTTCTTAGTGTTTGCTGCTCAGCCCTCACCAGAGCCCCTGTGCTTCACAGGTCACTCTGGCTTTCTCTGTGAAGCAGTGTGGTGTTAGAGAACAGATAAACCAGAAGGAAGAAGGAGGAGAAATAAATACAGTGTGAGCTCAAGCCTTCTCACAAGCTCTGCTCAAAGCACAGGGCAGAAAGGGGTGTTTAGCTACTCTCATGCTCTCCAAACCACCCCAGAGCTGGATTGAGCCCCAATGTCCTGTTTGCATCCAGCTCCCAATGTGCCTTCCCCCTTGCCTCTAAGAGATTAGGATGTGTGCCTTCCCCCCTGCCTCTAAGAGATTAGGATGTGCCTGTTAAAACTCTCATCCAAGAAAAAGGCAGAGACACTTCTGTGCTGCAGGAATACTTATCCCAAAAGGCAAAGTTCACTCAGATAACAACTCCTTGCAAGACAGTGTGGCCCCAGGTGAGCTGGGAGGAGCCTAGGCACCCACATTTCCAGGACTGGCATGTGTTAGCCAAAGGTAAACCCAGCCCTCTAAAGAGAATGGCTGAAAGCTGGTCACTGATAATGTTGGGCACCTATCTCAGACTTCAGCCATGTGTAAATTGCTTTTTCTGTATGAAAGCAGTGAGCCCTGCAGCAGCCCATGTGCTGTACCAAGGTATTTTGTTAATGAAGTTACATACACAATACTCAGAGGAAGGATAGTTTGGAAGGGGTTTTGGAAGAGCAGTCACAGTGTGAGCTAGCTATATGAAATGTGAACCCATTTATCTCAGTAGAGCCACATGCAAGACTGAGCAGGTGAGCACATCCCTGAAGCAGACATCGGATTCAGTTTCACCAAATAAGTGCTATGCTTGCTACTTTCTTTGAGAAATCCTACAGAAGAAAGGAAGAACAAACAAAACCAGTAAAATAGTTAAAATATTAAAATAAATATTAAATATTAAGCCCAGTAAAACATTCTTTGTATGTAAAAAGCAGTCGTTGCATTACTGAAACATCTCTAAGGAAACCATTTTGAGGTGGTTAGAGAAGCTGAAAGGATCTCTTCTACAATTGTCAATGGAGACAAAAAAAAGCAAAAGCCAAAAAAAAAAAAAAAGCAGCAGCATGAGAAACCAGCAGAGCATGGACTATCAATAGCCTTTTGTTCTGTTATTCATGTTTGACTTGGTGAAGAACAAGCCTAGGGCTGAGGATACAACCAGCCAATAGTAAATTTAAATTTTAATATCTCCTTCATGCGTGCCAAAACCACTCAGTGGTTCCTGGTAGCTTTAGGTTTACACAAGCTGAGACTACAAAAAGCAGTGCTACCTAAGGACTCCCAGAACAAATCTATTTAAGCAGCTCTTTTCTCCAGCTCTGTATCTTTTTTGAGGCTGACTGAAAGTTTGGCATATACTTAAAGGATATCTGGGCATGTTCAAGTCTTCAGAGATAGTTATAGAACAGAGATCCCAGACACAACTTCAAAGGCTCTGGGCCTCAACCACCAGAGATGCTCCTCTGATTTCCAGAGAAATACAAACATGAGTAAAGACTATGAAATTACAATCTTATCAGAAAAAAAATATAGACCTTTATTTGGTATGGAAGGACAGAATACTTTAATACTGTGGTATAAGTAACAAGCCTTGGTTCCCCAAAGTCAGAAAGAATTTGGACCAGGGGAGCAGTACAGAGTGAACAAAATTTTGGTCTTAAGCAATATTAGTTTAAGTATTGTAGAAAAATGGGATAACATGGACAATGATCCAAGTTAAAATTAACATTTTTCACATTGTCTTCTGCTTTATAACAGGATCAGAAAATGCATGAGTAAAACTTGGGGGGCAGGAGGTGCTGCATTTATTTGCTTTTAAAGTAGTATTTTTCATTTTCAAATATATATTTTCTAAGTTTCTGTCTTAAGTCTCCAGCCCTTACTCAGATTAAAAGTGAAGGCTTTGAAACACAAACACTTGAGCAGACATTTTTCCTCTCTGACATGAAACTGCACAAATATTCAAGCCAACTCTCCCCAGCACCTGACAATGTTCCCACTTTCAACCTGCTCAAGCCTACCAAGTCCAAGACAGGAGCAACAGAGTTGGCCTGTTCCATTTTTGCTGTAATCCCACCAATTTTTATACCAGTTAAGAATGGTACATCTGTTTGGTTGACACTCCAGTTCTTGGCCCAGCAAAGCAGTGCAGGCCTGTTTTCATTACACCACAAATTAATAGGCCAGACTCATATACCAAGCTGGGGTAGCCAAGACAAAAAGATCTGCCAGGGTTGTTACATGCCCATGAAATCCAGCGTTCTGACAGCACCATGAACAGCAAGGGAAAGGTAACATTTCAAATTGCTGCAGTATGATTTCCCAGATGTTTTCTGCTAGAGCACAGAGAGACAGAAATAAATTTACAAGGCTGGGAATCTACTGCCCCAAAACCCTTTGGTAGAGCCATGAGGAATGGGGGGAAAAAATTTAAAACAAAAACTGAACAAAAAAATCACACCACCCTAAAAACAACTGCAAACTGAATTCCTGGGCGCACTTCTAAGACCTGACTTTTGGCTCAATATTCAGTGTTTTTTTTAAGGCTTTTCCTATAAATTCAACCAGAGATAGAAGCAGCACCATGTGTATAAGTTGTATGAAAAGCAAACAAGTATGAGAAAAGCAGCCATTCCATAAGAACTATCACAAATACTTTTTTTCACTGAAAAACCAAAATTTGAGTCAGAAATTTTCCTGTTAGATTTCAGTGGAACATCATCAAAAGTCCATTCCTTCCTAGTGCTTTTGACCAGAAAGTATGATATATCACAAAAACACCACCTCACGACAGCCTTTAAATTCATAGATCAGACTGAGGACTCTCTCACAACTCCTCCTGAATATTGAGGAAGTGCAATAAGGTTCAGATCCCCTTGTGGCAACTTTATGCAACCAAGAACAATAACAAATATATGGAATTAGCTTAAGCTGAAGCAGAGCACTAGCTATCTTCTAGAAAGCTCTAACAGAAAGTGACTGTGACATCCAAAGCACTTGTTACATTCAATTCCAAAAGGGGCTCCTTTAAGTGGACAAGCTTCAGCTTAATACAGAATTAACAAGAGCATCAGGGAGAGAAGCTTGAAGTAAAAGAGATTCAAGATTAACTCACATCCAAAACATAGTGTGAAGAGAAGAAACAAGAAATACCAGACAAATCAGACCTTACCACAGCAAGAGAGAAGAAATAAAATTACAGCAAACACAAAGCCTTGAAGAAATGAGTGGATTGTAATGATCAAAAGCAAGGCTAAGTCTTCAATTTTACATGTCACTTAAAGGATGGTTGTTTCCTGCCACCTGAAGTCTATAAACTCCCTGTTGCATCAATTTAGGGTTGGTTAAGAGAGAACATAAATTACTACCACTGCCAGGGAAGTATGGATGCCAGTGAAAAGGCTACTATCCAAGTACACACCAGATAGTTTTTAACATTAAGAGACATGGCCTTTGTTCCTGACCACCAGAAGATCAAAGTAATACATCATGAGTTTCAAATGCTGCTCTACTTTTTCAATTCTAATTCCTTTTTCCTGACACTTGGTTTACAACTTCCTGTATGTATAAAATGCCAGGACAATAACACATTTTGCTTTGGATTATTATTTCCATACAGTCCACAACAAATTCTAGAGTATGCGACTCTAATTTCAGTTTGGCAAGAGGAGAGGTTTGCTTGATAATAGATGCCTTTTTTTTTTTCTAACAAGATTACAGTGCACGGGTTAGTCTTCTGCTTCCAATTACACATGCCATTTGTCAAAACAGGGTAGCAGTTCAAACCTCATGTCCATAATTAGCTTCTTTTCTGACATCTCAAAGACATTCATTCTGATGTTAGATGTGCATCTGATGCCTTAAATGGCTACCTAGAAACAGAGAGGCCTTGTTATGTCTATCTTAGCATAAGAGAACAGCACTTAACAAGCTACAGGAAACTTCAGAGTTACACTAGCAGTACAGGACTTGAAAAATACAAAAGTTAAAACCTAAGGCATCACACCAAAAATGGAACCTTTGCTTCAACTCATACACAACAAGGCTAACCCTCTCTTGAAAGCTCCCAATATCTCAGAATTCAAAAAAACAATTCTGTACTCCAGCTGACACAGCAAACATTGCTGGAATGTATTTTATGCAAACAGTATACACATATAAGGAATTACTTTTACTGACAGCTTGTCTTTCTTCTGGCTTTTTATCTTATAAGGAAAGCTGAAGATCCTGTTCTAAATAGATATGGACATGCATAGATCTGTGGCAGCCTGCTAAAAATCATATTGACTTAGGCAATGTGCACAAGTTTAATCTGTAGAGAAGCGTTTCACAGAAAAGTCTCCTTCTTTGATCAGGAGCTGCAGGTGATGAATGCTTCAGCACTGCCTAATGCAGTGAGAAGCAGACTCAGAGCGTTTGTTGCGCGGCCAAGCAGAACCAGCTCAAGGCTTGTTGTCCATGTACACTGAGTCAGTGTGGATGCCAAAGGATGAGACAGCAGGGCCGAGCTGCTCTCACCATGATGACAGATAGGAACCTGGGATGAAGAGCTGTGGGACACAAAGCCCCAGCTGCGTGGCCGATAGCAGCATGGCCAAGGCTGTGGTCTGAGGAGGGGCCAGCCACAGCTCCCAAGGGCTCACACTTCTCTGGCCAGGCTTTGGCACAGGCCAGGCAGGCAGCTCTCTTACTGCCCAGAGCAACCTTCTCACCCTGGGCAGCTGTCACCTCTTTTATACCAGCAACTGGCCCTGCAGATATGGTTAGATGACAAAACAGAAGGATTTCTGTACATCTTTGAGGCCACCCGTTCACCTATCAGTGCTGTTTACATGGTGGCCCTACTGCACCTTGTTTATGCCTCCAAACCCAGCAGGAGAGAGATCATATAAGCCACAATTATGTAAGAAGTGAGTCAGAAGTGTGTAACACTGCAACTATTCATTCCCAACAAAATATTTAATCTTAACGATCAAGAAATATTACATGTGCCTAAAACAGCACTGTACAACTTAGTGATAGTTAAAAATGAGCTGAAAATCCCCCCTTTATTCACAACTATTAAGCCAGGAAATTAAAAATCCCCTTTCACTCTTACTCTTGTGGTTTGATGTAAAACAATTACTTTTGTTTCATTTCAGTTTAAAACAGAATTGTGTTTATATGGTTTTTTATTCATAAACAAGGGATAGACAAAAGCAACTTAAGAAAAAGCCAAATGAAAATCATCATTTACCTTCAAAATACTGATTTAACTTTATATTTTTCAGGTTGTTTTTCCTCAAAGGAAATCTCAGTTTCTTATGTAAAGACAGTATTTTCCTATGGAAATTTTCAGGAAAATTACTATGTTGCCAGTAGCAGAGTGAGCCACAGGAAGCTGCAGCTCTCAATTCACACCATACAGGACTAACATAATACAACCACACACACATACATGCTTTACCCAAACCCTTCTCATCTACTCACAACTCCTTCCTGTCCTAGTTGTGTTCCCTCACTGCTCAGCATCTTTCCCGTGGTACCAACATTTATGCTGCTTTATGCATCCCATTTCTTTACTCTCATCACACCCACAGGCTAGTTCCTCTCTTCTACATAAAATACCTCCATCTATGCTGGTACAAAAGTCAAAACTCACTCTTGGCAAGAAAAAGCAGAAGGAGGGCAGAGGTAGGTGTGGAGGAGTTTCTCATTCACATTTTCAGTGGGCAGCTCTCCATTGGAATCAGTTCATTATCTTTATACATTAAGTGGAGGAACACGAAGAAATTCTTAACAAGGTCTGCCTAAAACAGAGACAAGACAAAAATCTCGTTTCCTGTTATTGTTTATGGTCTGTCTTGGAAGCCACAACTGCAATCTGGGTCCCTGGTGTCCTTGGCACCAAGGGAAAGACAATTCGTGTACCATATGTTCCACAATCTACAGAGGCAAGGCAAACAGCAAGGGAACGCAGTGCCCATCCCATTTTATGGGTGGCTTAAAGCCAAGGACTGACTTGTTGAGGTTGACAGTCCAAGGGACTGAATGTAGCTCTCCTAGTTATCTGCTCAACTCCTAAATCATGCTCCCTCCTCAGTCAGACCCTTCCTAGCAGAACAAAGGAATTTATGTCTCAAAGAATAATTTTATCCTGGCTAGGAGACAGACAATAGAAAGTTTAAAAGTAGTACTATATCATAGCTTAGGTAGAAAAATAACCTTCCCATCATGAAACTGCAGCATATTTCTTTCACAGTTCCCATTGAACTTATACTTCCCAGTGAAAGAGAGAGGGTTTTTTAAACATTAGTAGAATGGAAAAGTGATGGAAAACTACTCTTGCATGGTATCCTGCAAGATTCCTGTTCCAAGAGGATGGGAAGAGTCCTATAAGCTTCTCAGCTGGACCTGTAATCACAGAAGAAAAAAGTCCACGTTCTCAACTGGATGTTATATTTAAAAAATCAGTTATAATGGCAATAAAAGCCAAAGTTATCAGCCTTAACAACTGAAATATTCCCTGCTTTAGCTGTATCCGAAGTGACTATCCTATGTTTTTCCACTATACCTGTACTTGGCTGTTCTAATTAGACTGTTCATTATATTGCAAGACCTGCTGGGAGGTTTGTCCTTCCTTTTTTCTGCTCTCTTCAGTATTTATTTTCCCCAGAATTGCAGTCTTCAAGACAAGAAATAATATTTGCAAAATCATACAATGCACTTAGATTAAAATACATGATTTTTTTTTAGTGCTCAGAAAACAGAACTATTCTGGTTTGAAATTTGCAAAATTAAAGATTTACATTTTTCATTTTGAAAGGACAATTTAAGAGAAATACCTTCTAAACAAAAGCAATTTATTCCTTTAATTTAAAAAATATGTATCCTTCCAAATGAGCTATCCTTTGAAGTTCTCGTCATTCCAAAGAAGAACATTTTTGGTAAGAGCCAAGCAACATTTTGGATGTATTTTTTGTGTGCATATGGACATATATAGCTATTAAACTGATTTTCACTGAAAGCCTGCAGGACCAATCACTTCTAAGGACCAAAAAAAAAAAAAAATTACTGAACACAAAACAATATCTAAATACAAAGGTGTGATCTCTTAAATTTTCTCACCATGAACTGCTTACAAGTAAGCCACATTTTTATGTTAGAAAGGAAGCAGGAAGCCTCTACAAAATTTAGAAGTTACTTGCAGGTATATTATATCTGTTCTCATGTAAGTCTCCTTCTGAAGGCAGAAAGAAAGATGATGTTAAACAATCAGCAAACTAGGTCACAATAACTTGTCTCCTTTTAATGTAGCATGAACAAAGAGATCAAGGAAGTAGACAAGTTGGACAGCCTTGCAAGATGCAGATTGGGAGCATTTTTATGCTTTTTAGAATGTAACAGCTTTCAACGAAGCTGTAATTGCTAGCACTTTTGCTGGAAAAATTGAATATGGGAACCCATCTGGATTTGTTGACTGAATCCTGAGCCTTATCCATCACCAGTGAAACTCAGAACAATTTTGCTATTAATGTTCTCTGTGGATTGAATGGAGCCCTAAATCTTTCAGAATTACCTCTTTAAAGGCAAAGAACTACCTGAGGGGATATTTTCACCTTGGTTTAAGTATCATAACAGGCATAAGTCTTACAAAACTGAACACTGCCTTTAGAAATTCATCCTTAAGCCCCCCCCGACATTTGTACATTTTCATGAGTTAAAGTGAAAGCTGTTTGGAGAAAGGAGTAGGTGTGGAAATTACTTTAAGTCTCCCTCAGCTATAACCAGAGAGCTGGAGCATATGTGACATTGATGAGACAGAGCAGGCAGCCTGCATTGTGCAGGAGCCCTGGCCACAGTGGGATCCCCATGATATAAGCAAAGCAACCACATACCCCTGAGATTACTCTGTTCTAGAGGAGACAGATGGTGAAACAGAAACAAACAGACTTTTCCCAAATCTTTCAGATTACAAAGGCATGTGAGGTCCCTTCCTAATCTCTAAGTCCAGTGGACACAAGTACTTTCCCAGAAAGAAAGACTGTGCAAGACAGCACCTGCAAATAGTGAAAGAAAGGTGTGGGGCTTGCTTCATCCACTTTTTGACACCTACAATGAAGATGCCTCTGTGTGAGATGAAAGACCACTCAGGATCCCTTTATAGTCCAGGACAGGGAAAACATGCACTTTCACAATATCATTCAGCTGCCTCTCTATTTAGAGATCTACTTTAGGAAAAGAGAAAATGAACTGCTGATGCATCTGTTGTTCTGTCTCGTATATAAAGTCCAAGTGACCTGCCCAGTCTGCAGGCATCCACACTGTCAGATCAACTGTGCATAAAAGCAGCATACTGGGTAGAGAAGAAGCGTGTTTTGTTTTCTTTCTAATAAGAGGGACCCTAAAGTACTGTCAAGATAACTATTTCTCCCCATCTAGTGGTGGGATTGCATTTTAAAATGTCCCACCCATATTATTTGACATTTTGAAACTGGTGAAGGTTGAAAACTGTACCACTGCTCTGCAAGATTCCAAAAACCTATGGCTGTGATTACTGCAAGCCACATAAACCATGTGTCAGAAATCTTTACTTCTTAATTCATTATTTTAACATCCATATAATGTTATCTCTGCTTTCCAAAGTGCTCAAAATACATGAAAGACATAAACCTATCGTACTCTTCAATAGCTTACTTATTTATAGATTGGGTACTAGGGATTGACTCTTCCCAACTATAGTTTATGTCTATTTTTAGTACTCCTAAAGAGCTTTGTTATTCATCTGCAGAAACTGCCACTGACATGCAGCATCTGCTTCAGAGTCAACTCACCTTTTAACTGTTTCAGCAAATGAAAGAAGTTTCTTTCTAGACTTGGAAGAGCCTGTGAGGAGATAACCCAGGTCTGGGTCAAATTTTCAGCAATGTGCAGCTGAGCATCATGGTTAGATGTTCTAAGCTATTGCTTGTGCATATTGTACATGATGAAGTTATAGAATGCTCCTGAAGGACAAATTTGAATTGTGTTTTATTACAGGCTGCTGAGCTGTTCAGTGTAAGAAGGTAAATCCTGTTTCATTTTGGAGGTATTCTCAGAAATTTTTCAAATTGGAGCTTTCAAAGAAATAGCTTTTTACCAAAAGCAGAAAGTTCTCCATGTGCATCTCCTAAAAGAAAGTAACTACCTTGTATACCTATTCTTATACTAGATCTGTGCTCCATACTTATTCTCTTTCCGGTTTATGAAGTCAATGGATTCAAATACAGCAAACCCTCCTGTGGGCTTAGGTAACATTCTCTGAAGTCATTACTTTGAATTGAAATAAGCTTGAAGCACCAGACACAGCTGAGCATGCACAGAGAGAGCACAAACAGGTACAAAACCCACATCTTAGGCAGACCATAAGCTGTATGTCAAAAAGCCTATGAGAAGACAGAACATGCAAAAATCTCTTACAGGACTGACTCTCTTATGCTAGCACAAAATTGAGACAATTCATTGTGGATCTAAATGGGGCTTAATGAGCCAAATCCATATTGTGAATTATCTGCCTTTCCTTTAGCTCCCCACAGTGCAGAGTACATTACCATAAAAAGAAATGTTCATAGAGAACCACTCACCTTTCCAGTGGGAATGCACCAACAGTAAGGTCACAACATAAGGTATGTTGCTGCTAGTCTTAAAACCATTGTGTGTTCATTCCACTAAGTCTTTATCCCATTCCTGTTCCTCACCTAAAAAGACGTACACACAAGTGACAGCACAATTGGTGCTAAATTTATCCTTTACTTTCACTGACTCCAGATCCACCCTGGGCATGGGTTTTCTACCCCTTCTCGTTTGCTGGTCTGCTGCTTGCTGAGCAGAGCTGGGGACTAAGACAAGAAGGGTTTTTCCTCAGAAGAACTAAATCACACTTTTTTATCCAGCCTTAGTCCAAAGACAATGACAATGCTTTATATGACAAAGAAACACAATCCATTTCTAGCTCAAGGCAGGAAATATCCTCCATCAATTATGATGTGATAGTATATTTGGTATCTAGTTCATCTCATCCTCTTAGGCTTTTCATCCACTGGTTTGACTCCATTCCTTCAACTTCTGTGCTGACTGACTTTTATTTAGCTGCTTTTATAACAAATAGACAGAAAAGAAATGACCGATCATGGACACAGAATTGCCTTAGCCAAAAGTTAAATTCAAAATCAGAGCAAACAAAGCCTGCATCTGCTCCCATGCCTTCCCTGCCAACAATAATAACCACTTGCAATATAACTATAATTTTATATAACTAACTGTACCTGAAACAGAAGGTAGCAATTCCTCAGCATAAAGAAATCAGTAAAACAGAAAGCACTCTATCATCTGGTAATTTTGTTTCACCTTCACTTTGAATCACTCCCTTATCTCCCCAGCCTGGCAAGGGGCTCTAGAAATAAGGGTTTGCACAGTACCTGTACCAATGTCCCAATATCACGCTGAAGTCCTGCTTTCACACAATTTACAGTTAGCAACTGAGCTGTCACACATTCCCTCTGTGTGCCTCTATGCCATACTCATGCAAAACTCTCTTACATTCCTCCAAATAATCATTCTTTGAAAAGTATATTGCTTTTTAGAAAAGGTCTGCAGGGAATACCAGGTAAAAGCTGAGGAGTTTGTCACAGACTTCCTTGGAACCAGGGGCTGACACAGTACACCTGAGTTTGGCTCACCACCACAGAGCATCAGCTCCCCTCTCAGTGCAAACCTGTTTCTTTTAGCTGAGCTATAGGCCTGAAATTAGAAGAATCTCAGCTTACAAGCTGGCTTTCACAGGGTGTGTTTTGGGGACCTGCAACATGGTAAATATCACAGAGCACCAGGGAGCACAGATGCCTGTGAATACATTGCCAGGTAAACATGTATGCCTACAGCTTTGTAAGAACAAGCCATTCCTTGGCAAGCTACTGGATTTACCCTGAACAGGCACAGATTACTTGCTTATTTTCAATTAAAAAAATAAAACCTTACAGGCATCCTAACTTATGCTGGGACCTTCCTTCATAAAGAAATGGTAACAAACATCGCTGTTGCCATCAATTAAATTTGCTGTTTGCTTTTTAGCCTGCAGTTTCAGGGATAGGATGACCTCAGGTAGCACTTAAAGACTGTTGGCACCAGACTTGGCTTTTGAACAGTACTCTGGATGTGACATAATTAACTGTAAAACAGATGTCTCTAAACAAGAAGGTAAATCACACTGACAGACCATTATCCAAATTCAGTGAGGTGTAGCTGACCTAGAGGAAAAACATAACCCTACCAACTATAGCACACAAAGAATCTCTGCAAGACAGAAAAACTGGAAGGGTTTTAGCCAAAAAGTTTGAGTTCTATGCAGTCTGTCACAGGATTCAGGAACTGGGACTAGTTAAACATTCAAATACTGTCTGAATGGCTTGCTCTCTAATGCTCATATCTACTCTAAGAGACACAGCAGCCTCTTGGAATTTGAACTGTAAGTTCTGGGAACCCCACGCTCTAGAGACTATGCTCTACAGCTCAAGTGCTGAGGAAGAGGGGGGTATAGTTTGGGGTCAGTGTATCTAATCTCTTAATGATACTTTACTAGAAAGGCCTTACTCCAAGGCCACTGCTTAAAAGCTCCAGACAATAAGGAAAGGGAAGGAAACTGAACCCATGGGCACATTCTTCACTCTAACCATTCAGATGGCTACCCCTAGCTATAGATAAGTCTCTTGAAACCACAGGTTATTTATTACCTCAGAAGAGCCCTATGACACCACTCTTTTCTTCACATTTCTCCTCCTATGCAAGCCAAAGAATTATTAATCACCAAAGCTGTCACTGGCAAAGCCCACTCCTTCCTTCACTCACATCAGATTCACAAACCTCCTTGCACACAAACCCTTTCCTACCACTGCACTTCACACAGATGTTTCCCCACATGCCCCATACCTCCCCTCTGCTAACATTTCCCCTCCAAGTAAGCAGCATCTCATGCATATTTTCCCCCACCTTACCACGTGTTTCACACCATGAAGAAACACTATTTCCTGGCCACAAGACCGCTGAGCTCCTTAGCAAGCGATACTTTCACTTGTGAGACTCAGACCCTCGTTGGATGGCCACTTCTGTTACAAGAACACACTTCCGTGAGCATTAGTGGCCAGTCCACATGGATTTGCCTTTGGGTTCCATCTCTATGATGCCAAGAGGGCTGGTCATAGTCTGAGGGAATTGTAGTGACAATGACAAATTTCAGAAACTGAAATCCTCTGCTGATCATCAGAAAAGGTGTAAGGCATAAGCAGTAAGATATTCAGGCCTGAAACATTACTTGAGGGAATGATTTCATAAATGAAAACACTGGTCTCTACAGAAAGATGAGCCCCACGAAAAGCAGGACTAACCAAGGTTCTTCCATCATCATTATCACTGGTCCCCTATAGCTGGGCCAAAGGCTGCTCCTGACCCCAACTCTGGGGCCTTCACAACCTGTGGCAGAATGGCTCCTTGCACTCTACAAATGGAAATGGTAGACACAAGAGAGTCAGGACTGGCTCTGTGCTGAGGATCTGTAATGGAGGCAAACCTTTACATTGGTCATAGCAGCCCATCCCAAAGGTCTGCAGTCAATGCCTATGTGTCAAATCAGCCTTTTCTTTCTCCTGTGAGCCAAAGGGCATGAGGAAGGGGGAAAAAAGTTCATTTATTTGGTCATAGGACAATAGGACAGCTTGTGAGGTGAATGACCCAAGTTGTACAATGAGAAAACCAAAAGGAAACCTAGAAATCAGTACAGTGAAATTTTCTAGATGAGCCAGTGCCCCATGGCAGTGCTAGGAAGATAGGTAATGCTGGAACCAGCCATGTTACTACAGCATCTGCTCAGTCTGGTACTGGAGTACAGCACGGTGCTGGGTTGTATCACCACAGCAGCAAGCAGGTGGGCTTACTGACTCAGGGGCAATGCTTGCAGTGTAATTGCAAGACATTGCCTGACGGGAGCCCATTCATCTTTAAACTTCGAGACTCTCAGCAGAAAATTCATCATTAATGTATGTTTAACTCCTTTCTGTGCTCAGAGGCACAGCTGTGGCTCTTTACCTCCATTCCCATGGGTTAACCACACAAGCAGCTGTAAACAGTAATTCGTTGCAAGTGCAGAGCACAGACTGCAAATCAATAAAGCTTGATACAATTATATTTTCAAACAACTCAATGTTCTTTTCAAAAACAACAGCAGCCACTCAGAATTCAACTGCTTTGAGGAAGTCACTAAGGACTAGGCACTGCTTGCAGCAGGGGCAGCTTTGAATGCAGTGATGAGTATCCTGTACTCAGGGACTGTCATATGAATGCTTGAGAAAACAGCCAGAGCCTCCCTTACTCTATGGTGACAAGAATACAGCTATTCCTGCCTAGAGGAGCAAAACTCCTCTATGGCAGTAGCAGACTTCAAAGTCCTTGCTCTATTACAGTAAAATAGCCAATAGCTACATGACAAAGTTTTACTGTTTCCTTATATAAGCACTATTCAGGCCTTCAATTCTGTTTTGGAAGAGTCACTCATGAGAAGAGTTTTGGATATCTTTTCACCTTTTATTCCATAATTGCTTCCCGTGACAAAAATTGCTTAAAAAAAGGAAGAAGGCAGCTCTTAAGGACCAGGAGTCGAGCACTTTGCTGGCAAAAACTGACTAGCTTCCAAATCCATTTTTCATCAGCTATGGATCTAGTCAGTCTTTGATTTGTTTCTTCAACATATGATGGCCTAGGCTCAAGAAACATACCATGCAGCTCCTTTTGAGAAGGCATGCAATGAGCAAATTAAAGTAATTAATGCACATAAAAAGACTTTGGGAAAACAAATTTCTTCATGTTTTCCCTCCTCAAAGAAAATAACTAAATAATAACTAAATACTTCAGACTAGTGTCTCAGGAACTGGATGGATAGGAGGTCTGTACCACACCGCACAAGCATTAGTGGTGTCCCTCAATGAAAATCCGCACTAGCCAGTAAATCCCACTGTCCCCTTTGGGAACAGCCTCACGTAAGATTTTTTTTGCACAATATTGCCCTAGAGTGTTTTGCACAAACTTTGAGGTAAAGCCATCTGAGCACCCAGCCAGACCACTGAATGCAGGCCAAACTTTGAAGAAATGATAAAAGGTGTTGCAAATTCCCCACCAGCACCAACTTGCACAGCCCTGGTACCTCCAGGCTGAAAGCAAAAAGACCTGACATGTTCACCTTGGCACTCTGCAGGAAGAGACCTCAGATCTGTGATGGGAAATGTTTGAGCCTCCAAGGGCCCTTGTGAAATTATTGGCTTCAGTTTGATGTCTGGGAGTCCACAATGCAAATTGGTCACACAGCAGTCCCCATCATGCATGGGGAGCAGCACAAGGATTGGCCATGCCCAGGCACCAGGTGTACTCCGTGGAAGTTTAGTTTGGTACTTCCTGTACTGCTGTAGGTCTGCAAGAAGGAGAATAATACCATTAGATTGCCAGAGCAGCATTTTTCCCAGCATGATAATGCTTGCAAAAAAACAACCAAACAAATCCGCACTGGAAAATTGAGGAAAAAATTTGTGCATCTCGTGCAATAATGGCTCCCAAATTATATGGCTCCAGGAAAAAGCATTGGGGTTGTAACCTGGTACTGAAAAGGCAAATCAAGAGTAAAGTACTTAAAAGCCAATGCCATTTGATCACTTTACAAAAAGGCAGTATAGTCTTATCCTGTGCATTTGTAAGAGGAGAACTACATTTTAAAATTATTTGTATCGCCTATTTTCATGTGTTTAAACCACTCATTGTAAGTGTTAAGAGCATTATACAACCTTTAAATGCAGTGTTTGCTCTTGGTCCTCCTTGTATTTCCTGGTACATCCTTATGCTCCACCTTTAAAGGTCAAAATGCTTTTCACATACTCTACTGTGCCTTGTCCCGGAGAAGACCAGCCTGGCAGCCAAAAGCCTACTCTTGTCAGAAACTCAGTCTCATGCTCTCTTAGCTTCAGAAGTCTAAAAACTCACATGCAAGACATGAAGTTCTATCTCCTGGTGAATGAAATATTGTCCAACTCAGCACAAAATTTCATAGATCTAGCATTTAATGAGATGATAATACATTTCTTTAAAAGAGGGATGACCAAATATATGAGTGCTTACTGATATAACAGGGCACTGTACTATGCATCACAGTAAATTGGAGACAGAAATACAACTTTTTTCCCAGTTGGATCAAACCCGACTCCATCCTGGTGTTCTGTCCCACTGGCAGCAGCCAGTACTAACGCTTGAAAGGAAAGAAGTTTAAAAAAAACCTCTGAGAAACAATACCAATGTCCTTAATGCTTTCTTCCGTGCCTGAAAGAAGAGTTAGCTTATGCCTCTGAAGAATACAGACGGAACAGCATTTTAAGTATTTCTCATATCATTTAACCTGGGGTGCTTTCAATATCCATGCAAGTAGATAATTCTTTTTGACCTACTGAGCTCCAGTTCCCAGCAGGATGCAACCACAGCATTAATTTTGCAGTGTGTGCTCTCCATCAACTTCTTATCAGAATATCCACATATTAGAGTTCACTCTGTGTTACTGTATTGTTTTTGCAAACACACAAGTGGCTCGGCTCCTTTCTAAAACCAAGGCTCTATGCTTCATTAAGCTGTCTGTAATAATATCTACCCAAATGTTCTGCCTCCACAGCAGATTGCAAATTCAGAGCCCAGGCAAGTAAAGAGAAAGTTGGATTACTTTTGCCAACGGGTATTATTGTACCTTTATCCATGTCAAATTTCTTCTCTCACTGCACTGCCAAGACGTTTAATTCCTGCTGGAATGTCTAACAAACCTCAACAGCTTTCACCAACTGAAACAAATTACCATGATCAGCTAAATTCCCTAGTTTGCTCTGTTGTTTCTCCACACTGCTAATTGGGATACAGAGCACCACTGGCTAGACCCACATTCCTCTGCTGACCAGATCCTCCAGAGTCAGCACACAGTTAACTTGGCTTCATGTTGAAGACTACTCGAGCTGCTAGCTTCAAGTATGTGGTATGATGCTGAGGGATGCCCAACTGAAAAAATGAAAGATTAGAAGCATATCTTTTTTGCATCCTGCTGGCTTTGCTGTGGAGAGATGCAAGACCAGTGGATGACTAATTTGATCAACTGGATTGAAAGGAATACCCACAAAGACATTAATGCATTTTGGGGTTGCAGGTATCCAGATGATGTGGCTCCGTATTAGGTGGTTATTTCTCTGCAATTCTCCATCCATTTCCAGAGAGATGAAACTAAATGTCACTTTAGTGAAAAGCTGTCATAGCATGATTTTGGATAAGCCTTTTCTTGCCAGCTATCACACATCTCAGCAGAGGCATGTCAGGAGACAAACAAATGGAAAATGCTGCAGGAAGACATGATTTTGCCAGACATACAACTGAAGTGAGGAACCACAGTTATTTTTCATGCATCGTCCTACTTTTTCTGACATGATAGAAGCAAGCTCAACAACATAGTGATCCTAGCTAACAATGCTCATATTTAGGCCAAGAAAAGACAATCTGTGGTAGACTTCCTTAATTAAATGAGCCACCCAGCAGAAGCAACAGAAATGGCTTGGAGTCACCTTTCTCCCCTTCTTACCAGCCCTTTGTTATCTTTTTCTGGTTTTCTTTCTCAATTCAGTGTCTCAGAACAGTGGTTCAAGAGCACTTTTGTGTCTTTGGCACGCCTCTGGTTTTATAATCCACTGCATACCTTACAATTGACAGAGCCTTTTCCATTAAGGATTACTTTCACCTCCCCTGGGTAACCCCATATGCTTGTATAAAAATGATCCACTATAGATGGACCGCATACACACAGACAAAAGTGGTAATCAACTTTGTTGCTCACCACACCTCAGCTTTCCAGTTTGTTTCCCAGGTGAGTGGTGCTGTGGGTCACGTGTTTGAAACAGGACTTCCTCAGAGAGGCTGTGAAAACAACCATATCACTCCTCCCATGTGAAACTTACCTCTTACCAAGTCCCCAACCTCAGGAGGCCTTAACCAGTCAGTACTTGCCACCAGGGAGTAAAGCCTTTTTCTAGATCTGATTAGCAAACTACATTTGTTACAGTCCCATCATCATGTAGCATACAGCAGCTCTATTTTAGCACTGTCTCTTGTATCACCCAGGATCTCTTGTTTTACTGCATTGAAGGATGCCTTGTTGCTTCTTCAGGTCATCCATTTATCATGACAAACTTATCAAGGAAGAACTCTGTGGAACTCTTTCTCTGAACAAATAGAAAAAGGACTCTTTTATTTTTGTGGCTACCCCACCTTACATTACCCCATGATACTTCACAATAATTCCAGAAGCCCATCCACAGAGAAAAACTGTCTAGCACTGTGGTTCTACCACATCCTGCTTGCCAGAGATGTCATTCTCTCAGCATCAGGATGTCAGCTGGTACTCATCTCATCCAATGCTCAAAGCCACAGAGAAGATTTTCAAAATATGTATAAAACCTTCGGTTATCCTGTCAGACTGGTTAAGGCCCAGCACAACAGCTAAGGCCCAACTTAACTTGACTGCCAAAAGTAGTCAACATGCCCCTTTTTTTCCCTTACACTCAAAGAAGAGATCTACTCTATTAATTTGCCAGAAATTATCATCCCTACCCTTATGTCAACTATTTTCTCCACTCTGTTTTAAAACAGAGAATCAGTAGGGAAATTGTTTGCTTTAGTGGTATTCAAAATCAATCCATTGCTATCTCTCAAGTCTCTTGCTCCCCGAAGTAATTGAAAATAATGTCAGGATTGCAGTTCTAGACAGCAAGAATCAAAAGCATAACACTTTTAACAGATGCCTGTTACTGTACTTGATGGTCCCTGTTAAGTAACACAGATGTAGTAGCTCAGTCTGCTCCCAGACCATTTTGGAGCATAGAACACTCTACAGACACTGAGTCTCTGTGAGAATGACAGGTACAAAGCACAGAATTAACCCAGAAAGGCAAGAGTGGATAGCCAGTGTGGATGGTTTCTTTTGTTCTAAGTAGGAAGGGATATGAGACACAAATTGTGATGCTTCTCATCACAAAGCAACAAGACAAGGCACTGCCTGGGCAATGGGGGACAGAGAAAGTCAAGTGGAATGGAAACCGCAAGAGTGTGTCATAACCACAAGAGAAGGGAAAGGGAAAATCAAACCCTGTGGCTGTGCATAAGGCAAAGGCAGAACCCGGTGCTCGGGGGTTTTCTGATTATTCAGTACTCCTGGCACTGGCCCTATCAGCCCTGCTGCGCTGAGTTACACCTGATTCCGGCTGGTAGTATTCCACGGAGGCACACCCCGGCGCAGGGCACAGCCCCAGCCCAGACCGCAGCCAGGAGAGGGAGCTCCCACTAAGTGTGTCTGCTAACCCCGCCTCAAAAACACCTTTCCCGAGGTTTCCAAGGGGGGGTCACTCCACGAGGAAGGGTACTAAATCCTGTGCAAGTTACTCACCGTGGGTGGGGAGGAGTCTGAATGCTGAGTGGTGCTCACATCCCTCTGAAACAAAATGTGATTTTAGGGACCAAAGTCAGCTCCTCGGTGCTGCCCCGTCATAGGGGGCTTTGCTAAACACATCTGTGCCATTGCTGGGGGCCCACTACCCTGTAACATGCTTTGGCTCTCCGAATCCACACTCCTGAGGATTTTTAATGTGGCAAAGGCTGGAAAAGTCAGCACAGGCAAAAAAAAGCAAGGGAAATTTAAAAACAAAATCACTCTGTAGCCACTGGAAAATCAATATGGGAGCAAAGCTCTGCTGTGATATCTTCTAATTAACCAAAAGAAGACACAGAACAACAAAGAGAAAGGAATCACTTCCATTCTGCTCTGGTCATCATTAGCTGAACTAAAAATCAACCACATTCCCTCCAGCAGCCAATCTTTCTTATAGGCTGTGACATAAGAAGGGGGCAAAAAAAGGCACATAGAACAAATTAAGCTTGTAGTGCAACAATTCAGAAAAAGGTGCCAGCTATTCTTGACTTCTGAGTCTTTGATCAGATTTGCTCTTTTAGTTTTTGCTAGTTGCTGTTGGGGTTTTTAGAAGTCCCCCATTCTTTCTTTTTTCTCTCCCTCTTAAAGGAATTTTCCCCCATATTCTGTTGCTAAGGAATAAATTACTGGGTACTTTAAGAGAAACGGAGGGACCTGGCCACAGGGGAGGGTCCAGCTAGCTCTTTTTGCCTGGAGTTTTCTCACTGGGCAGAAACTGGAACTGCGCGGGATTGGAACTGGCCAGGGAGAGTGAGATACAGCCTGGCTGCAGTTCTCTGGTATCGGGAGAGAGAGAGGCTGCTCTGCCCTGCCGCTCCTCTGCTGTTTTCTGCCGCCTGTGCTGCTTCTGCCATTTCTGCCGCAGCCATCGCTTCTGCTTCGGTTTCAGCGTTCTGCCGCGGCTGCAAGTTTTTTGCTACATTGTAGCTGTGGCAGGCCCTGCCTGCCAAGGCGCCCCGAGACCCTGCTGCAGCTCCAAAGTTTGATACATCTCATCTACAGCCTGTGATTTGGGTCCATCTCTCCTGCTCCAGCCTCCTGTTCCCGAGGCCCTGCCTCTCTGCCCCGGGGGGTTTGTGCAGCACTTCTCTGCCGCCATTACCGCATGAGGGCCGAGCTGGCTCCGAGCGCCCCCTGTCGGCGCGGGGGAACCATCGTACCCACTCTGCTCACTGGGAGCCGCCGGCGCCCCCTGCCGGCCGTGAGCGGCACTGCAGCGCAGGGAAAGGGCCTGAGAGCCCAGAGAGGCTGCACTGGGCCTGCTCTGCTTGGGATCGCTGCCGTGGGTACTGATGTCTGCTTGCCTTGCATTATATATATAGAGTAAAGAACTGTTATTCGTACTCCTCATATCTGTGCCTGAAAGCCATTAATTTTGAAATTATAATAATTTGGAGGGAAGGGGATTACATCTTCTATTCCAAGGGAGGCTCCTCCCTTCCTTGGCAGACACCTATCTTTCAAACTAAGACAGTTGCTAAGTAAGCTATGAGGTCAGCTTTAAGACTCTGGAAAAGCAGCCAGACTTGAACCCTGGGTATATGTCCTTGTCTTTGACATCTCATGAAAAATATCTGTCTCAGTGGACTGCCAGAAAATTCTATTAGCAGTGCTCAAAATATTCCAGTAAATATTTATCTGTTATTTTGCTTTGCCTTGGGACTGAGAGGGAGCAGAGTTTCTTAGATACATACAAACAAGAAATGAAACAAAAAAACAAACAAACCCCACATCATTTTCTCCAGAGCTATATTCAGGACTCCAGGCATCAGATGCATGCACCGGAACAGCACAAGAAAAAGTTTATTCAGAGTTTAATTTATGGCCAAACCACAGATACTACTACTGGAATTGACTGTGGTGCGAAGCTAACCAACAGCAGTCATGGTCTAAATAAGTGTGATCACCTTGTAATCCATGTTTGAAGGCATGGAGCACATAGAGTACAGCCTTGTATATCAACTGGAGAATAGCTGAACAATCCAACTTTTTCATTTGGTACAAACCTACCTTCACATTCATAAAGGCTCAACAACACACAGTTTCTCAAGCAAATGCATATCAAAAAATTGCAAAGAATATGTGATTTGCATCTAAAATAATAATTTTCATCCCTAAAATTTCTACCTTCAGGAAATTTTTGTGTCATGAATTTAATACTTTGGCACAGAAGCCTCCCTCTGTCCTCATAATCATTAGTTTATATTTCTGATTACAAATACTAATGAAGGTTATATCATGTAGCTTTGGGATTAAAATGAGTGATAAAATGAGTGATTACTTTTCAAATGGGTGATAATCCTCCAAATGAGTGACAGACCAAATAAATATATGAAACAAAAGGATAGAGAGAAACCATCTTTTCTCTCCCCCCAATGCAAGCTCAAGAGAGGGCTCAAAAGAAGCAACAGCAAAGCAGTAACACAGACTGAAACATTTAGAGAGCTTCTGTATAATTAATTTGTAACACTGAATGGAAATGCCATTATTAAATATAAAAATAAGAAAGTGTCTGGAGAAGAAACCATTACTGGAGAGGTGCTTCAGGCAAGCAACAGAAAAATCCTCCAGAGTTTCCTTGCACTTTGAAAGAAGACAGAACGAGAAAGAAAAGCCACTGGGGAAGAAGCCTTATAGTAAAGCTGCCAAAGATAGATCACCTGCCCAAGTGTATATTGAAGGAAGGCACACATTCCCCCATTACTAAAAAAAAAAAGGATCACCAAATCTGAAAATAAGAGCCAGCTTCCAGAACAGTTGGCTCATGTGCCAACTCCACCAGCATTTTCTGACTTCTAACAAAGTATGAAGCAGCAAGCAGCTCTTGGGAAAAAATGCTAAGTTCCTGCAAGATCTTTAGAAGCATGTAATGCGAGACAAATCTCAGGAGGATTAGTAGCAAAAATAATCAACAGAATAATACACCAGAAGGTACACCACCAAATGGGGATGAGAGCAACACCAGCCAGTAGTCTTCAGTGACAGCTGGAGTTTAGCAAGAACACATAACTGTACTCCGTATGCACTGGGTCACAGTCCACAGAAGATAAGATTTTTACAGGCAAGTAAGAAATATAAGGGAATATTCCAAAATCTACCTTAAGATTACCAAGATCTGTTCAATACATTGTTGAATAGAAGGAGTGATTCCTGCTAATAACCTAGTAAAAGAGCTCATTTGTTAATAATGGTAGGACAAAAAACATAGCTAGCATTGTCCCAAAGGTACCCATCAAACACAGGTAAAGATGTATCTGATCATTTACCTGCCATGTAACAAGAGGAAAGACCATGTTAGGTGCTAGCTAGCAAGATAATTATAAAAACCACAAACAAGCTCTGGTGGTGCTGGTACAAAAATATGAACTTTGAATACTGTCATCATGGATTAGAGTCACAAAGCTGCCACACTGATTGACAGAAAAACTAAATCATGCTCAGAGTCCTCCAGAAAAGCTTTTCAAAAAAATTCTAAACTTACACTGTCATAAAAATCCCCTTCTCTAACTATAATAACAAAGAGTCTTTTTAGTGGAACAGTTGTTGATTTATATTTGTTTACATTATATACTGCAATGTGAGGAAGTAGTGGAATTTTACTGTAGGCTTTGGTACTGTTCATGCTTATGTAAAACAAGTAAAGTACAGCCTGGCTCTGGAAATAAGGGCTTAGATTCTTGGAAGCTTAGAGCTGTCCATGAAGGACAAGAGATACCCCTGGACAACCAAGATAACCCCAGCCTCCTGGTCCCTCTAACACATCTTTGAAACTTTCCCAGCATTGTCTGGCATCATAGATAAGTAACTGCAGCAAAACTGACTCCAGGGATATCTGGATAAATAAACAAGCAGCACTAGTGCTGCAGAAATACAGCTGCTTTGTAGTTTTACTATGATTAGCAATTGGCAATGTGAGAGATAGTAAATAGTCAAATTGTGTTGCACATGAACACGTGAAGGGTATAAGAATCCTGTGTGGAACCTAGTTCCAGGTGCCTCAATTTGGCTGGGAAACCTCCTGCAAATGAATATTTACTTAGCCTTGCAATGCTATACTTTGTCCTCCAGCCTCTCTCCTCAGCTGGCAAAGGCCAGCTGCAAAGTTTTGTGGCATTATCAAGAGCAGGGGCATACACAGTCCCAGGACCTGTTATCTGTAGAATTCCCTTGTGAAGTGCTAGCATCCTCTAGGAAAGAGGATAAAAAACCTAGAAAAACATTTTACAGAACAATGGAAGAAAAAGCCCAATTCACCAATAGGATATTCAAAGTCCTCCAAAGGCTAAAACTGTGACATTTTGTCTGGCTCCAAGTCCAGATGAAATGGCAGAAACCCAAGGAAACCTTGTGCATTAGAGATTCCAGGAAGATGAAAATAGAAAAACAAAAAATCTATTGGTATGAGATGTAACTGTGGTACACAATGCAGTAACTTTGTAAAAACCAACAAAAAATTAAAAACAATCACCAGCAATAAAATCCTAATTTGTTCTCAGTTCTCTTACATCAGACAATAAAGCTTCTCTGCACAGATGGCACAAAAGACATGTTATTCACTAATCCAACCTGAGTCATTAAATAGAGATGTGATTTTAGTGATTTTTATCCCTGCTTCTGCAGAACACACATTGGCCCCTTTAGGAGACAGCAGTTCCACTCTTCCCAGTGGATTAGTGCAGCAGCACCTGCATTTGCACCCAGGACACACAGAGGATACACATTCTGCTTCTCTTCTTGCACAATCAGAATTCAGTAATTACTCACTAACTTTGCTGTTACCCAGGAAAACATGTTCTAAAATGTATCTAACTGCATATATCTGCATGGAAGCTGAATGTGAATGGTGTACTTTCCTGGCAGGAATCAATAAAGGACCAAAAGGATGCATGGAAATGTGTCTGGGTTTCTACTTTGTTTAATCAAAAGTAAGAAGCCAAAATTATCAAGAAGGCAACTTTATGTGAACTAGGTGATGGGCTGCAGTAGGGGAATGGAAAACACCAAACTTGAAAGAAGTGTTTGAATGAGATTAAGATTGTCCTGTATTGATAATTGCACATAATTCTCCAAAATTTTACCTTGTTTTCCTCTGGGACTTTGTTATTTTTTAATCTATCATGTATTGCTCTAAGATGCTTCCCAAGAAGGAAAAAAAAATTTGAAAAATGGTTGTGTCTCATTTCACTTTCCTGCCACTTACAAACTTTATTACCTTTTGACTTAACTGGTATTGCTGCTGATTTCCACCTGGGTAGTAAATTACCTGTTGCAAAGCCTGTTTCACTCAGTAAATTGATTAAATTGTGCACTGTACTGATTGTGGGAAGGAACAGAGTTGATTCCAAAGAACTTGTGGTCTGAGGTATTTCCTAGAATCTGTGGTCTGAGGTATTTCCTAGGATGAGATAAAGGAATATGATCTTTGCTATCTCAGATGCAGGCATGGGGTAACGTGACTCTAGAGCCACAGAATATGTTTCCAAAGTCTATGTCATATGCTTTCCCTTCCAAAACCTGTCATGTCAAGAAAGCCTGAGCAGCTGGCTTCAGTTTACATTAAACTCCTCAGACATTTCCAGGAATGAGGAAGAGCATGCAGGTTATACAAGGCAAAACTGGATCAGGCTATAAGGAAAGAAAAAAGGAGATTCACAACAGAGCCAAATGGAATTTTATGAAATTGATTCATAAAAAGAATTAAAGAGGGGGAGGTGCTTTAGGACAAATAATTTCAGTGTCTACCTGCTGCTCTTCACACACCTGCTCCAAAGCAGAGAAACAAGAACTTCCCTTTGCACAGCCAGCCCTGAGGTCTGAACAATTCACATTTCCTCCCTTGCTTCTTCTCTCTACAGCCATCAAGTTCTAACACAGTGTAGCCCTGTTTTATTCACTGCAAAACCAATGCATCCAGTGTGTCAGGGCTCTCTCCCACTCTCCTTAGGAAGCAGAAGAAAGGCCTCAATGCCCAGAACATTTCTGCCATGTTCAGCCAGCATTTTGTACACTCATTTTTTCCCTTGAATTTGTCTGTGTCCTTGTGCTCTACTTTACATAGCAGCTTGCCTTCATCGTGGCCTAACCACTGTCATCATTTAAGTGAGCTCTACATAATTCCTCCTTGTTCTTCACAAATCAGCCTTCACAGTTTAGTTGTTAATAGCTCCACACTGTAAACCACTGTTACTTCTGCAGTGTAGCAATTTTTTCTTTACTTTTTATATCAAAAATAATCTTGTCTACAGGAAAAACACCACAAATATTTGAGTGACTCAGTCTGTTGCTTCCACCAAGCATACACATGTCCTCTGCAGCTCCTAACACTGGAGCACCAAGCCCACTCCATCTGTTGAGATCATAGCAGGCTGCTGAGAGAACAAGAGACACAGCCATCTGTGCTAATGAGAGTCCCTTACAAGGTTACTCCCACCTGGAAAGTGAGGAAATAGCAGGCAGGCATAGGAGGATAATACACTTTAAGCTCTTTGTTGGAAAAGTGCATTACCCCTGCTACTCTGGACAGAGACCAAGTTGGATAACAATGCCCTGCCAGCATAAAGTCACCCTGAAGTTTAATTTACCTAATGATCTAGGCACAAACTCCACTGAAGGAAAAGATCCAGCTGTGTGTGAATTCAGGTTCTAAATCTTACCAGAGAACAACTTTATGTAAGTAACCTAAAAACCCAATTTGAAAAGAAAACTCTATACCAGCAGGGCAGCAGTAATGAATCATTGGCACCAGTGACAAGCCCTGCACCAGCAGAGCTTTGAACAGGTGCCAAAGGCAAACGTACATGTCACTTAACACATAAAAGTTTGCTGTGCTCACTCATACAACAACCAACATAATAGCACCTTAGTCCTTCCCTGCAGTTTTTAGACACTACTGGGAGTCAGACAATTAACTAAACTGTTAAAATCCCTCCTTCAGGTTAAAACAGACAAGTCATACATGCTTCTAGAGGCAACAGCACACAAGGGTGCACTGTATCCTGTTGTGATATCCCGTCAGCTTTATTTTCCTATGCAGAGCTGGTGACAAGTGGCTGTGATAGAAGATCAGCCTGATAGTGCAACTCATGCTCTGGGTCTGCAGCAAGAGATTAAGGTCTCCACAACTATATGTGCCTTTCTGAGGGGCAGAGAAGGGTATGTTGGATAAGACTGCTGGTCTGTCAGGTAGAGGAGGTGTCTGAGAAGGATTTCCAAGTATTACGGTAAACCAAACAGCACAAAGATCATACAATGACAGTTGACGTTATCACAGAAAAACAGAATTTGGAAATAACAATGAGGAGCACAGGCCTGACCAAAACTCAGCTTGGCTTGGTTACAGGATCCACCAGGATGTTCCATGTCCACTATTGGGAAGATGCAGCCTAGTTTCCTGAGAAAGCTGAGGTTTTAACATATCCAGTCTTCCCTGCAGAATGAACATACCAGTAGAGATGAGCAACTATAACAGCACAAGCAGGGTCAGAGTGGCAGCATCAAATTGGCAACCCCAGGGTGCAGTGGGCAATACACATCTGTGTGGTTTTGAGGTGAAATTAGACAAATTCAAAGAAATGAGGGTTACTAGGATATATAATCCATTGCCAGGTCTAAGACTGTACCCAGGGGAAAGTTCCATCCATGAGAGTTGTGATCCTGTACTTCCCCTGCGATTCACTGTTGCTCATTGTCAGAGACAGGTACTAGGTTAGGTGGGCATTTGACTTCATACAAATATTCCTATATTCTGTCAGATGTGGTCTTAAGATATTTAGTATGTACCCAGCTGATATGCAGAGGAGCAGTCTGTACAGTAGAGACAGGCAGAAAAGCTCCAAAGCTTCCTGCCCCACTTAGCAGTGTGAACTCGCAGTACTGTCCATCCTGCATTGACACGACAGCACACAGGAGAGGAGTCAGAGCCCTCTGTACACAGGATGCTGGGATTTTATAGCTACCCCTTCTTCCCCACCACCAGACTTAACACTGAGTGGCTCACCCCCACAAACTACCGCCTCTGTTGCTCTATACAGCCTTTCAGAAGAGCACCCTTGTCTGACATGTAACAAGGTTATATTAAACACTTGCTTTTCCTTTTTTTGTGTAAGTGTTTGGTTTGTAACTTTATATTAAATTATCTCTACAGCTTTTTCTGGCATTCTAAAGATTTCCACATCAATAATAATACAGCCAGTATCTAATGTCAATTCTGAACATGGCTGGTTCACAGATTCAGTATAACTGAGCAATTATTCAGACTTCAGGCTCATTCTGTTAGCATAATTCTGGACCATTCCACAGTTTATTACGTGAGAGTTTTTCCAAAATGGCCTCTGTATTCAGTAAAATCCACTGAGATTATCAATTGCCTCATGGCACTGAGACTAATTTAAGAGCATGTGTATGGTCATTTCATTGCCTTGCAAATAAGAGCTAACACTTCTTCCTAAACTGATCCTGCATCCAAGGCCTGCAATTCTGCTGCCTGGATGGTCTGTTTTACTGCATATAACATACATAAGAAAGATGAAACAAAGCCTCTGAAAAAAATGTGGTTTTACACTTAGTTTCCAAAGTCACAGAGCTAAATAGACCAGACTCTAAAGAAACCCAAAAAGCAAAACATAAAACCAAAACAAAAGTAAAAACCAACCCACAAAAACATGCACGTATGGTGCAGATAGCAAAATGACCAGAAAGACATCAGCTGCATGATTGCTAGTCTGGGCACTCTCCAGGTAAGAATTTATTCATTATGAAAGTCGAAGAAGATCGCTCTTTACTATGGCATGACTTAATCCAACAGTCCAGGTGCTACAAAACTAAAAATGTGTAAAATGAGCAGCCACCTTCCTCTGATCCAGCTAGAGTTAGTCTTTATAACTGGCACAACACCCAGAAGCTCACTTTCCTATCACGATTTTACAAAGTATGGTACAAGACAAGCACACCCACTGCTTTGTTCAGGAAGGAAAGGTACCCAGTTAAATAAATCAATGGACCTTGTGGAATACAGACAATTCCTAAATTGCAGGGGGTTTATGCAATTAGTGTGCTGTAAGCTAAAGCAGCACTGAATAACAAAATGTGGGGAAGCCCACTGAGCTGCTTCAGCAAGACCTGCTAAACATCTCTCTCTGCAGTTTTGATGCCATAACTCTGAAAGCAAATTCCAACCAGAGCAAGTTCACAGGTGCAAACTCACCACACTTTGATGCATCTGCAGGGGATCCTTAAAGCTTAAAAAACTCACCTACATTTTCATCAGTAATACCACTTGTGAAGTATTATCCTTCAAGTCTTTTTCATCCCCCAGACCCATTTACAACAAGACCTTCTGCTACAAATATATGCTGGATTTATCATATCATATTTGCCAACTAATCCTTTCCTTTGGGCCTCTGAAGGTAAACACTAAGATGAAAATGAAATAAAAATAGGCTTTATGTGTAAAACAGTAGATCATTAAATGCTTCAAAAACACTCATACATCCTCAGAGTATCAAATCATAAGATCAGGTACAACTCAGAAAGCATTTCCCACTAGAAAGTCAGAGGAAACCAAAGCAGAGAGAAACCAAACCCGAGATAAGACAGAGCTCTTCTTTCTCTGAGACACATTAGGCTGCACTGCAGACCAAGTGCCTGAGCTGCAAGCAGAGGTGCAGACAGGCTGGTGTTTGCCATAGCACAGCATAACCTTTACCCAGGGCACACAGAAGCTGCAGAAAGGCAACATAAGCAGGAATAAACCCCTACAGCTGTACCTTCAGTGTGCAGGATCCTCACATATGCCATTAGCTCTTTTACCTCACAAGCAGAAGAGCTGCACTATAATTAGAAGGATAGGAATAAAGGGTTTGCAAGCAAGGTACAAAGACCAGTTAAGCAATTGTCCCCAGCCAGTTAGAAATAGGGAAGCACAAGCATATCCAGTACCACTGACTCCATTATTTCTTCAGGTTAATAACACCAGTGGAGAACAAAGCCCTCTCTGCCTGACACAGATGAGCTCTTTTGAGATTGTTACAACTGAAGTTTGGGTCAATGTGGAACTGCATCAGCAAAATGACAGCTCTGCAGCTGCTTCCTGTGCCCAGGCACACCGCTTGAAAGAAGGGTCCAGATCACTTTAACCTTCATCAAAGCCAATCTGAACAAGCTGCCATATAATATTAATCTCATACAGAGCCCAGGTCCTTCTCAGCATATCTTAGGCTGCAGTAGAGTTCCTTGGGTCTGGACACAATCAGTCTCAAGCACTACTCAAAGCTGAAGTGATTTTATTTAATTATTATACAATCATGCTTGGAAGTCAGAAAGGTAATTTCCAGTATCCTCCACCCTTAACATCAGATGCATTTAACCTGTTGTCATATTAAAGAACCGACTTGTTCAGGACTAGAGCACTCTCACAAAGAGCACGGTAACATGTACTCACAAAAGATTTGTTAGCAGCATCCATAGCTGATGCTATACATCAACTGTTGTGGTGAAAGCTCCTCTTAGGGGATACAAAAGGAAAAAAAAGATAGATAGAACTAGAAGGGGAAGGGAAAGCCCTCTCCAGTGGCTATCCACGACAAGAAGTGATAATGTCCCCAAATGAGCATCCTTGCCAGGCACACCTCTGGTGCAGCAGGTCATTTCTCCCCATGCTTTCCCCACAGGAAAACATCAGCGCACATGCTGAGCTCTGCAGGTGCTGTGTGCAGTTCTGTGCATGCATCATTGGCTCCCCTCATGTAAAAGCAAGAGCTGCAGCCTGGCAGGAGATGCTCACAGCTGTGACTGTCACTTCAGGCTGTGAGTGTAAGGCCATGAGAGTAACACAAACAACGAGGAAAAGAAAATAATGCCCCAGAGCTTCTGCAAAAGCAGTCATGGCATCTGAAAGCCAGGGCATGGAGTTGCCTGTGCAAGGCTGGTTGCAGAGCCACTAAGAGAAGGCCATGAGCAATACAAGGGGCTGAGGCACCTAATACCTAATTGTGCTGAACAGTCAGCTGTAAAACAAGAACACTACCACCTAGCCTGGATCACAACCTGGGATATTATCAGGGCTGTCTGGTAAATACCCACTTGTTAAATACAGCCTTCAGTGCACTCAGTGGAGATGTATTTACAGCAACTACTGCTACTTCTAGCTTGATATCATATCATCTGTCCTCATCATCAAGATCCCAGCTTATACTACACTGCATTTCCAGATGACAGTTGCCCATGGTCAGCCATAAAATGATCACTAAAATAAACCAAGGAAGTGATGACTCAGTTTTGTTACTGAAAAGTGTCAGGTAATTGTTGCCCTGGATTTCAGCCTACTGATAATTTTGAAACTTGTTCTGATTGTTTTAAAAAGTCGCTCTAGAGTTCTCACAAAATTCTTCTGTAAACATGTTTTTGTAACTGTCTCTCTTGTTTTCATTCCGTTCATCATAAAAGAGGTCTTTGATAGACTGCTGACCAAACCAATGGAGATGGATAAGAGAAGATCTCCCTATCCAATCCATAATCCAGAGCTTCAAAGTTTTGTATAAAAGCTGTGAATTATTAAACTTCATGCTTTTTTTTCTCTACCACCTTGACCTGTGTGTGACTGTGCTCATTTCATGCTCTCCAGCTACAGGTAATCTGCCTCTCTGCTGTAACCATGCAATAGTTTTGTCAGAGAGAACCCACACATCCTCAGCTATGTGCTACACTTCAGAAAAGGTATGAGATGTGTGACCCTGTTGTTGGTATCCTGTGGGTTTGCTGCTGCTCAGGAGACTCCTCATTGCCAGCAGCTCCCCTGGGGACTCTGCATCAACAGCTGCACTGCTGCAGTACCTGTATGGCATAACATGGTCCACCAAACCCTGGGCTGATTTGTTTGGAAGAGGCAGAGCTGCATTGTCTGCAGCACGGCTCTGTGCTCCGGCTCCTTTTGATGAGAGCATGCTTCTCTGAAGGGTGTGCATTTTCCTCAGAAAACTGGCACTGTGGCAAGCAGTGGGCAGGATGGGCTGGCCACCACAGATACTGTTTTCTCACCACTTCCTTTTCCTTCTGTGCTTACCACATCACCTGGGTTGGAAAGCGAAAATGCAGGAAGATGATCAGTCAGCAAAAGTTCAGCTCTGCATTTCCTCATAATCAGGTTCAATTCACAAACTCCCTGCAGGACCTTTGAAAGTCTGCTCCTCGGAGATTTTTCTGCAATGCATTCAGATACCTAAAGTTACAGTAAAGTTTTCAGCAGTATTTCTTTGATCACAAGACCAAAGTGATCAACTTCAGTTATTTTAATGTAGAAAAGGATGTGAAGAACAGAACAAAACACACATACAAAACCATAAGACCCTCTCTGAATTCCTTTGGCAGTGTGACAGGTGATGTGCTTTATGTTCCCATCCATAAAATAAGGGACACAGCACATACACAGGGCTGTCATGAGGGTAAATTAAATGTACTGTCATACTGCAAGGCACCTGGGTAGTATCTTGAATAGATACCTTCCCTTCTCCCTCCCACCAGCCTGGAAGGCAGGCAGGAATGGGATTTCATTACAGTGGTTGAATTCCCTAGAGAGCCTAATCACTTACTTGAACTAAGCATGAGAGGTACCCAGGTCATTCACTGCTCATCCCAGTTAGTTAAAGCCACAATCAGCATAGCAAAAGTAAACAGAAGTAGCTGAAGCCTACTGAAGAACAGTATTCCATCATTCAGCACTCCAAGGAAAAATAAAGTAATCCACAATTCTAAAGTTCTTTGATGAGCTTTTCTCCCACAAAGCAAAGTCTAATTATGTCCACATTTATATGCAAAGATTGCCTTCAGTCAGGAAAGATAAAGTATGTACTATAATATATGTACTAACTGCCAAAGATGAAGGCTCCCATTGCTTTCACAAACATCTTGAAATAAAATACAAATAGAAGAGCAAACAATTCAAACTGCTGACCAGAGGGGACCATCAACCACCAGGCTGTCAAATCGTGAAGCCATAGGTTCTCCTGGGTAGATGGCTAGGACATGCTCTAGCATCATAAAACTGACACCCGTACAGAAACAAGGTGATAAGACCAAGAAGTACTTCAATATATTAGGATTTTTTACATGCTATAAACTTCTTTGTTTTGGGAAAGTGAGTGCACACAAGTCCAAGTGACTTTCCAGGAACATATCCAAGCATGATGCTGCTCAGAAACAGATTTGCTTCCTTGTACAAAGAGAACATGAAGCTCCGTTCATGTTTTGTGCCTGCTTCAGACTAGGCAGCAATGCCACAAGGACTCCTAGCAAATTTGCAATGGCTCTGAAACATGCCCACTGCAGAGACTGAGCATTCAGGGGACACCGAGCAGGGATCCCACCCTAGCAACAGTGTCAGCCCACAGAAAGGAAATCAGAAGTAAATAAGCAGCAAACATTTCAAGCAGCAGGTTTCCAGGTCAACAATTCCTGTGACAGGGCCCTCGCATAGAGGGATGGAGCTATTCCTCATGACAATTAAAGCACTACTACCATCTTTTCACTCTAATTAGGCTTACAAATGCCCAGTCAGGAAGGCTGGATGAAAAATTCCCCATGAGACCATTCTGGTGGGCTTTCAACAACCTGTCTATCTGCTCCACCTGAAAGCACACCTTAAAAAGCAAGACAGCATTACTCAGAAACATTTTCCTAGGTGTGAAATACTTTGTGAAAAGCAGGAAATTACATCCTTTAAGATATGCATGCCAGTAGCATTTCCATTGCTTAGTACAATTAGTGTTGTACAACATCCAGGTCCTGCTGCCCACAGAAAAGCTGGGCTATCCTTTCAGGAGATCAGATAAGCCAATACATCAAGTGACACTTGTGGTCATTGAGAACCCAATCCTGCTGCAAGGCTTTGTTATCTCACTGCACAGCCATTAGTTCGTTACCTTGACTGAAGGAGCAAACAAAGCAGGTATTTGATCTTGACAGCAGCTCCAAAGATTACACTCTCATTTCTCCTTTATGGCTCCCTACTTTGAGATGTGCCCCACGACAAACCTTTCCCTTGCTCCACGCCTTGCATCCAGACCTCTGCTGGTGTCTGAACCTGGGGAATGTCATTGCTCATGACATTCCCTCAGCTATCCCATCGTGCTTACTGTTCTTCAAACATAACAAGAAACCATGCTTTATGTCTGCAAAACTTCCAGTGTTGTAGTTACCTGGAAAACCTCATCTCTGGGTGAACATAGATAATTTGAAAGGTCAAGAATACTCCTAGTGCAGCATTGCCTTTCCAGAGATGCAAATGGCAAGGCACAGATAGGCTGAAGGATCCCTCTAGGCTCTTCTCTTACTTTTATAAAGAAAGAGCCCATGGCCATGCAAGTAGCAAAGTTCATACTGATTTACACAGGGATCAGCTTGGGAATTGTTTCATTGCAGATACATTTGGCCTCTGACCAAGTGAGAGCAAACAAGGATCTGCAACTCAACCGAAGCCCCAGTGTTAGCTGGAGAAAGAGAATAAGCTGTAAACGGAGAAGACATTTTGCCAGTTGAGGGCTTTTCCTGGGGCACCCCACCAACTCCCCTTCTCCCAGCCTGCTCTCAGCCTGTTCCTTCTTGGTGCCAAGCAAGCAGCAGTGCCAGCAGGAATATTGGCTACTAGCCTGGAGATTGCCTGCACAAAGAAATCAACCAGGCCGGGAAATACTTGCATGCCAGAGTATGAACAGTGAAGAGAGACTATCCTGGAGAATTCAGACCATCATCTACTCAAAAGTGAACCTCACTCAGCTGCTTCTTCACAAACATAAAAGGAATCTGGACTGTACATCACAAAGAACAGTAAGCAAGGAAATAGAGAACTAAAATCTACAAATGAGTGACACTCCTCTGCTCAGGTCCTCCAATCAAAGTGACTTACCAACCCCCTGTATTCTTCTATCCAGTTCACTCACTTCTAAAGTAAGACTATTTTTACTCAGAAAAGACATTGTCAAATACTAAACCACTTGAAGCTCTTCTTATCCCTGCCAGATTTTCAGGAAAAAGATCTCTGCTATAGTACAGGAGATAAACTATGTCTGTCAGACCAACACATAAACTATGTCATACCAACACTAACGCTTCCCAACAAATACTTGTGATCAGATTTAAGTGCACACACTAATACTAAGAGAGGGCATCTCTAATTTCTTAAATGAGACTGGAAATTGTATTTCCATGGGAGGAAAATTAAGGACTCTACACTAGGAAGTACAAAACCAAATTATATTGAAGGAGAATGAAGAAAGAAATTACAAATAAAGTCAGAGAACCATAGCTGTGCCATTTTCAAAACACCAGGATCCATTTTCCTGTCATGACCAGTCTGTAAACAGCTCTAACAGCTATTGCTTCTGGAAAATGGGTTTTACTTGGTACATGAAGGATTTACAGCTTAATGTGATTACTTACATAGCACATTGAGGCTTCACTGATCAAATGATGGGACATAACTGTTCATTTTCTTGAAAAATTTACAGAATTAAAAAAAAAAAAAAGCTGACTGCCTCAGTTTCCTGATTGTGGTTCTTCAAATGTATGTCTAGGTTTTGGCACCTTTGATCTGGGTATGGGGACAGGCAGGAAAAAGTTATTTTAAGACACCTAGCTCGTCTTCTCAGCAGAGCACTGACAATTACACTCATGTGGTCGGATGCATTAAGAATTTACAATAGGGAACAAAGACTTCATTTCTTTACATTTTTTATTTCAGACACAAATATCTTCCCACAGCAACAACCATATTTATTTCTCTGCCTCAAATTACTTTATTTTTCTACCCCACTTGTACAGCCACGCTGCAGATCCCATCTCTGTTCATTTATGCCTGCAGCAAGACTATTTGTGGCTTGATGTCACCAAGCACAGGTTGCCCATTTGTACCAGCAGGAGGAAAAATCAAGAATTCATTTCTACAGCAGTGCCACAACACAAACACAATACAGATGAAGTGATGTAAACACAAGGGAAAAGTTGAAAAGTAAAATTGACAATTAGGTGTTAGAAAGGATACAGCTACAGTAACATGTTTGGATAATCTTACACCCATTGATTAAGAGTAGAGAAGAAAGCCCAGCCTGACATCATACTCTTACTATTCTGGAATCAGAGACAGGTTTCCAGTGGCAAAACAAGCAGCATCCAGCCTTACTTACAGTGTCCTCCCCTCTTCATTTCATTCCTCAGAGAGGACCAAGAACCTATCTGCTCTGCATACAGACCCAAGGTAGAATACAACCCCAAGGCAGTAGGCAAGCTTTCAGAATCCCAGGTTTGTGGGGTTGGGGTTTTCACAGTGAGCATCAGATAGGAATAAGAACTCAAACACTTAATTCATACTTATGTTCAATGATTAATGTTGAAAATGTGAGGTGTCAGAGCTTCATTATAAAGAGTAATGTCAAAGAAAAACAAAACATTACCTCAAAAAACATAGCCTTTTCTTATGTCTTCTCCCTCAAAAAAAAAAGTTACTTGCAAATGTAAGTGTTGGTTTGACTGTCCTGAATTTATTTTCTGTTCCTATTGACCACACAAAGGCAACTCAGCTCTGAAAAAGCACAGAGAGATCTGCCCCACATCAACAAATTTGTTTATCAAACCCCAGTCTTCATTTCTTTAACTACATGTCCCTCTGAGATCAAAGCTCTGTCCCATTATTTCTCTTATAACAAAGCTGACTTACAAGATTAATGCTTGTCCCTGCCCTTTATCATTCTTCTCTTCTCTCAATTTCCCATCTCTGCCTCAGAGGTGTGGTAGAGCTCAACTGTGCCAGACTCAAACTTGATGATTGTTTAAAGCAGGGGAAGCTGAACCCCAGGACTTCAAGTTGTTTATGTTGCACCAGCACTAAAAGAAGGATACGTGGAATTGTATGCTACACAAACATCTTTTGAGAGGAAGGACTTTTCAAACCCACAGCAAACCAGTTTTAGGCAACAGCTGCTCAGCTGCAGTTTGAAGCAGTACAGAACATGTGACACTGTCAAATAGCTTTATTCTTTTATCCCACCTACAGAAGAAGAGATGAAATGACATGGCATAAAAATCTATGAGATGAAACTGCCCCTTTGACATCTTTCAGCCAAACTTTAACTGGCAGAGTATGTACTAGTTCAGCCCTTTTTGTTGTGTGGACTGAACACAATCATGTCCCTTTCTGTCATGGGGCTCATCATCACACAGAGCTCAAGTTTTGCAGTTTGCCCAAGTTTGTAATTACCCAAGGAGGTAATTACAAAAAAAACCCTCCCAGGTTTCTACTCACAGAATGAACATGCTTGGTACAGAAGCGCCAAGTACAGGTTGCTGCAGGATTTTTTTTACATACAAAGACTGCATTTTTAAAGGAAAAATTTTATGTTTCTATCAAACATAACACTTTTTTGAAAGCTTTTTACACTGAAGAGGTTGGTAGCTTCCATCCCAGGTACCAAGAAAAGATTCGTTCCCTCTGTCTTCCAGTTTCTGAACTCCCCTGCAGTGTCACAGAGGGAAAGAGACAACACCCAATTACCCAGTAACAGTGGCAGAAACACATCTGTTCTACAGCCAAGACTGCCCTGACAGCTATCATGTCCCAGGAACCATTCCATTATTGCAGATAGTTACTTGGAGCTGGTGGCCAGATGGCAGTAGCAGGATAATAGCTGGCAGACTTGTACATGCCTTCACTTCTCCCAAGGTACAGACAGATAGTTTCCAGAAATATTCCGTGTTAAAAATGGCTTTTCCTAGTCATTCCTGCTATTTTCTAATGGCTGCCTGCATTTGCTATATTTGCATCACAGAAATCAACACAGGAGTCTTTGTAATACCTAAGCAGGCTGGTCCCACTCTGACTGTGCTCTTTTAACAATCACACTGAGCATTTCATTTTAGTTTTAAGCCCATCTGTTTAATGAACAACCAGAAATAACTTTCCTCTTTCTTAATGTAGATTCTTCTTCTACAGACATCTTGTGGTCTGCCTCATGCTTGATGATTTATTAATTACCATCCTTGCTACTACTAAGAGCATAAGTGTTATCAGCAGGGTACTGTTGCTTACTGATAAAATAAAGGACATTATCAATTGCATATAATAAAGATCTGTCAAATTGCACAGATCTACTGGCATTTGTGGTTGATGTTTATATGTGCTTCCTTGACTTTAAAAGGAACCTTCTTTTCCCATCCCACTTCTCTATCATCTTCTGGCATCCCAATATAACTACACCATCATTAAAGAAGCTACAGTTAAAAGGGGTCTTGCAAGAAAATGTCAACACACCACAACTATATACACTCAATGTTTTCATCACCCAAGCCAGGTGGGGGCATATGAGTATTCCAAGAAACTTAAGTAATCTTCAAAAAAGAATCATTCCTAGATCTCTGAATACTACTCTGAGGTACCTCAGTTCTCAGAGACTACATAGCACAATGTGTTTTAAAAGAAAATATTCACTAAAAATGAATTGTGACATAGTAAGAATAAAGACCTCATTTAACTTTAGAGCAAATAAAACCCAGTTAAGATTCCAGTTCAGAAATGTACCCCCTTTTTAGGGCAGTACTTGGGTAAAAACCTATTAATATATGCTTGAATTTATCTATGCTTATTTAGGGTATTTGACTTTATACACAAATAGATATAAATAAAAAAACAGGCAGAAGTCTCTAAACAGAGCAACAAACAGCATCTCCTCCTTCCCCTGGGAAAGGGCTTTTTCCCAACTGCTGGTATCCCAACGGGGCTGGAAGCAGATAGCTCTGAGGCAAAGGCACACCAAAAGGGAGAACAGGCAAGCACCTCAATATTTTGGGCCCTCTCACATCCAGGCCTCTGGCTTGCACCCTGCTGCCAAAAACAAAGCTTCCCTCCGCTGGGCTGTATTCAGCCACCCTGTGCAGTGTAGTTGAACCTATTTCCTTGGGAACCAGTGCTAACCAATCCCAGTTTTTCCTCCTGTAGAGATAAGATATTCTGCTCCAACCTCCTCAGTGGCAGGCAGAACCAAGGAAACATTTTTGATTCTTTGCTCCTTTGTAGAGCACTGGTACTTTCAGGACTGAAGCAAGGTACAGATTTGTATCATTCCAGCAGGACACAAGCGAGGAATAGAAGGAAACCTAACAAGGGGTTGAATGTGAATAATAAAGGCATTATGGTGACATAAACCAAAACACTCATTGAACTGCTTCCTGCTGGTGTGCATTATAAAGTAGAAACTGCTGTTGTAAGGAACCCAAACTACTCAAATGCTAATTTTGTGATATGATTGTACACCATGTTCATAGCACCTGGAATACACTCCATGCATGTGTGCTTAGTGGAGCAAAGACACAAGGAATGTCAATAAGAGGAACTGTTTTAAGGAAAAGTGTTGCTCTGTTCCCATCTCCTTCCCCACTATTCAACCTGCTCATCCTAAGGGCAAAATGTAGAACACCAGATAAAAGCATAGGGAAGGTAGGAAGCTCTACATGATTACTTTCCTCACGAAACAAAAGTCAGAAGCAAAATTCAAAGTGACTATTTTCCCTCTTGACCAAAAAAAAAATCCAGACCTAGTTAGTAGGCCAGAGGAAAGGCATAAAGCACAAACCCAGAGTACCTCAAATACAGGTTGAGTCCCACCTAGTAACTTTAAGAATTCCCTAGATCTCGATTACTTACTAACCATTTGTCAGCATTACAACATCTCTTAGCCCTCACATGGGATGAAATACAGTCTAATACAGCCACTTGTCCTGGTTCTGAACAGGACAGAGTTAATTTTTTGCAGAAGCCATAAGGGGGCATAGCTAGGATAAGGAGGTTATTTTATATTACCTCATATCATTGCTAGGGGCAGGGGAAAGGGACTCTTCTGGGGACAAAAGTTCCTTCCTGTAGAGAAAAGGGGGTGGAGGGAGCCATCTACATTGACTATTATTAGGTGTTTTAACTTGTGAATCATTTCTTTCCTTATACCTTTTGCTATTAATGTTGCTGTTACTGTTCATTTTGTTATTTCATTGCTGCTTACAGTAAACTTTTCTTATTTCAACCCATAAACTTTGCCCTTTGTGCCTCTAATTGGAGGAGCAGAGGGGAGGAAGCAGTGCAAGATTTTTTCCAGTGGGAGTACTAAATTGAGAATACCATTCCTAAACCATGACACCACTTTAAAAGGGCAGCATTGCCCATCTTGTTGGCTCTGACTTTTCATGCACAAACTGCTCTCAGAAGCAGCTCCCAGTGTTTTGAATAATAGTAACCTAGCTTATTAAGGCACAACATTTTAAGTGTTCAACGTTCTGCCTTTTACTCTTCCCTCACTGTAAATGAAACTAGGAATCAACATTATCAACATTTTGCAGGCCCAAGGAGAACTGGAACTCTGCTCTGTTCAGTGCTCTGCAAACACATGCCGAGAATCATCCCCACACAAATTAATCTATAGTTAGATGGAGATAAGGTACAAAAGGTTTACTTAGAAAGAAAAGGGTCAAAACTTGCAGAGCAGGAATGGAACCTAGGCCTCCAAGCTCTCTTTTCCTGGCTATTTAAAGCCATTTCTGTGCTTGTCAGGTACTAATGGTAGCAAATCATCACAGTCAAATTTATCTCAAAAAGTGAGACTGCCTGTTCCAAAAATACAGCTGAAGGAGAGCTCTCCAAGTCATCCGAGCCAGATGTTTTCTCCGACACAAGATCAAGTTTACTGTGATAATCCCGAACATCTTAGTATGATAGTTCTAAAGCACCTCCAATAGCAAACACTTTTTAACTTTCCAACATTGATGGATCTCACTGGAACATTTTTTTCTGAAGCTCTATACTAATAAATAAATAAATAAGTATCCCAGTAAATACTAGTAAATAAGTATCCCACATATATCCCATATAACAATAAATATCCCATGTTAGAGAGTAACCCAAACCCTGCACCTGTGATCAAATTAATAATACAATAAAGAAAGAAAACCCTTTTCACTGACAGTTCTAAGTTGCAACTGTTTCTGGCCCTTTTTTTTCTGGGCTCCAGGAAAATGCAGTGGAATTAGCTACCATTTGCATTTCCAACTGAATCCTGGGAATTGTTTGTCAAGGGCTGTCCTTGAATGCTTTACTCCCAGAGTAAATGCCGTTGGTTTTCATTTCAGAGACTAATTAATTTTTAACAATCAAAAAAATAGGAGTTGATGGTTCCCTCTGTTAGCAGTGAGAATGCAATTACGTGGCCTGGGTCCAGAAACTGTCTACCCTTGATGACATCTGCCAAATTTACAAGCTCTGGCAGATCATAATTAAAAGCACCTTTCAGAGAGGGACTGAAAATGGTATCAAGGCCTTTCTTACTCTTTTAGGATATAGCAGGAAAGCCTGTTGGGTGAAATTTGGGGGCTGAACCAAAACTACTGAACTGTTAAAATGCTTCAGTGCCTGTCAGGAAGCCTCCAAGCCTTTCACTTGTGTAGATCATTACCTTTTTACGAGCAAGAGGCAGCTGTAAGGAGAGGCTAGGGGTGCCCACCCATTTGGAAGCAGGAGCACCCTAACACCCTCCTAAGTCACATTATCCAGAATCCCTCCCAGGAACTGCACACTGCTACAGCAGCAGGGAAAGCCCAAAACAAAGCCTAGGCTTGTGACCCTTCCTGTACATCACATGAAAAGCTGTACCCTCAAAAAAAAGGGAAGAAAAACTATTTTTCTTGTCCCATCAAAACCCTCATAGCAGTCTTGGGTGCAGTCCTGTCAAGGTATTAACAGTGTGGGCTTTCCTCCACTGCTGAGTACAGGAATGGAGCATTCTGCAGCCAAGTGCTATTCCTTAAGGTCCTGATTTGCACTTTTCCTCCCCTACCCTGCAGAGAGCTCATTGAGCTCACACATGCCCATATTCTGGGTTTGCTCACACAATTTTATTTAGCAAATGAAGAAATATTGGGTAGTACACTCTGTGCATGATTTTCCATAATTGCAACATGTGTAGGGATAAAGAGATTATAACCTAAAAAATACCCAAATTTTGCCATCCATCAGCATGCAGAATAAGATTTAAATCCCCATGAGTTATTCTCTATGCTCAAGGAGGAAACCTTTATGTTTCCACCTTTGTGATAACAGCATTGGTTAAATCCTGGCCAGCCCTATTAGATGCCTATAAAGCTTCCATCCAAGGAAGATATGCCATGCTGGTTCTTCAAATAAGAGTGATTTCACCCTATTGTTCATTTTTTAAATTATACTTAACAGACAACATGTCAGATAAAGGCATAAATTCTTATTAAACAGAACTCCCAAATGTCCATGCTTTTATTATGACTCCAAAGTCATAATAAAAACAACCCAAACCGAGACCAACAGCTACAAGTACCACAGATAGCAATCTCAAGAACATTAGTAAAGCCAACAAACTGTATCAGTAAAGGTAAAGGATAAATCAAGCTGCTCATGCTTCATTATAGCAGTGCCTGTGTAATGATCTCATCCTCCCAACAAGCTGCAGCACAGTGGCCTCCAGGTATCAGCAAAATTACTATGTGCATAGGGAAGTTTCATCCCCAGTTACTCAGCAAGAGAGAAGCTCCTGTGTGAGCTGGCACTGCCTTTCCCAGTTTGCCAAGAGCTGGAGAACTTGGGAAAAAAACCCAAGGTAAATAGGAATGCAGCCTCAGGCTGTGCTCCTCTAAACTCAAAACAAAGACTTCAAGAGTTGCTTTAATACCCTCCCTTCAGGACAACAGAAAGCTCTCTATCCCTCAGTTGACTTCCAAGTAAAATGGAAGCATTGAAGTATTTTATAGGAAGACAGTGTTGTGCATTTCTACAGCATAATTAATTTCTACAATAGCATCCTTAAAAATATTAACCCCTTTCAGTAGGTGATGGCTGCAAAATGGAAACCTCTTTTCTACTTTTTTTTTGCTCTCTCCTAAAATAAGGGGTTTAAATCCACTGTTTTCAAATGGCACATCACAGGGGAAAAAAAAAGTCAGAAAATTGGAGTCTGTCGGGGAAGAAAATTCTTTTTCTGTACTGAGGCTCCCAGGAATCCCAAGGCAGTGGCAGTCAGTCTGGGAAATGTAAGTGCTACTTAAAATAAAGAAGGTATTGTGGAGAATGTAGTGCTAGCAAAAGGTGCCAAATACTCTTTGGCAGCAAAAGCTTCAGACAAATGAGTGACATGGTGTTGTTACACAGTGTACAAGTGAGGAGATTATATACACAGGTGACCTGTTATAAAGGTTAGAAGAAAGGGCTGCTATTAAAATACAGTGGTCTTCACCTAAGTTCTTTGCACTGACAGGTCATTCAAACCACTTTGTGCTGTACTAGACATGCACAGAGAGGTCTTAAATGAACTTACCTACAAAGCCAAAGGAGGCACTGACAAAAATACCACAATAATGAAGACATGGGGGGAAAAAAGAAAATAAAAGGGAGGGTGGGGAAGAATCAAGAGACCCCCACCAGTCTCTTTCCTGACTTGAAGCCTGTGCCCAGCAAACCACCCAGTCACACTGGTGCTAGTTAAGCTTCAGAGGTGACACATCACTGCTGAGCAAAGGAAATTCTGCAGTGCTCATGGGTGAAAATGTATGAGGAGCCAGCACAGGAAGAAAGCTAAAGATAACTTTGCTCACTGTTAAAGGCAACTGTGTTCATCACTGATAGTTCTTATCTAGGCAAAGCAGACTTGGCCCAAACTTCAGAGACAGATTTGCAGAGAAATCTCACCACACCTTAAGGAATGACACAAAAGATAGGAGATGGCACCCAGTTCTGAATCAGCGCCCAGGAGTGGCATAGATAGTTGGGACATGGTGGAGAGATAAACAGAATTGACTATGAACACAGAAAAAAAAATCTATATATATATACACACACAATAAGCCAAAGCTCTGGTAGACTGAACTGCAACTGTTTCATGAAGCAAAGAACAGAGATTTCTATCCTGTAAAAAGTACAGGCAGACCTGTGTTCACTCCCCCCCCCCCC
>VZTN01016460.1:325932-390651 GCA_013400515.1 Erpornis zantholeuca
GAGTCTTGGTGCCATTCAGAGGTGATGCAGCAGCCACATCCACTAGGACATTGCCATGCCAGACACTGTACAGCACCTACTTGAGAAGGTCTAGCACCTCTCCCAAAAACTCAGTAGCTGTGGCTTTTAAGGTTTCAGCAAGGAGCATTTCTACTGCTTCTCCTGCAAACCTATCAAAATAATACATCTTACAACCAGGAAATATTATGCAGGAAAACAAAGGTGAACAAATTTATAAATCTCGTTAGTGGGATGACTGTGCTCTCTCTTCAATAGCCTACAATATTGTTTTCAAAGGACAGTCATCCAAATGCTGAAACTGAACTAGCAGTAAATGGCTTCTGATTGGGAATTTCCATACAGAGGTTGCAAGCACTGACCAAGATGAGAACCAAGCTTTTCTCTCCCTTGGTATATACAGCAGTGTGAGGTATGATAAACCTGGCTTTTAAGTTTAGAGCCTCATATCCTAAAGACATAAGATTCCTATTTTCTGTAAACAATAACTTGGGTCAGAGGGTTTAGAGAGCACATTATTAGGAAAACAGGCAGTTTCAAATTCCAAATGAAAATATAAGCTCCATTGCTTAGAACCTGGTATTTAGTTCACGCTGTTCCTAATGCTTGAATATTTCTTTCCTGTAAACTAACATAAAGCCACCTGTCTTTTAAGATAAGCAAAAATAAAACCCATTTGTATAGCACTTCCATGGAGATAACTGAGCCTGGAGCTTTGTGAAGTCAAGGGCAAGTACTGATTTTGCTACTGATTTCCCACAGAGGTGTGATGCCACCCCTTTGTAGCTGCAGAGCTGACTGGCTCAGTGGGATAGCAGCTCAGCTCACAGCAATGAAGGATGGTGCTCCTGCTCCAGCACCTGCAGGCTTCCAGCTGGCTCAGAAATCACATATACACATGTCAAACTCTACCATTCTGTGTGCCTCCACTGAGCACACTTTCTTCACACCTCTCTTAGTCCACAAAGAGACTTCAACCACCTGCAAAGCTTGTTTTGATTTCCAAGTCTGTTCATACTTGCTTCTGTAATCCAGGAAGGCAAGTCACTGCCCAGCTGGGAGTCCGTGAAGGAGGCAGACTATGACATTCAGGTTGGATCCTTTGAGATGAGATGTCTTTGTCAGCTTCAGCAATGTTTTTCTGTTCAAGTCTGGTACTGGACTGGATGACTTTAAAAGGGAGATGGGATATTTACTTTCTACATAATAAAATTCCCATAGTACAGGATATCCAGGAAGTAGACTTGGAAGAATGAAGGACCTTCAGAAAGACAATATCAAGAAGGGAAAAGATTTGAAAAATGCAATTTTACATATTTTGAGAAACAGGAAGGCTAACCGTGCATGATTTGTGCATCAACTCCTACCATCCCATGGCTGCCCTGATCCTTAAAGGTTTTATCCAGTCAATTACTAGTAATTATGTCTTCCAAGAGCAAAGAGGTATCTAGAAGTACATCATTACCTTGAAAAGAAGTAAGGCTTCTATCACTTACTAAATCATTTCACAAGCATAAAAGTCCTTGGGTACCTTCACTAGGTACAGTGGCATTAGCCAGCTTCTGTCTAGAATATGCCTCTGCAAATAAACTACCCAAGAAGCCAGCATACAACTAATTACAAATTATGTTAATTATGTTATCTACAGTCAGCATAGCAGATGCCATTCCATGAGATTTCAGGCAACCTACTGAAGTCTAACTGAATAACAAAATAGTTAGTAGTAATAGTTCAGTAATAACCTACTGAAGTCTAACAAAATGCATGAACAAGTCATTATTTCCTTATCAATAGTGAATATAACAGCATTAAACATGCTTTTCCAGAAAGAGAACCCACAAAATATATATGAGCTTAATGCAACTGATGATTTGATTATTTCACATAAGGATTTTTTTGGAACTGCAGAACTTTGGGTGCTAACTTAAAATACATTAATAATACACATTATAATAAAACTAGCACAGCTATGCAGGCCTGCAGTAATTGCTGCTGAAATTGCAGATCTGACTAACAGATTTTTTTATTATGTTATGCTGCCCAGGTAGCAAATGCTCCCTATCTTGAGGGGTGAGATGAGTCAAAAATCTCCTATTTGGTTTTCAGTTTGTTTTATTTCCAAAATGGTCTGTTCCTGGAAAGGACATCTTTCCGGTAATTTCACCATTGCATAGCATATTTAGTTCTCAAGCAAGGATGCGAAGTGAAAGAGTGTTAGTGTCCTAAACCAGATTCTCTAACCTGAACAAGGTTGCAGTATTAGGCATTGATCAGAGAACAGATCTCACTTTGGATATCCAAGACCTGTCACAGTTAGGAACAGCTGCACACCAAGAACTCAGGACCTCACAAGAACAAGATGAGCCTCCACAGGGGATCTTTCAAACTGGTTTCCCTTGAAGAGGTGCCAGAGCACACTCATTAAATGCTTACACATCCTGCCTACTGACAGAAGACAGACTCAAGACAATACATATTCATGTCATATGGGTACTTATTAGCAGATGACAACCACAAGAAGCAGAAAAAAAGGCATCACATACAGCTTTCTCATGCCCCACACACTTGGTGGCTCTACATGGCTTTAACTTTAGCCAGCAATACATTGCAGAGCCTGTCAGGAATGCAGTAGCTTGGCTCAGCCTTTAACGAGGACCTGCAAGCAAGAGGCTGCATTATGGGAAAAGGAATTGATGGCCTCAGTTGGTTATCCCACAGAAACCCAGGGATTGCATGAGACAGCAGCTGGCAGCATCAGTACTTTTTGTCCCCTACCTGAAGCAAATGCAGAGCTCTATTGCTATTTTTCCTATTTTCCCCACAAGCTCTTCCCCCTCCACATGCTGCAGAGCAGCTTTGTTTTCCCCACACCTAGATAAACTCACTTGAACATTGAAACTGCATTCCACCACCACTCTGTGCTAATTGCTCCCTGGCTTTAGGGAGGAATGTATATATTCCCCATAAACAACCTGAAGCTACTCTTAATCTAGTTACACTTGGATTCTTCAACATCCCATGGAGCTCACAAAGAACTTCGTATCACCACCAGAGCAGGTAAATAACTACTCAGACATTCATAAAAATGCCCCAAATGGGGCAAGGCCTGCATTATAATGCAGTCATTGCAGGAAAACCAGAAGGTAGGCATCCCCGGAGTGACATGGAAGGTGTTGCTCTTTTAACTGCCCTTTTCCTGGGTAAGTCTCCTAGCTTGCCCTATATCATTATGTGCAGACTGAAATTTGTGCACGAAAATTAGTAGGTCATAGAAATGAGAAGCTAATTCATGGAAATGCACGTGCTGAATGCAGTTCACTTTTCTCTTTTTAGCACATTCTGTATGCAGCACAGGGACAGCCTCATTACTGAAAAGAAACAAGATGAACTGATTTAATATTTCATAGCTGTAGTTACAGTGAACGTGATGTTAGTTGGGAGATAGGAATTGAGTGCAGCCAATGACACACTGGGGTATTTTTGCAGATGGGCAGTTCACAGTTCTATTTTTACCACCTTTGGGGGCTACAGTTCACTCGGTGGAGTGGCTCATGCACATTGCCCAGGCACGTCTCTGTGACGCCATTCTGGGTGAGCACCACCAAGGACTACTCTGATCACGTACGGCTGCAGGCTGCGTGGGTCTGTGAGCAAAGAAAGGCAGAGGAGGATTTCTGCCTGTCAGCAAGAGAAAAAAAGCCCCGAGAGCTGGATTAAGCATCTGGAAAATTACTGCAGCCTCACAGCTTTTGCTGCCTGCTACCCGGGATGAGTCATCAGCGGTTGCCGCAGCAACAGCTATTTTCCTCCTCCGGCTGCTGATCAATTTTGTCTGTGTGAAGGTCCCCTGGAAGCAGGAGCTGCACAGATAATGCAACAAAGTCACAAACTCCTATCAAGAAGTATTTGCATTTTTGAATGCGCTAGTCCTGAGATTTACAGAAGGAGAAATTAAACAGCTGGGGCAGAAGGGCAGAGACAGCAAACACTTGGTTTGATTCGACTTTCATAGCGCTTCCAGACGGGCGTGGTTAACAAATTACCCTGCTACCATTTTCCACTAAGCAATACCTATAAATAAAATAATATCCTCTCCCAGACGTTAACCTACAACGTTCATCATCACTGTCAGATGCTCCATAATTTAAACTCACACTCTGAAGCGGGGGCTGGCACAGCCCAGCACACAGACGAAAGAGCCAGCCAAAGCATTAATGCTTCTCCACCCATCCTCTCCTCTCCAGCCTTGACAAAATGACCCCAGGCAAGGCAGCTCATCATGGGAATACCCTACTCACCACTTCTTACTTTGCAGAGGGCTTGAAACTTCGTAGCTAAGCAATACTCAAGTCCCCAACACCTGTCAGTTAACCCTTCTCTACCAAACTTTTGAGTTAAATGGGGTGATTCAGTTTGTGGGAATTGTTATGGAAAATGTTATGGAGTATCAAGATTGTACAGGAAGAGACTTGCATATAATATGTAGCTAATTGCTTGTATAGCTTTTTGTATTGCTCTTTGAATGGTCATTGTTTTGTAGACAGCCCTGGCATTGTTTTTGCTACATAGCCAATCATATGTCACAGTAACTGTGAAGAGGTATAAGAATAATAGCAGAGAAGAATAAAAAATCTTTGGCGGCTTTAGATTACTATACATGTGGTGTGTCTGTCTCTACCAGCACATATGTTAGGTTACCTCTGCTGAGCCAAGGAAATATGTGTGTTTGTCAGCTCTGTAGGTATCATAGAGCTCACTTAATACTTCCAATAAAGTTTGTCTGACACCCTTGGTTTTGAATTTTCTTTTTTAATTAACTTATTCCCCAAGGCAGCTTAAAATGGCTACTGGTAAGAGTCAGATGCTGTTGGGTCAGTGTAATGAATGGCCCTGCCATCCACTGTCTGAGATTATCTACTGGAATGTGAAAGCTACTGATAAGGCAAACCTCCCCATGAGACAAAAAAAGGGAAAGTCAGCCAGGGCAGCATTGCTGCAAGCAGAGACAAGGCTCATGTTTGCCATGCTGATTTATAATGTTGATCCTTGGTGTACTCAGATCATGGACACCTGAATCTTAGACCATCAGACCTTAGAACCTCCCATCATTTTTGTTATCTATTTACATCAGCTTGAGGTTCTACTCTTCAGAGCCATTCAAGGACTGTATGGAGAACACAGATTTTGTGACCCCCCTCTCTAGAAACTCTTTTGACTCAGTTCCCAAGCGGGGGAGAAGTCACATAGGCACATAAAAGCCTGAATGACTTACAGATCACTTACCTGCCAGCTTTCTTCCAAGCATATCAGCTGAAGAGACAACTTGCATCCAAGTGCAAGTCTAAGACAGGAACTTCTACCCTGGCAGGACAAGCCAACTTAGAGCACAGCAGCAACCTGGTGGCAACTTGAAACTAAGATATAAAAGGCTTTCCCTCCCTCTCCCCCCTCCATTTTTCTTAAGGTTTTTGAATCAATCCAGTAGGCATACATGCCTTTTGAGCAGGAGACAGTTTGCCTTAGTTTACCTCCCAGACTGGCCTTAATCTTCAAGCATCAGCTTAGGTGCAATGTTTAGACATTTGTTTGTGAAAGGGTAGATAGGGGTAAAACTGTTCTTTTCTCATGAGGTTTGCTGTTTTGGGTTTTTTTTTTTTGGTGGGGGGGCAGTCAGATATTCTTTTAATTTGTTCTTTTTGTGTGGATATCATATCATTGTGTAAGAACAAGACCATGACTCATTTATTAAAAATTGCTTTTGAAGCTATGGCTTCTCTCCATAAAACCAATCTTTGCTATCATCCTTCAAAAATGTTTGTTGTTTTGACCATGCAGACTGACTTTTTTGCTGATGACCTCTTAACTGTTGTGAGTCTCACAGGAACAACATTCTGTTTTTCCTTCTCCAGCATCATGCAGTAATCAAATTATGAAAACAAATCACACAGAGCAGCAAGACAAGGAACAGCAACAAGAAGGATTAAAATTTCTTCAATCCCACCAGGAAAATGCTTTCAGCAAAGCATTCCAGCCATCTTATGCCTAAGCTCAGTGACAGTTTCAAAACAAAAACCAACCAATCTGTTCTGAGGTCTCCCATCAGGAGAGTATAAGGAATATACTGTTGGAAGTCAAGGAAAGCAGCTATTTTATAAAGAGCCATGGCCCAAGCCTGCCCTACAAACAGAGCAGAGAAGCCACAAAAGTGAAAAATGTCCCCCAAGGTTCCTGTTAAGAAAAACATCCCCAAAGGTTCCTGTCAGATGGCATCTGCACATCTTGGACAAACATGTGAAAAGATGTCTGTGATATGGGAAAGGCTGAGTACAAGTATTCCTGAGCTGGAGCAGTTATTGGAGAGTGGGAATGGCAGCAGACCCATCAGCCACTCAGTAAGGAGGTCATAACAAAAATAAAGAAGAAGCGACTGTGAAAGCCTTGCAAAACATGAAACATAATTAGGTCTTTCCTGTCCACCACTTTGGCATAAACAGCTGAAAAGACAGCATGAGCTTCTGAGCTTTTTGGATCTCATATAAAAGCACTGGACTGTTTTGCTGACCATGCAAAGCATACACCTAGTGTGACCTTTCAGATCAAACTCGGGAGTATGACAGCTATCAGGCTCCCCTACAAAGGGGAATTTTCCAGCAGGATGACACCGACATGGTTTTAATATTACTGGGCACATAAACTTTGCCTTCAGGACAGACACCTTTTTCTGGTATCATTTGAACATCCAGACAGGGAATCATAAGAAGACCAGCAAAAAATTTTCGTGTTTAAATTGGAGTGCTGCTGTCCTGTTCTTTTCCAGGGGTGGTGGGGGAAGAGAGGGATGGGAGGAATATGAGACCTTCCACTCACACTAGAACTAATTCTAACTGTCAACAACAGTTTCTTATTTGTGATAAGATATCAGAGAAAGACAAAGTGAGTGCTGGCTCCCTTCCTGAATTCATCAGGCATTTTGCAATTCGCCCAAATTCCATTTCATGGTTTAAATTCCCGTAACATATTGACAGTTAACTCCAGGCCTGAGGGCAGAACTGAAGGAAGACTGCAAAGCTGAGGTCTCAAAGACTGAGCCTTGCACAGGGACATGGTTTCAGCAGTGAGAAGCTTTGCTTATCTTCATTACCTTATTGATTTCTAGAATGAAGCTGAATCCTTTTGTCTCATATGAGGAAAGTGGGGAGAAATACTTCAGCTTCCTGTAGCATAAGTGAAAAAATATTATGTCTTTCCACTCAGTCCTCAACAGCATGAGGTGACCCCCCCAGCTGATGCTTTACATTTGAAGCAGCCACAAGCAAATTAGCAAAATAGGTTTTCTGACCTGGTTAAAGTTCAGAAGGTTTTGCAGAGCAAGCAGGATACATCACAGACTTACAAGGAAAGGTAATCCCCATCTGTTCCAATCATTCCAGAACAGCATTTGGCTCAAACATGGAGTGAATCAATGTAAGAACTATGTTGTGAGGCTACATGCTGACCCAAATGCACCACCAAAATGCATGTATTCTTCAATATTGGTCACAGAGGAGCTCCACAGGCTTACACTACCCATGTTTGCAGAGAAGCACCACTATCAGTCACATCCCAGACACCAAAGCGCTGAGGCTGTTGAGTTATTGCAGTTATTTCACACCACTGGCAGACACGCATTTTTCTGAATCATTTAAAACAGATAGGAACACTGCTTTACTGTGGAAAGTAAGAGATTAGATTGAGTTTGAGATATGCATCATATGGAGATAACAGGGGGATGTAAAATTCTTCAAGCAAAGTCGACTGGTGCCAAAAGTTCACAGAAAATCAACAGTTCATTAAAATAGAATAAGATCCGATGTTATATAGCAATGGCCATATCTGGAACTTCTGAAAGCCCTGTACCAAATCATCAGGCAAAATATGATCATTTAAGGTACATTAATGTGATGCTGCATGCACAGTACCAGAGTAAATATCATAAAATGCCATCAAGAAGTCCAGAAGAAATCATCATGTTTAATATTAACTAAACTTATTTTGTTTGAGAGAAGATGAAGTAGCAGTGAGAAGATAGGTTATTAAAAGACTTCTTTTTAAATCCAGGCTTATAACCAGTGAAATCTAAAGCTACTGCCAGAAAAAAAGATGATCCTTCATATAAAAAGAAGACTATATGATTTAATTAATTCTGAAAATAGTAGATAGTTTAATAAAAATAGACCTCTCAAGCTCCAGAGCTGCTATATGAATAGAAGTAACAAACATCCTTTCATATAAAGTGGAATAAAAGACCAAACAAACAAAAACCTGTCCAGAAAAAAAGACAAAATAAATCTTTCTTCATCCCAGGAAGATTATTTAGGGACAGAGTTAGTGCATATACACCAGAAAATAAAACTGAATGTAAACACAATTAAATTAATCTCACTCGATTTGATAATGAAGACCAAAACACAAACACACAGGCCATTTGAATAATGCATGCTGTTCTTCCACTCCAGAGAGAATACTAATACATGTAAGATTAAAAATATTATTTGTAGATGGTCTTTAAAAATAGAACAAGTTGTTTTCAAGAAGCATAACTGGGAATGAAGATGTGTAGATCCTTAAGAAATGTTTCAATTTGTTATCTTTCACTATCACTGAACTTGTGCTAAAACCATGCCAAAGATTTTGACAACTTGGCCTCAGTGTGGACAATGCCACTGTAGATTCTCACTAGTATTTGGTTAGTGGTCATTGGCAAGGAAAGGAGGATTTTGAACACATCTGAGGTGTGCCAATTTCTCATATTAGCCCTTGGACTTTTTGCTAAGACTGTGAATATGAAGACAAAGGAAAGCCTGGGGACTTATCCACTATTGCACTTGTGTCTTGGAGTGACTTTATGGTGCATACAACATCATCTGCTCTGTGCCCAGAAAATGAATTTTGTGCCATTTTATGCCTTTGAACTGAGCCTGAGAGGGGAGAGAAGGAAAAAAAAAAACAGCCAGGGGAACTTTTTCAAAGCAGTTCTGTGTTTCAAGGTGGCTACTCCTCTCTGTTGTTCTGCTGCTGCTGGGGAGTGAGAGCTGCTGCAGCAGAGAGCGAGGAAGCTCCTTCCTTGCTTTCCAGCGGGCACTTGGCTCTGTCTTTGAAAGGAGAGAGAGAGAGGTTTTTTTTCCTCTTCTTGGACTTTGGTTTCTTCTTTTTTTCTTCTGGACTTGTTCAGAACATCGAAACCTCACTGGGAGGCTTTCCACCAGCCTGCAGGGGGGTCCCCCACACTGACCCAGCTCCAGGGAGAAGAGAGACCACACCCAGAAGGACTCTAAACTTTTCCAGGTTTCTCTCCACAGCGAGAGATTTTATTATTTAGCATTACTATTCTTTTTCCTGTGTGTTAAATAAATAGTTTTTTTCCTCTTCATTTTCCTCCAAGGAAATATTTCTTTTCCCCAACCTGGTGGAAAAGGGGTAAGTACAACCTGCTTTCCATCAGGGGATATTCTCCTCTGAATTTGTCTCAAACCAGGTCAACTTGTATACCCATATTTTCTGTCTGGATCACTAAAGAGCCCAAACCCACTAAAAGCTGTGCTATCCCCTCACCAACCTTCAGAGCCATCTGGGCAAGGACTGAATGTTTTCTCTTAGCACACCTCAAGTGGTTAATCCCATTCTGCTGCTCTCTGCCACCACCACAACTTCCAGTCCAGGTTAATAATTTCAAATGCTAGCACCTACCAGTGAAAACCCAGCCCAAGGGCAGTGCTGGTGTGTTACCACAGCAACAGTTGCTTATCAACTTGCACCCTCTTGGCTGCCAAGGGCCATTTTGGGGTCCTCTGCTCCCCTTCAGCCCACACACTAGGGGGGACACATAGGGCTGCCTCAGAAGCTGATAAGCTAAATTGATGTTAGCAGAATGAAAAGAAACCCAACCAAGCCCCACTAACTTGGGAATTATTGCCTGCAAATGTGAGGATGAGTCTATTTCCACCAAGTACAGCATCTATGGACATAAACCAGAAGGGATGGAAGCAGTTAAGAGAATTTTCAAAAGTAACCAAGAGCTAAGCAAGCCTAAGGAGCTTTAATGCTCAAGCACAATATATTACACACTTACATCTAATCTGCAATGCATAATTGCACATATATCAGATATCAAGGCACTACTCCGAGCCTCAACATTCTCCTAACCAGCAAGGCCTTTGCCTCACACTGACCAGAAGCCTTTCCTCACGTGTTTTTTTCTTTTACTGTCTTTGAGCAATCCAACACAAAGAAAGATATGGAGGAAAGCAAATCCTCAATGAAAACTCAGGGCATGAGGCAACATCATAGCCCTCCCTCCTCTAAAGGATTCTGCAAGCTGGCCAGGAATACCAGAATATAGATTCTGGGGCTTCCTGGAAGGTGTTTTTCTGTTTGAGGCAGACAGGGGGTTCCCTCTGCAGGCCAGAATGGACACACAATTCCTGGCTGGGAAAGGGCTGGTCACACTTACAGATGATGCAGCTTCCCAGATCAGATATTGATAAGGCTCTCTTTGTAGATAGTAGGCTCTAAGAGTAAATACCATAGTATAAATTATTCTAATTACTGGGTGTGGATTTACAGGACTGAAAACAGCTCCCTGTCCTGTCGGAGGAATAACTTTACAACAACAAAACAAAAAAATACCACCAACAAAAAAAAAAACCCATAAACAAACAAACAACCACAAAAACCCACCAAAAAAAATCTTAGCAAAACCCAGCAGCCCTGCAGTCTATTAACAGACAAGTCATGCTACTCTACCTTTCTTTACTTTCTTGTGCCTCTACCCAGGACGTTTGCATACCCCAGTGCATGCTGGTTTTAGTGACTGCTAAAAAGTAGAATACATTATCCCACCGTTAAAAGCTGTCACTTTACAAAAACAAATTTCCTGTGACTGTATAAATTATTCCCTTGACTGCCATATCAAGACATTTGTGCTGATGATTTTCTGTGTCAGTTTGTTAACTGTTTGATGTTAAGGTGAATCTTACCAGCATCCTTGGCCCAGCCCTAGGACCCAGCTGAAGGCTGCTTAAAAGGCAGAAAAAGATGCAGACTGAGGTCTATAAGCACCTCTGTGTCACAGGGTGCAGGAGCTACCTCTAGGCCTACAGTAACAGACCTATAGAGCCCCACCTCTTAAATCTATCACCTAAATATGTATCATCATCTCACAGGACAGGAAGATCTTCACAAGTCTGTAATCCCACTTCCAGTAGCCACTCAGAGTAAGCATTAAACAGACCTCCAGTGACCCATCAGAAATTGCCAGCAAACACTGCTTGGCAAAAGAAAGGGAACTTGCAGGCTGGCCCCTCTCATCTAGTATTGCCAGAACCTGCAGTCATGCTTCACAGCCAACAATGGGTCTTCTAAATTTGCCCAGCATTTTTTAGACACTTATTTCTCCAAATTCCACAAAGAAGAAAGAAAAATCAAGTGAAAACAAGCTCCACAATTTCCTTATGCAGTATGAGGACTAGCAGGCTTAAAAAAACCCAAACAAACCAAAAAACCCCACACGAAGTTTTAGGGCATTTCCTGCAATTACATTTCAATAAATAGCAATAATCTTTCCATGTTCATCTTTAGCATATCATTTATAGCATTCCCCCATATCCTACCCCAAAACCTTCTCTTCCAGAGAGAAGAGAAAAACCAGTTATGGACTCTTCCACCTTTTTTTGTTGCTCTTCTACAAACTTTTTAAGACTGTTATTAGAACAGGCTACAGTGTTCAAGGGGTGGGTTACACCACTGACACATACAGCAACAGAGCAGATGTTTTACTACTTTCTCTACAATTCTTAACTTTAATTGCTGTGTGCTCACCAGACAGTCTATGAAATATCCACAACACTCCCAAGATCTTTCCCAAATGGTAGCAAATTACAGCCTTTTTTATCTATATCTATTCAGGCTGATTTTTTTTTTTTCTACCCAGAGGTACTTATAAATTTCACATATCAGTTTCCAGGTGACTATAGACAGACACTTGTTCTCTAGGAGCTTGATCAAGGTGTGGTGCATTCAACACACCAGCTAACAGAAAGCAGTCAACTGATGTCATGTTTTAGCCTGGACAGTAGAAAACCTTTTGAGCTCACATCTTATTCATTCCACCTCACCCATTGCCTTTGTATGGACAGTGGGATTTAGGAAATACTTCTGTCATGGGAATGCACTTCACTTCTCCATTTAAGGTGCAGGCAAGGAAAAATCCAATGAAAAAATAAATACCAAAATAATTTACACACCTCCCAACCCAAAAGTACTCAGTGAGGGCCACTGGCTACACTCATTCTGCTCCATTGCACTCAACAACACCTAAACCCTTAGAGGGAAAAGTACGACAGATGTCACAGAAGCCTCAATTTAAATCAAGTACTACAGCTCTGAAGCTCCCCACCCCCTAGTAGTAGTAAGCTGAAAGCATACACACAGATGCTTAAAACAGGAGCCTATCACAGCTTTCAGATTTACTGCACATCCCTCCAAAACTGTTTTCTCCTTGCATCCTCCCAGCTCTATCACCAGGATGTTTCTGTCCCATGCGAGTCATTAAATAGCCATCTAACACCATCTGCTGGATTGGGAAGAAAAACTTTATACTGGCAATTCACTGCCAGGCAGACAGGGAAAAAAAACCCGCCCAAACATTGATGTGGCTGCGGCTCAGCTTTGAATTGGTCCTTCCCCCTCACCCACACCTTATTTTTCTTTCTTTCTTCCTTCTGAAAGGCAAATCTGGGCTGCTGGCACTAACAGGCAATCACAGGCAAAGAGTCCCCTGCTCTGGAGGAGCAATTTTTACAGGGGCCACACAATGACAGCTCCTGATCACTGAGCTGTGCACCAGCTTTACCCCTTCCTGATTAAAGCAAATAACACCAGGAGAAAAACCAACAAAAACATACAGCTATCCTGTAAACAAGGCTTCTGCAAAGTCAGGATAGAATTCTGCAGGAGTGTAGAAATGAGCTGGCTTTCTGCTGAAAATCTGGGACCTCAGCATGAGTCAGAAGTTGGGGATGCAGAGCCTATGCAGTGAGAGGAAGCAGCCATTACAGAGTCAGACATTATCTCAGACATCAGCCCTTGGTTTTTAACATCCTGTACAAAGGCCAAAGTAGCAGTTCTCACTACCATGCAAACATGTACTTTTCAAAGACAGGCAGGCATATTTTTAACATTCACTTAGGCAGCAGCCTCTGCTTTTGGATGTAAGAGGATAGCTTTTAATTAGTTATTTAGGGCAGGAGACTCTACCCCTTTTCTTGTTTCTTCGGGTCACATTGATTTCACACACCACCTGCTTCCTTACAATACAGGATGCAATGGTTAACCTTTTTTTACATCACCAAGGTGAACACTGGCTGAAATTACATCAGGTATAAAGCACATTGTAGAGTTTGAGTTTCCTACTTCCCACTCCTTTTCTTCCCCCTCTGTTTTCCTCCTTCCATACTGAAATTAGGGATGAATCACATGTTCAACTGTTAGACATCAGATTTTATGTAAGGTCCTGATTAAGTCAGTCAGACTTTGCATGAAAGGACAAGGTCTCTATTGACTCCCATTGCACATCTATTAAGTCAGTGCAAGTGCTACCAGGATTTCACCTTTTGCAGCTAACAGTGCATCTGCCCCCTTAATCAAGGTTTTCCTCTGCTCCAGCTTTTTTGGAAGCACCAATAATTCAGCAAAACCTCACAGCAGTAAGCAGGCTAGTTCAGATAATACTGTAAAAGCTATAAAGAGTCCCAAATCACAAGTTCCCCTCAGCAACAAGAGGAAATAAAGGTCATTCCTCATGCATCAGTGCTGCCCAAAATGGAAGCTTACCTTCTATGAGAGAGGCAAACATGATCATAGGGTGAATCTGAATTATTTCCAGAGGGAAAAAGGTCGTTTTTGTGGCAATTTACAAGACACCAGTCAAAATGACTGAAATACTGCAGACAGCTCTGCTCCAAGTTCAGGGTGGATGAACTTCAGCTGAGTCAGCACAAAAAAAGAGCACTAGGATGAACACAGCAACAGAAAAAATACTTCAGAAGGGGGTGAAATAAAACCAAACCTTTTTAGCAAAATTAATGCTGGGATTTCAGTTACAGAACACTTTTAATCTCATCTGACAGCAGCTGCCCATCAGAAAGGAGTCCCATTTTCCCCAGTCCCCACAGTGCCCCAGACACTAAGTAAGGGAGATCACAAGTCCACACAGCTCACTCTGCTGCTGTGGCATGGAGAGGTTGGAAAAAGGAAGCAGCAGGAATGTGTAGCTGAGGGAAAAGCAAGCATCTCCTCCTTCAGCAGAAGAAAGACCAAATGAAACATAATGTAAAACTCTCTTCAGAAGGCAATTTGTGCTGCCAAGCACAGCAGTTAAAAAAAAAAAAGCCAAAACCACATAAAAAATGAAAGAAGAAATTAATAATTTCAACAAAGGGACAGCACCAGTCCAAGAACTAATATTTATAAATTAGCCATAAACACATTTAAGATGGAAATAAGCTTTCTAAATGTCAACCTTTTCTTCATGGTCCACTGGGTCCTAGGCCTCAATTAATATTCCAAGAAATCTTGATCAGTTTGTAAAATGAATTGTTTTTCTTCCAAAGTCAGGGGAAAAGAGCATGCTCCTAGAGCTCCCTGACCTTTCTACATTCCTAAGTTGATTGTCTATTTATATCAACCTTTCTAACAGAGAAATTACTGGACACATTTAAAGGCTCCAGAAACTAGATTTCTTACTATAAGCAATGTAAAAAGCAAAACAAAACAAAGACAAACAAAAATCTGCTCAAGGTGACTCAAACCAAATATCTGAGCAAATCTTGACAAAAGATTTTATTGCAAGCTGATAGAATGGATAAAAAGCAACGTATCCCTTTTGGACACTAGATTTTCAAGGCAAAATTAGTTCAATTGACCAGCATATGTTACAGAGATGGATATTTTTGCTTGGGCAGAGGGGAGCTTTGATAGAAGGAGACAGCAAAGACCTGGGGTCATTCAAACACATCAGATAGAGAACATGTCTAGTTTCCTGTCTGCCAGCTACTGAGTGGGGAAGGGTTACACATACAAATTATCCATAGGCACACATGCACACAGCTTGTCCTAGGGGTAAAACTGATTGGTCTGGAGACTTCAGAGTTTCAAAGGAAAATTCTCAGCTGGTGAAACCCTTTCCACTGCACAGTGGAATTTCATGGTAGCTGAAATCTTGCCTCAGAGCAACTTGGTTCCCTGATCCCCACACCACGGTCAGCTCTGCCCTCCTGCCAAGTTCCACAATCACCTCACACAGAGCAGGGCTTTGCACTCACACCTACCCTTGGTTGAACTGCCACATTTCTGCTCTGACAATGCCTTACTCCTCTGGAAAAGAGGCAGAGTCTGCAACTTCCATATTTCATACTGCCCTTGGGAACTCAACTGATGAATAGAAGGGAGTATAAGAAATTCAGAGATACAGCATCCAAAGAGCAAAGTCATAGCTGTCTGCAATAGTGTATATATAAACAAAAGAAAGGCAGACTTGTTTTCAAAATTTATTTTTGTTTGATTTAGACTTTTTGGTGTTGGTTTATTTTTTTATGGTGGTTGGTTTTGGTTTGTTTTTCCGGTTATTGTGTTTTTCCTTCCAAACCAAGGATTAGCTCTATAGAAAATGAATTTATTTAATAATTTTTAAACTGTTTTCACTGACTTTGCTGGAAGAAAGAAGAAATTTCATACATAAATACTTTCAGATGTGTACACGAGTCTTGATCTTTCAAGTTAGCCCACCTATAGTTTCCAAAAGAAGTTCTTCCAAAAACTCTTAAAATCCATGAATTTTTGTCCTTCCTAATTAGAATGTGTAGTTAGTTGAAAAAATAACCAACTCTTAAGAAGTACAATCTCACTTTATTCTTACCAAATCATACAATTCTGGCAGAACTAGCATTTGTTTATATATTTTCTGCCCCAAAAGAATGATCTCAAAGACTCCATATTCCAAATTGACAGAGAACATAAGACAAATGTGGAAGGAAATTATGTCAAAGATCTCTGTTTAAGGAGTTCAGTACACTCAAAATAAGTTTCACTTGTTTAATTTTTCAAGCCATAACAATTCTGAACTCCAAAGTGAAAGTCAGTGTAAGCTATGGTAGTACCAGTCAGGCCCTGTTCTGATCGTTTATGCAACATTGACCTCTCCAAAACAATTAAATCATATCAATGAAAATAGACCTTTTCAAAAAAGAAGATTTCTATTTTGACAAAACCAGCACTTCATAATAATAGCACAAACGTATATTGGCCATGAGACATCTTCACCTCTTTGTATACACACCCAATTTGCCACATTACCAATAAATGCAAATTTAAAACACAGTGGAGCACAGGAGAGGTGACTTTTTGGGATAAGCCCACGCAGCGTGCTGAGCCCACCCAGCACAGCGCCCAGAGACCAGCAGGCATCAGCATTCCATTCAGGCTTACAAAGGGAGCTGTCTGGGGAGCTGTGAGCTCTGAGGGAAAAGCTGCTCCACACTCCCTTGGGCATAGCCAGAGGCGCTTTCTTGCCTTCCTCGGAGACGCGTGCCCCAGTGCCAGGAAAATAAAGGGCGAGGGAAAAGCCTGAGACAAAAGGCACCTGCCCCAGGCCGGCGGCAGAGGGCGGGAGCGCTGAGGAGGAGCCCCGATCCAGGCGCCGCTGGAGCCCCCGGGAAGGGTTTGAGGGCAGACCCCCAGGCACCTTGCCCGGCTCCTGGGACAGGGACACCGAGGCCCAGTGACAGCTGCAGACCGAGAGGCAGGACCTGCGGCATCGGAGGCAACCAGGTTGTCCTAACATCGCAGGGTTTTTTACTTCGCAGCTCTTCTGCTTTCATTAACCACTTCCCTCCGCTTCTTTTTTAATACACTTAAATGAAGCATTGCACAAACCACCCCTCAAGCTCTCATTTAGTAGCTGGGTACAGTGCTAAAGCCCTGCAGAAATCGAAAATAAAGGATTCCTTCCTCTAATAACATGGAGATTTGCATGGAGCTGTGTTCCCAAGCCCTGGCCCCTTGGCTGTCCCAGGGAGAGGCCTGAGGGGTACCAACCATGCACCCAACATTGCTTCTGGCTGGATAAAAACCTACCTTCTAGGCTCCAGGATAAAATTAGATTAAAAATTACAAAGTATTGTTAATTCAGGGTAGCACATCTACCCTGGAGACCTCAAAAGAGCTATTCCAGTCTTTTAGTGTATTTCTTTTCCACAAAGTCAAGAAGGGATTTTATCAAAACTTTTTAAAAATGGGGAGAGGGCTCTTTGCTCTCTTTTCGTGCTACCGTTTCAGTTACTGCTTACAACAAGTAGTGAAATATTCATTCAGAAATTACCATTGTATGGTTTTTAATGGCAATTTGATGAGAAACAAGTGCACTATAAATGCAAAACCAAATCCACAATGGTAATGGCTTGTTAGGAGGGGAAGTTTAAGGGAAGTTTAAGTTAGTTTAAGGGAATCTGCCTCCACAGGAGAAGAGTGCAGCCAGCATCCCAACCTTTTACTGCACTGCAGGGAAGTCCACTGTGCTGGGAAAGGATATCCATGAAGTTAGAACAGCAATTTTTCTTGTGTCTCCAGTGCTTCCGCTGCTTAGAAGTAACCTGTCTAAACCAGATAGTAGTTCCCAAATCATTTACCAAAGCTGTAAACAGAACCACAGATCTCAAGTTGGAAGGAACCCATAAGGATCGAGTCCAGCTCCCTGTTCCTTTCAGGACTCCCCAACACCAAACACAAGCTCAGCATGCTCCCTGCTGTCCTCAGGCCCAGCGCTTTTGGTTACAAATACCAGCTTGAACTGAGATGGGGCCAAGAATAGTGAGCAAACCAAGGGTAATTTTCTCTTTTCGTGTCATTTCTCAGGCTTGGGCTAAACCAGATTGTCTGCAATGATAGACTTAGCTCAGTTCTGAGCTCTCAGAACTTTTTGCCTCCTGTGACATGAGTCATGGCTGCTTTTACAGTGAAAAGAAAGAAAAATTACTTTGCCTGCTCATTTTGATCATTTTTTAATTCTTTCAATCCTATGGGACTATCAGGAAAGCTAATTAGATGGTCCCCAAGATTGTTTATTTGTGGAATAAAAATGCTGTTTGTGTAACACCTTATAATCACTCTTGTGTTACTGTAATTCAGTATATGGGATAAGAAATTATCCAACTCATTAACCATGAAGGAAGCATTGCAAATCCTGGAACACAGAGAAGTCACCACCTGCCTGCTTTTTAGCATCTTGTATAGACTGTGTGTGGTGTGTCTGTGGGGAGCTGAACAGCCAGAAGAGGGTAGCATAAGTTAGTTAATAAGCCTCATCTGTAAAGCAGAGTTATTTTTGAAACACCTACTTACATTTCTTGCTGCAAGGTAGAGAAACTTAACATTGAGAAACTCATCACCAAGCTTTTGTCAGAACGTGGGAAGGCAGCTTTACAGTCAGGACTGACAAGGATTAGACTGATATCAGGATGCAGAGCTTTTTGCACTCTATTAACTCTTGTTTGACCACTGCCTCTAGTAATAAAAAATGCACATCCAAAGCAACTTGATAACTTTGATCTTAGGGGATTGCAGCACAAGTCAGCAAAACTAACTGTTGCTGAGTACATTCTGGCGTGTGATCTTGCCTGCAGAAAATCTGAAAAGCCAGATGGGGAAGGCATGGAAATGCATAACACTGAGAGCAACTTAAGGGGATGGTTCAGGGCCAGGTAATAGAATATCAAATAGAAGCTTGCTGAGTTAACCAGGCAGATGCATATTTGACAACTTGAATCAAAACGCTCCTCTTGTTGCTGCTTCTAATGTCTACCCAAAATAAAATGTTGCTCCCAGAGTCTGTATGCAATAAAGGACTATTCACAAAGGGATTGTTGCTGTATCTAGCAGAAGCAGAGACACTAGCTCACAGGAGCTTTGGAGAATCCTCTTCCACACTGGGGATTGTCCCCTATTAATGCATATGACTCTAACCAGACCTGAATTGCTGCTGGGCATGTCATTATACAGGGATATATCTACATGAGTTAGCTTACAATTTTTTCTTTATAGACATCAAACAGCATCACTCTTCTCTGAGAATTTGATTGGGCTTGTCTGAAGAGGTACATGAAAGGACAAGGAAGACTGGGGGATGGCTATTGTTATTTGTATCACAGAAGTGGTCAGAAATCCCAGACAGAATCAGGCCTCCACTGTGCTAAATGCTGTACACTCACACAGGATGGGAAAAGCTGTAGCCTGAAAAAGGAAGCTGCAGGAGACAAAGTGAGAGGGGAAACAGGCGTGAAGACATGAAATACCACACCCAGGAGCATGCATCCAGTAACTGGACAAGGAATAGAAAATTCCTGTTCTGTCAGCTTGCTTCTGGCAGAGCAGCTTAAAATAGCTCAAAGGCTGGGTGTGTGTTTGCACCTTGGAAAGGCACCGAGGAGATAATACACCACGTATTCATAGTTTATTTGTACTGTACATCTGAAGCAAAGTGGAAATGCAAGTTGAATATTTTTTCTATAATTCTTTTACCTCCACCCTTTCAAAAATAGTACATATTGGAAACACTGGAACTTTCCATTTCTAAGACTGTAACATCAGACTCTACATGCTAAACCAGCTGCCCTTCACCCTGCTGCTACAGTGCAGCCACTTTTGCAGCTCAAGTGTGCCCACTATCTGTGTGGCACACACACAGCAAACAGCAGCTGGAGAAGGGAAGGGCACAGAGAATGCTGTATGCAGGTGGCATTAGGATGTCAGACTAATTCCATCCCCTGAAGGGTTTCATTTCAGGTATTGTGAAAACTTTTATGTAAGAGATTCAGAAAGCCTTTAAAACAGTGCTGTCCCTTCAAATGACCAGTTGCAAACTTGCTCACAATTTTCCCTGGAGGTGGCTGTTAGTTACCAAAGGAACTTCTAAAATGACACGCTGATATCCAGCTGCCATGTCTGCTTCGCTCAGTCCCATGGCTTTGACTATTTTTAATGTGATATAGAAGCAAAGCTAACTATAAAGATTATTTCTGGACATCATCCTGAATGATGCATACCAGTTACAGTAATAAGCTGGTTCCTATAATATTTCCTGCCTTTGCATTTTGCCTTAGCTGGCACTCAAAAGGTACATTATGAGAAGTGATGAAGTCCTTTTCCTGCATACATTCTGCTCTGCACTGCACTCCTTGGGGATCATTTGCCATTTGTGTCAGTCTTGTTTGGCTGAGCTTCCCTCAGGAGCTGCCTGTCCATTAAAAGGAGTGTGAGGATGTCCACGCAGAGTCGGACAGTCTGGTGAGAGTGCCTTCCCCTTGTGCTTCCATGCTGCCAGACACCATTCCCTGCAGAGGGATTTGCACTGATGATGCAGCAGGTAAGGGGACGTTACCCCTTAAAAACATGCTTGGAGGGCTGCTGTTCACCTCGCTTCCTGGGTTGGCGACATTTACAGCACTGTTGCTCACTGTCCACAGGCAAGGGTAGTGGCTGGAAAAAAAGCAGCACAGATTAAATGGCTTATTTCAAAGCATTTAGCCCTCCATAAGACTTGCCACAGGAAAGTCAATTTCATTATCTGCTCAAGGGCAGCTATTCAAATCAAGTCACCAAACTAGATCAGCCTTGAAGATCTTAAGTGAAAATTCACCAGCAACCCTCACACCTGGTGAGCTCAGAGGGAGGCATGGAGAGAAATGTGCAAGTATATGTGAGGTTTCAAAATTTAGGGATCTTTTTATGTGCCTCTGCAACTTCTCTTCTTCCCATCTCAGGAACTGAGTCAAAAGAGTTTCTAGAGAGGGAGGTCACAAAGTCTTAGGATACTGCCTAGCTACTATGATATAAACACTGAGAAGAAAACCTGCTCAATCAGATAACAGTGCATTTGAAATTGCAGCTTATTTTCCTGGCACAGGAGTTAGAGTAGAAATTGTTGCATTCCTTTGGGGAAAAGAAGGGAAAATATTTTATAATTAATTGATTCTCTAGGTCTAAATTCCATCTACTCCTAGAATAGGATCCCCATTTCATGCAGGATAATAGTGAGAAATGTATGGAGAAAAATAATTTTGTTTTAAAATGCTCACAGGTTGTAGAGACCGGAGTTCTTTGTGGGTGTTTCAAGATCCTGGTTTTCAGCAGTGCTGGGGAAAAATGAAGCTCCCATAGATTTAAGAGCAGAACATAATTATCTTGTCAGAAAAATCTGCCCAGGAATCTTGAATTGGCCACTTAGGACACACTTCAAATCCTGAAAGCTGACTAAAGTTTGGGGCAAAGGGCAAATCATCAGGGCAGGCCTACAAGCCTCAGTGCTCCTCATACCAGCAATTTTCCTGTAACCTTACCTGGGTCCAGGGCTGGCACCTCCCTTTGTGTGTGGCACTGAGAGCAGATTAGCATGTGGAGAGGATGGCAAAGTCCAGCTGTCATGTCCTGAGAATACCTGAAGATTATTGCTGGAGGTCTCCAATAAATTAACTTTGGGGAGGAAAAAAAAAGCAACAAATCCTCAGTGACCATTGGAGACATTGTCTTAAGACAACAGAACATGGGCTGGCTTAAGGCAGCAATCTGATCATGAGGTCCCCAAACACAGGTAGAAGGACAAAAGTCCCCACCACAGTAAAAGGACAAAATTCCCATGTTAATTAAGAGAGCAGCAATGTGTCATTGCAATTCCAGATGTGATATAGGAGAAGGTACATCATGACAAACAAAGGATATGCATTTTTGCAAGTCTGACTAATAGTTTTTCATTAATAATTGACATATATTAGGCAATGTTTGGATACATATTTCCTTATAATTGGAGCTAAAATACTTAAAACAGTTTTATAAATATTCCCCCAGTCCTGGAAATTTTCAAGGCAAGGTTGAATGGGGCTTTGGGCAGCCTGGTCTAGTGAAGGTCTCCCTGCCCGTGGCAGGGTGGTTGGAACAAGATGATCTTTAAGGTCCCTTTCAAACCAAACCATTCTATCATAAATACTTCCATTAAACAGGAATTTTTGCTAAATTGTAATTAGCAAGCAAATTACTTTATCCTTACTCTTCTTTCTGACCAACTTCTTCTGATCTAAGTAGAATCAATTTCTGGACCCCTGCACCCAGATTTAGAAAGTAAAAGGGACTTTAAAGATATTCTGGCAATACCAAAATGCCTTTATCTCACATCAGCTCCTACCACATTTTGAGAGCTGCTTTGACTTGAGAGCTCAACTGCAGCATGGCAGGACATTAAAAGAAGACCTGCAATGCTCTTTTTGTACAACTGTAAGCTGTAGCCAAAGCAAGGCCACGCACTCTGGTTTATCATTAACAGTGCACCCAGCTCTTGGTACCTCTTGTTTTGCTGCCTCGGTCACAGGGGGTGCGTGAAGGGCTCTGTGCAGGTTGTCACAGAGACTCACCATGCCCTTCCCTAGCCTCAGCTCCTGCTTGCCCCAGGGCTTGTGCTAACCTAAGGAAGGGGCAGGCAGGCAGAGGCAGCAAAGCAGTGCTCCAGGAGTACCTGTAGCAGGGTGATTCCTCTGCATGTAGGAGGGTGGGTATGGGGTAGTGCGATGGCCTCGCAGCGCTGAGTATCTCTCAGAGCTGTGGGGAGCGTGTGGAGCAGGCAGAGGCAAAGGTCCACTGTACTGGTAATTCGAGCTTCCCGAGGCACACATTGGATCTGGGTTGGAAATCAACCAGCCACCCACTTCGAGGGAAAAGAGAGAACAAAACTATCACTACTGCTGCATTTAAATGCTAAGATACAATTCAGAAATAACCAGGCTTCTTGCAGAATCAGCTCGGCCTCCGAAATACCAAGTAGATTCCAAGATACTGGTTTGTGAAACAACTGACAAAAAAATACCACCCATCCACCCCCCTCTCAACCCACCAACCCCAAAAACAAGACCTGAAAGCAACCAGAAAATGTCACAATCATTAAAGAACAAATGAAAGAAAAACTATCAATAAAGCAAATGCAACCTCTGCTCCCCCTAATTTTTTTACCTGTTTAGCTATGAAAGGTAATTTTATAGGTGACAAAAATATTCACAAATAGAAAAAAAGGGGGTAAGAAAGCCCTAAAAATGTCACATATCATCTGGATTCTAGGTTCCTTTTAATATTGAAAAACTGGAATGTAAGGAAAATTATCCCTCTGCAGGACCTCTCACATTATTTCATACTGTGAAGTCTCTTCAATCATTTTTTTTTTAAAGGGTCCTTCTCCATGAACACAATTCAGGACTCAGTAAGTGATCAGTATGAACCAGTTAAGCAAGGCCAAGATCCCCAGCACCCATCATATCTCACAAAACTTGCAGGTGACATGAATAAAAACCTTACAGTGAGAATATGTCATATGTTGACCTTCAGACACTGTCTCTGGAGCATCCTTAGAATGGTTTCTGAAAAGCAAAATACTTCATAGTAAGTGTTCTCACTGAGAAATTGCAAAATTTATGACCAGAACTATTTAGTAAAAAATAAGAGAAGTGAGTAAAAAAAGGAGGGAAATCCCTCTTCTTTAACCACTTGCTAGGCAGCAGAGAGCCTCCTACATTCTGCCATACAGGAAGCAGATGACATAAACAAAAATGTTCCTAAGTTTGTGCCATATTTGGGAGCTGAACCTGGAATTCTAAATCTACCTGTGGTCACCATTCCTGCTTGCAGTCAAGCTGGGCAGCATTCCCCCTTCCCCAAATGGAAACCCTGAGACACAGCAGCTTCTTAAGTGGTGAGAGGAATAAAAGGAAATAAAGGTTCTCCTGCAGGCACATGGGACACTTCAAGGATCAGAAGATAAAGCAGGTCCAAACCAAATTTTTTAGAAATGATGGGCTGGAATGCATCATTTGCATGCCACTCTGCATTAACATGGGTGATGCAAGTAAAATTTCAAAAGATAAACTACAATTAATTTCTGATGGAAGCATCTCTGACATCTTACCTTTAATAAACATATCATATATTATCACACAGGCTTAATAACAGCAGTGTAGTTACACTACAATCACACTGTAATTTCACTTCAGCTGTGCTTTTCGACACCTGCAGTTAACATCTTTTCTCCATGACCTATCAAATTATAGGATTCACTGGAGTGCAAGTACAATGTAGTGACTTGTACAAGTATATACGGGGTGTAACACCACTGGGGAAGTTCACACCAGCTCATTTCAGGCTTTCTGTGCAGACAGAGATATGTGCTAAGATCCCCAGGAGCATATTCACCCACTTGAGCATGTATCGTAATAATTATATAGTCTCCCCACTAATATCCTTGGAGTGTCTCCAGATTTAAGACAGCAGAAACAAGGTTCAGTTATGCAATTTATCTTTCATATGGTGATGTCACAGTTTTAACCATATCAGCAGCAAAAAGCTACTGGATCAACAAAACAAAACAAAACAAAACAAAACCAAAAAAAAAAAAAAAAAGATGAACTCACCTTTCCTTTGCATCCAGGAAGGCTTTGGCAAAGGGATTATACTTGATTTTGAGAGCTGTTATCTTGAGTTTACAGAAAACAAGGCATGTTAGTGAAGGCAATTTGGAATAGAAACTTGACAAAACATCTTCCAGAGTAATCTGAGTGGAACTGTCTGCTTAGCCTAAAATATATCCCTACACATGATGTTTTCCAGGGCTGGGTAGGAGACAGCTTTGCTGTGTACTGATCAGTGCCACCAGCAAAACACCAGTTGTGGCAGCCTGGCATGAGCTGGTCTGGCAAATCTGGTAGAATGGTGGACCCTTTCAAGAGACCTTAAACACTGAATTCCTATCAAGTACAAATAAAATCTGCAGCAACATTAGCTAAGGGATGTGGCACAGGAGTTAGCAATTCTTACAATCCAAAGCATCCCTCAAGTGTAGAAATTTTCCTGTGGAGTATTGTGTTGTTCTGCAGTTGTATGTATTACAGGGAACAAGGAGAGATGGGGTTATCATTATAATTATCAGTTATAGCTGGTGAAAGATATTTGGCTTGACTGTAGTGATGTTTGGCTTCTTTTACCAGTAAGGGATTGGGATGCTGGGCCAGATGGACCAGTCTGGAACAGCTGTGGCAGGATATTAAGCTAAACCTGGCTTAGTACTGGAGCCAGACACTAGATTAGTCCATGTTCTACTGCAGAGAAATGACAAGAGTATTAGACTGGATGGAATTCATACTGCATGGGACTGGTGGGGAAACAAGAAACAGGCATGCTGGTCTTGCAGTTAATCAGCTTCTAACAGATGGCATCAGTGGTGACCAGAGCACAGTGTGGCACCCGCCTACCTCTTCATTCTGATAGGCAGTCACCGCTATGAACTGGGTCTCAGGGAAGGAGCAGTTCATCACCATCCGGTGGGGGCCTCCCACACGAACTATGTGTACCTGGGGCTCGTATTTGTGCAGGGAGTTCAACATTATCTGCAAGAAACAAAACAGAGAGACAGCCCCCACTGCCACTCTGGTACCTCAGAGCCACCCTCTGGCTCTGTGACAGAGCAGGTGTCACTGCTGAGCCTCCCCAGCCTGAAGCAGGAGGGCAGGTGCCTCCCTCCCTTGCAATAACCACGGGGCTGAGCTGAATGAGAATTCGCTGGACCGCATTTAAGGCTTTGAATGCATCAGTGAGTATTTGTGTTAGCAGCCATGGCCCTCAAACCACTGGGCTTCCACTGCACTAGAGGCTGCTGAAACAGCTCAGGGGTACTCCCTGTCCTGCTTCTGCTGTCTGGAAGATTCAGAATCACAGAAAAGGTGCCAGGAGGAAGCTAAGGCAGTCACTCAGTCATCTCTCTGGGTGAGATGAAGTGTACCTAAACAAGCTTTAGCAGAGTGTCTAACCTGGCACTAAAAGCTGTGAATAGCATTGATTCTGGGAAGTCTGTTAGGTTGTTTAATTGTCTCTAGTGCAAGAAAAAGATTCTTTTTTAAAATTTGTGCTTTGCAAAGTGATGTAGATATTTAAGAAAGAACACAGCTATTGGCATAATACCATCACAGAAGGGGCAGCTGAAGCATGGAGTGGGGACAGGGTTTACTTTAACACTGTGGTCAAGATTTCAAAAGAAAACAAGGGGAGCTTCAGTTATTTGTTATTTAGTGACTTTTGTTTGGGTTCTGTTCCACATATGGCTTTTCCTCCCCTGCTTTCTACTATTTTCCTCTCCATCATATACGTATATATATAGTGTTCCCCTGTTTTTTCCCCAGGGACTCTTTGACCGTCCAAGTTTCCTGTAACTTCTTTTCTCCCCCTGCATATTTTTCTGAGGCTTTTGACTTTTCTGAGGCTCTGGATACAAGACAAGCATTTGCAAATTCAGATCCTGTTCTTTGCTCTACAGTAATTCTTGTGTGCTGGTTCCACGTAATACTTAGGAAAAGCCAGATCATCTTCCTGTTCTGCAATCTGTAAAACCTGAGATAATTTCCTACCTCATTAGAGTACTAAGCTTACGGAGGTACCTCACAAACCTAATGGAAATAATAAATTGACAATGTATAACATTTACATGAAAGAAATTGATTCTGGGCTGACAAGTACCATCCACTATAGGGTTTTGTACAAAACAAACAAGCGAACAAAAGGTCTTGTGCAACATTTTGCCTTTAGATGCATCATCAAAAATAAAATATGAAACAAAACTAATTTTCGTGTTTGCATTTTTAAGGGGTTCAAAGAGAAAGTCACTTATTTCTGGTACATGTGGTTTCTTTCCAAAGGCCAAAGCTGATTCAATAGAATATTGATAATTATCATGATGCAAAAGCAGACATAGTAATTATTTCATTTAGGAGCAGCCTTTTATTCTGCCATCTGACTCCTGCCAACATTCCACTTACACCACACAACATTGGGGAACACAACAAAAACCTAATACCCGTGACCATTTTTCCCCCCTTTCTCTGAAGTCCTATGTAAAAATCCCCAGCACACAAGACCAACTCTGAAAAGACCCCTGATGATTAAGTAAACCACAGCACTCTGTCTCTCTTAACATCAAGAAGTCCATTAAAATCTGAAAGTGCCAATTAAGGCCTGTTTATCCCTGTTTACATTTGGCCTCCAGAGAATAATTGGCATCTGTGGGTGAAGAGGCCTGTAAGGGCTTCTATAATTACATAAATGCACCCTTGATATTTCTTGATTGGTAGGTGCTTGCAATTGAAGCCAAGAGGTGGCGTGGAAACATCAGGCCATACCTGCCCACTCCCATTGAGCTTGTTGGTAAGTTTGACTTTGCTGAAGGAAATGGCAGCTTTCATCCAATGGGCCCCAAAGTTGGGAGAGTCTGGGTGGATGTAGACACAACTGTGGTTAGGTGGCTCTGGTTTCCCAGCTGGCACCCATTCTCCATTGACGTACTTCCAGCGGTGGCCATCAGTCGGAGCGAAGTCCAGCAGGAAGGAGTACATGGCGTTTGGATCCAAGCCTGACACGCTGATCTTCAAAACAGGGAACATCCGCCTGGCCAAGGAAACAAGGAAAGGGGGACACCACTGGAAACTGGTCTTGAAAGATTCTCCTCAAAGTGTTTGTTTCCAGATGCTCACTGACTATTTCAGTATAAAAAGACATCCTCCCTTCCTTCCATCCACCCTTGCCATCAGACCTTGCACTTGGCTGCTCCTCCAGTGATTTGGTCCTGCACTTTCGTATTCCCTGACCTCACCAGCTTGACCATGTTCTTTTGCTTTCAGTTCCATCTTATACACAAGCTCCAAACTTCATCCCAGCCTTCTACCATCTTGTGTGTTTAAAGCTGAAATCCTGCCTTTGTTTAGTTTTGGGGAAATGCTCCTTTTATGCCTAAAGATCTGATGCCACCTTTTCTCAATCCCTTTCTAACTATAATTTTCTTCTTTTGTAAAGGAGACGTTCAGGAGCTCACAGCTTGGCTTTTACTGTTTTTCTGTCTGTCTCAGTGCTTGTGATTAATGCCACACAGAAAGTCTGCAACAACAGAGCTAGTAGGGCTCCAACAGTTTCAGGAACTGGGAATGATTTGTGGACAGCAGAACAGAGGTGTCTCCCAGAAAAGCTATCCTATCCATTATGTTTCTTAGCTTTTCAAGGAATACATGTACTTGCTGTTACGTATCACCTCCTGCATTCTTGTTCCTTGAGTAACAGGCCTCTCTGCTCCAGACACCTCCATACTGACCTCTCCTGGCAGCTGCCATTTCTCCATGCCATATTCTTACGGACAGGCCTATGAATCTTCAAGCACCTTTTCTCTGTGGGTACAGAGAGGGCACATCAAACAACCAAAGGAATGGCCTGAGGTCCGTGGTCATGGGGCTAAAATAAGGGCTAAGGTAAGCTCTCTAGGCTTAGGTAGCCATAAAAGACATCCAAAATATGTAAGAAGAGAACTGAAACTCGAGGCTGTCTCAAAGGACGCTGGAAGTCTCTGCCTCTGCAGTCATACTCTCTAGTGACACCCAAATGCAAACTGCTAACAATCAGGCTCCCATAACATCCCACTCACCCTTCTGGATACCTTTATAATAGTTTTTGCTGTATACATTCAGCACCTTCTGTTGACAAGAAAAGACAGAATTTGAGAAATTTGAGATTTTTAATCTAATATTAATACTTGCTGATATAAAGTCAGTGCAACATTGAGGAAAACATCATAGAACGGTTTGGGTTGGAAGGGTCCTTCAGGATCATCTTGTCCCAGCCCCTGCTGGGACATTGGTGTCCCCAACTCCTTCCACTAGACTAGGTTGCTCCAAGCCCATTCCATCTGGCCTTGAACACCTCCAGAGATGAGGCATCCACAACTTCTCTGGGCAACCTTTTCCAGTGCCTGACCTCCCCTTGTATCACTCCAGGTCCTTGTAAAAAGTCCCTCTCCAGCGTTCTTGTAGCCCCCTTTAGGCACTGGCACTGCTGTAAGGCCTGTCTCCTCTCCAGGCTGAACAACTGCAGTTATCTCAGCTTTTCCTGCATGCTTGCTCCAACAAGTCAATGTCCTTCCTGTACTGGAGACCCCAGAGCTGGATGCAGCACTCCAGGTGGAGAGCAAAGGGTTAGAATCCTCTCCCTCACCCTGCTGGCCACGCTGCTTTGGATACAGCCCAGGATGCATTTGGCTTGCTGGGCTCTCAGTGCACATTGCTGGGTCATGTTGTGCTTCTTTGTCCCCAACACTCCTGAGCCCTTGTCCTCAGGGCTGCTCTCCACCCAGCCTGTATTTTAAGTTAACTTTATGAGATTTCCACTGGCCTTGCTCTCAAGCCTGAGCAGATCCCTCTGGATGACATCCCTTCCCTCCACATGCAAGCCAGAGCACACAGCTGGGGGTTGCTGGCAAATTCGCTGAGGGTGTGCCCCTGTCACCAACAAAGGTATTGAAAAGCTCTAGTCCCAGTACTGACCCCTGGGGAACAGCACTCGTCACTGGTCTCCAAGGTACTGTGAACCATGATGTTTCTAATTTAATAGAAGCTTTGTCAAGGATTTATACACTACACGTGTTTCTCTAATTAGGATGCACCAGCCACCAAACTGGGATGTGATAAAAAGTATGGGTGCATTGCTCCCTCCAACGCTTAGGTCTCCCCCAGTCAATGTTCAAAGTAACACATTTAGATATATAGCTGAAGTTGAATTAGAGGGGAAAATTAATCCACATGAAAATTTAATTTCGCTGGATTTCTCAGAGCCATTTTTGTTACATGCAGATTGTTAATTCCTCTGCCCACAATGCAGGCAGGCTGCTCTGCCTTTGTATTTGAATGGCTCAAGTTTATCCCCAAAGGACCTATAGACCAGTTCCAGAAGACAATACAGTCACCATCAATTTTAACCTCCTGTAGCACTAAGATTGGAGCACTTCCCTGTGTTAACCAGCTTCACCCCCAGTTAATCCTGCCTTGCTTGGACCAGCATGTTTTGACTGTACAGACTCTAATGATGAAAACTTACCACCTAACTTGTTCTGCTGATTAAGTGGCTTTACTGTTAAAATCTGTCTTCTAGCATGGCAAATTGTGACTTTTCCAAAATTGTTTCAGTCAGAATGTTTGTTTCAGTGATCAGGTAGGTGCACACGTGACCTCCATACCTGCAATAGGCGAGCACTTGAGCTTCTTCAGTTTATTTAGAGCAAATCCGCTACAATTACTCCAGTACAGACCTTGAGTGGGAAGATGTTTGATATCAAACTTGCATGTGCAGTAATCAGTAAAGTTGCTTTAGCATTTAAGCCTGGAAAGGGTTTCTTTCCCCCCACTCATGGCTGCCTGCACTGATCCTCTATGGATTCTCCCTATACGCAGAGGGGAACAGTGGCACCTTCCTGTCTCCAGGCAATAACAGGATTGCAAAGTCTCAGGATACTGCCTAGCTAATATGGTATAAACACTGAGAGAAAAAACCTGCTCAGTCAGATAAGAGTGCATTTGATATTGAAATGTCAGTTGAATAGGAGATAAAATAGGAGATGATTCTGCATTGTATCAGCTGCACCCATTGGGATGTATTTTGTGATATAGCACGTGGTTTAATTTTAATGATGTCTATCTTGTTCAGAGTGTATCTATCTCCCCTAGGCATATTGCTAGGGCAGCTGATTATTATAATGAAGTATGATACAGCCACAGAGACATATCTATATATTAACACTGAAGGTGGTTCATCTAACTGTGACATTTTGGGACCCTCAGTACCAATTAAAGATGACTCAGAGCAGAGAGAATTGTGCATGTTAGAATTTGACACTTGAGGATCACTAATCAATTAGACTTTCATTCTCTGGGATGCGCCCATATCAGGTTTCTGTTTAATTTCTGAGCTTTGCTAACAATGTGTCTATCCATACCAACTGTTTTAGTTTTCACAAACAAAAGTTCAGGCTGGCTCTTCTCTTTCACTTTAGAACACGGTTTTCAAAAGCATTTCAGCAAGAATGATTTAGTTGTGCTCATTTAGCAGCAGCAGAATAAGATCAATATTTTTTCTACTGAGAATCTCTCTGGAGACAATCATTGAAGAATTCTGAACCTGACAAAACCTCAGCACTCACAGGAAATTGTCTCAAGTTTGTCTCCTTTTGAATAGGATGAAGTTGTTCAGAGTGCTTTGCTTCAGGCCACAGTCTGTATTTTCTTTTTTAATGTGCTGATGCGTTTTTTGATGCAAGATACTTTCAGAAATGCAGAAATCCTTTTTCATAGTCTCTGATTCGATGGTAAGTATGTTAAAAGGATCAATGCAAATGGCTGTGACATACTTTTGTAATTTTTTATTTTGAGATTGCTGTAGTTTGATCATAAAGAACCTATTTCTGTCCCCACTGACATTACTAGAGATGTCACTGGCTATAAGAAGAGTAGAATCAGGCTCATAAGGAGTGTATAAGTTAAAACTTAAAAAATCAGGCAGCTTACACAATGAACTAAAAAGCACCCAGGCTATTGAGATAATAAAAGAGATTCCCATATCAACACTAAAAAAAGATTTTATCTATGCACTCACCCTGACATTTCAGAAAGAAGTATCACCATGAAGCTATGATTTTCATTAGCTGCACGGAAAGAAACTGAAAAAACCCTGTTGGTAAGATGTGATTCTTTGTATCAATTTAATTAATCAGAGGCAAACCTATCTTACCCCATTTTTAGTCATTTATGCTGCTAAGGAGCCAGTTTAAGCTACCAATTGAAAGTCCACTTAGAAGTTTGCTGTAGCCTAACAGCAGTTTCCAAAGCAATTTAAATGAAGTAAAAGCAGATTCTCAATATAAAGAGAATCTCAGCAGCAGATTTTTATCAGTACAGGTTATTAGGAGGAATCAGAATGGCAACAGGTACCATTACACCAAGAGCTGGGTACTTTGGAAAGGTAACTGTTCTCTTCACAGAATCACCTTGCTGAGCCAACAGACTAGATTTTTCCTTTTTACTGCTTTCACCTACGTCCCTCATCAAGCTACAGTCAGTAGTAATTTCATCCACAAATTCTGCTAAATCAAGTCTGCAAAATTAATGAAAGTCACACCACATGAGTAAATCTTTCTCTCCATCTCTTAATTCCTGTCTCCTGTGTGGATCTCCTGAGAGGTCTCCCAGAAGAAATGTATGTATGTCGAGGGAGTGGGTGGTGGGGGTGGGGGCACGCAGCAGAGGGCTGGCAAGGATACATTAAATAAAAACCTAAGTACCAAAGTGCTGGCAAATCTTATTCTGGCTGCTGCTTGTCTGTTATGGGCTGGACTCTGCTGTCAGCCCAGTTCAGAGCAGAACCTCTGTGGAGAGCCTTCTTCAAGCCAGTGCCTGATTCAGAATTAGCATCCTTCTCGACAAATTTTTTACTCTTTTCCTGTGCCCTTCTGTGTTCCCAAAAGAGTAAGACATGTGATCTATTTATACCACAATATTTTATCCTTCTAAAACTCTGTATGTTAAGCAATATTCCACACTTGTTTCTCAGGGCATCAGCAACAACTGTGGGACCATGCAATTCAGACTGCACCTACATACAGAGCACGCAGGGCACAGTTTTATTGCACCCATTCTGGTACAGACTGCTCATACAAGCTGTTCATACCCAAGGCCAGAGAGATGGGAACTGCAGCTGGGGTTAACAACACTGACCTGCTTCTGTACAGTAATTTGAAGTCCGCAGGTGAGGAGTTGCTAATATAGGCTGATGATTATTAGCATAAGAAGTTGTTCCAAAGGTTTTTTTGAGAGGTTTTTTTGAGAGGTGCCATATATTCCCCTGCAAAAGTTTCCTTTTTGTGCAATCACAAGTTAGTGAATATATTTTTCCAGCATGCTTCATAGGAGGAATGGTTTGGCAGTGACCAAACAGAAGCAGGGTCACCTGATCTTGTTCATAGGCTCGTTTTAGCGGACTGCAAGGCTGCAGCCCCCTAAAAACTCTGGTGTGCTCATTGCAGTTCTCTCAAGTCTTCACACACAGTTTATTATTGTAGAGCTTAACCCCCCTGGCTGTCACCTCCACTGAGCCCGCAGCGCTGAGCAGTTCACTCACCTGCCATTCTTGGTCACGATCATCTCATTAGTGACTTCCCTGAATCTCTGCCAGAGTGTCGCATCCTCCAAGACAACCTGGAGCTGTTTCTCCGTGGGGTCGCCTTTGTCTCTCCCAGCCCGGAGTTCGCTCTCCACTACACTGAGGAGCCTGGAGACAGTGCAGTCGCTGGGTTTTTTGCAGCCCAGGTCTGCCATGACGGCTTTACTGTCAGAAACTTCAGGTAGCTGTTGAAAAGACAAAAATAATGAGCTAAATAATAAAAAGGAGTCAGATCATTGGGCACCGTCTGACGAACATGCTCTTCTCACTCTTTTGCCACTGCCTAGCTCTTTCCCCTGGATGTCCCAATGGGCAGTGACACCAGTGTGTGGAGGTTTACGCACACGCTCCACACAAAAAGAGGACTATCTCCTAATTACCTGTTAGACAGTCAGGTGGGCGGCTGGCTGATGACTCAATTGGCTGCCTTGAAAGAAGAGTCCTCCATCCAAATTAGCATGCTTTTATCTTTTTTCAACCTGAAGTGGGTCTAATTGTTCTGCTTGAGAACCAGGTTTCCATTAATGAAAATTGTTTCATTTCCAGACTGAAACAATGCATGGAAATTGCATTCACGCTGGTGCGGACTCTAACTGAGGGTGCTGGGAAGAGTCAAGATAGTTACACAGAGAAGGCTGTCTTAAAATATTTTCACCAGGAATGTTGCATAAATGCATTAACCTCATTCCTCTACATTCCTAAATCAAAATATAATAGTAAGAGACCCTTCTGCACTGAGGTTTCAATACACAAGGAGAAGGTAGTGTCCCTACACTCCACTGTTGATGGGTACTTTGTCCGTCCCTTGGTCCCGCTGTCATTCCCAAAACCCCTGCTGCACCTTACAGGTGCCTGAACTCCCCTCTGGCTGCGTGTCCAGGGACAGACTGCACATATCTGGGGCTGGTATCAGCTTAACTGCCTGAGGCCTGGCACTGCTGACCGACTCAAGGTCCATCTCGTACAAAAGCTCCTTCAGCATCCCTCTCACCTCATGCTGAGACCTTCTCTGACAAGCCTAATCCAACAAACCTGCCCTCTACAAAGAAGCCACAGTTTAGAGAGGACTCCAGCAATGTCAGCATTCAGCCAAGGATATGAGAGATGTGGCTTCAGTCCCATGCTGGAGGGTTAAGTGGAGGCCCCACAGTTACATGTAAATACTGGGCTTTAGGATATAACAAGTGTTTAGTGCCTAACTTCTCCTGATACATCCATCTCTGATAGTGCTTTTGAAATTTCTGGTCTGTTGGACATGACATAGTCAGGGACTTGATTATGAAAACATAGTGCTAGAGGTCACTTTTAGAGAAATACATTTTCTCTCTGCTTATTGGGAACTCTGCATTCTTTCAATTCAATTCAATAGTCCCTGTTGAATTTATACGCTTCTGTCTCTTTTAGAAAGACAAAATTACCTAGTGGATCACTGCTGGGATTTTTAAAGGCAAGAAAGAGTATGGCAGACTTTATAAAACAGAATTTAAGTTAAATGCATCGTTTGGCAAGGCTCAACAAAAAAACCTGAGAGGTACCATCCACCTAAACAGCAATGGCCAGAGCTTGATGGCAACTTATTTGGCACTCTTCCAACCCACAACACCCTATGAATCTGTGCTGCTTTCAAACTTCACACTCTGACACTTCTTCCCCCTCTTCTTTTTTTAATTGTCAACTCATAACAAAAATACTTAGATTATTTTATAAGTAAACTCAGGTTGCGAGTTACATTAGCAGGTGTCAAACAGCAACTTCTAGTTGATGAACAGCCCACTTTCACTGCTGAACAGCTAAAGAATGTAAAAAATCTATAGGATATTTAGGTATCTTTAAAATCTATAGGATATTTAGGTATCTGGAAGTGTACCACTCTACATTTGGAAAAACAATTGCATCTCAGGTATGCTGGTGTAAATGGAACATGTTTCTGTTTGGTTCCCCTGTCCAGATACTCAAAGAGGAGAGACAAGCTACTACTGTAATTTTTCCCTGAGTATGATCAAATGACACAGGAAATGCACAGGAGACTATGAGTCAGTTTTTAGTTTTATTATACTACAAATGCAAATAGACAGAAATTGGAGTTGGTTGAAGTGCTGTGTATTTCAATTCCACATTCAGGTTTTCAGTCAGTTCTAAACCAGATACATGTTATTTTGGGATTTTTTTAGCTGAAGCCCTATTTCCACACAGCCGTTTAAGATATAGTTGTTCAGAAATCAGAAGATTCAAAGCTGAGGCAAGTAAAGAGGCAACAGCTCATAAAAGTAATAGTATTCTAATAGTTACACACAGTTCTTTCTATAGGCAAAGAAAAATAGAAGCCTGGCCTTTCAAAAGTACTCACTGCCCATCTCTCCTACAGGGCTTCAAGTGGAGTGATACTGGATTAGAGCTTCCAAAAATTAGATCCAATCTACCTTCCTCAAGATGCTTAGAACTTAAAGGAAACCAAAAGCATGCACAAAAGCAACACCAATTCACACTGGTGGAAGGGTTTCCAAATGAGGAAGTGAAACTCTCACCAGCAGACACTGGTGCATCACTGGAGATAAAGAATATGCTCAGCAAAGATGAATTGGAAATGGAGGCTGCCACAAAGGAAAAGAAAGGGAGGTCCTGCTTGGAGTGCACTCCTTGACCAAAGGACTCCTGGGACTGAGCTGCAGAGAAGGAAGGGTGTGTGGAAGGAATGGATGATGGACCTGTTCCAGTAATGAATTGGGAAGAGAGTTTTTCATCAACAAGACTGGATTTTTTACAGCTAGCATCCCTAAGGGAGAAGCATGAATGTGTTTACTTTGGAGCATCATACTAGAACTTGTGTCCTGCACAGTAATAAAACACCCTTTCAGATCCCAGAAGTAGGTAAGTGTGCTTATGTTAGCATTCATACAAGGTGTCTGATGCTTGAAAGCCTAGTGTCCAGAGGAAAAAATAAACCACAAATCTAACAACTTAAAATACCTGACTTTTACACAGTTTGAATTTTAGTAACTATGTTACCATAGCTCAGGATGCCTGAAACCACAACACTTCCCAAAATGAGAGTAGTTACCTGTGGTTGGGTAGTGGGAACAGCCCAATTACAGCAGGGGAAGGGTGTTTCACCTCTAGGAGTTCAGCCTAAGAGCAATTTGTGATGTATGTAGCAGAAGGCACAGTTCACCACTGACATGTCTTTCCAACCCAAAAGAACTAGACAAAGAAATAACAAGTTTGCATGCAAGCATATGATCAGCTGAATGTACTTGGGCCTGAGATTTTACTTTAAAATACACATCCAGATTCCATGAATCAGGCTTCCTTGCATTTTTCACTGTCTCTGTGTCACACAGCTGCCATGGGAGAGGGCTTCAGAAGAGAAACCAGCTACATTCAGAGTCACAGTTTTTTGTTTATTGTTGGCTTTTCCTTTAACAAAAATATTATCTGTGGAAATTTATTTTTAATATTTAGCCTGTTTTAGGAGAAGTAAGAGACATCCTCTAATCTTTTGTCCCTCCATTCACCTAAATAACAACTTGGAATCCTTTCCAAACAACTCTTCTTTCTCCTACTTTCTTGCAAGATTAATTTTTCCAACTCTACAGGTGCTGAAACTGAGGCACAAACAGATTGATGCCACTGGCTGCAGGTATTGTCAGGGCATCGAGAACTATCCATTCTCAAATAAGGGTTATTTCTTGGGCTGAAATAAAGCTCCCTGAACCTGACATTTGAAGAAAGGTAGCTGGACTTGCAGAGGAGCACAGTAGATGTTCCTGGTGACTCACAGCCAGTGCCCCTGCAAGTGGGACACACAAAGGACATTAGACTGTTTATTGCCCCTCTTGCACTTGTCACCCATTGAATTACACAAGCAAATCAGCAGGGGCAGCAGAAGGAACAGAAAATGCCCCTACAACACCTGCAATATTGTAAGCTTTCACTGAAACCCAACTGAGAGAGCCGGGCACTTCCAAGCAGGGATCAGACTCCTTGGAGCTCATAGCCAGTCAGAACTAGCCCAAAATGCAAGCACAACATTCACAATCAGCTCTAATTTACTAATAAGAATTTTGTAACTCGTATTTTAAATGAAGCAATGAGGACTGGGGAGAGCAGTGAAAGAACAGTCAGAACAATCCTGCAATACTTACTGGATTTTACTCACCAAGTTACAGGAGGAAAAAGCAAGGGGCTATTTTTGACTTTCTAATTAAGCTTGTTCTTAAATGCCCCTGGCCACCAGCTGGTGGAGTATACAGAAAGAAAGGGGAAAAAAAATAAACAAGAAAGAAGGTAATTAAAGAGGCCTTTCTTGCCTTGACATTGGATAGCTGTTTTTTAGCCTTTAGCTGCATGTTTCCAAATAAAAGGCAGCCCTTCATCATCAGATGAAATTGCAGAAAATAAGACTCACTCTTTCCATCTCCAAAGCTCCCACTGCAGCTTTCAACTAACCCCGCTCTGAACACCGAGTCCCAACAACACAGGGAAACGTAACCTCCATCACCATGACACTCCCAGGAAATCAACACCTATCAACTACCACAGAATAATTAAGAAAGGATAAAAAGACAGCTGCTTTCCTTCTGTTTTTTAATCATGTATCCAGCCCCTTAAGAGATTGCTAGGCTAGAAGAGACTTAAAGAAGATTAGTCTTTTCATTAATGTTGGGGTGAGGGGACAGTGTCAATAACTTCCATCAGGTATGTTTTTAGCAGCGAGGCAGGCAGCTTGTTCAAGTGGTACCTCCTGTCTGGTGTTATAACTGAGATTATAACTGGGATTAATTCTGAGCCCAGAGAGCAGGGAAGGCTTTCCACAGCAATCTTTCTGCTTTTTAAAAAGAGAAGGAAAAAAAAGAAAACAAACCCAAAGAAAAAACCCAGTGTAGTGTGATGGGTTGACCCTGGATGGGTGCCAGGCACCCACTGAAGCTGCTCTGTCTCTCCCACCCTCAGCTGGGCAGGGAAAGAGAAGATATAACAAAAGGCTCATGGGTTGAAACAAGGACAGGGAGAGATCAGTCAGCAGTTACCATCATGGGCGAAACAGGCTTGACTTGGGGAAATTAATTTAATTTATTACCAATTGAAATTGAGTAAGCTAGTAAGAAATAAAACCAAATGTTAAAACACCTTCCCTCCACCTCTAGTTTCTTCCCAGGCCTAACTTCCCTCCTGATTTTCTCTTCCTCCTTCCTGCCAGCGACCTTCTGTATCAGGAATTGTATGGCCAGCAGGAGCAGAGAGGTCATTCTTCCCCTGTACTCAGCCCTGGTGAGGCCACACCTTGAGTGCTGTGTCCAGTTCTGGGCTCCTCAGCTTAGGAAGGACGCTGAGATGCTTGAGCACATCCAGAGAGGGCAAGGAGGCTGGTGAGGGACTTGGCACACAAGCCATGTGAGAGATGACTGAGGGAGCTGGAGTTGTTTAGTCTGGAGAAAAGGAGACTTAGAGGTGACCTTATCATTCTCTACAACTCCCTGAAAGGTGGTTGTAGTCAGGTGGGGGTTGGTCTCTTTCTCCAGGCATCAACTGACACGAGAGGACAAAGTCCCAAGCTGCGCCAAGGGAGGGATAGGTTGGATATTGGAAGAAAGTTTTTCACGGAAATAATTATAAAGTACTGGAATGGTCTGCCCGGGGAGGTGGTGGAATCACCACCCCTGCATGTGCTTAAAAAAAGCCTGGACATGGCACTCAGTGCCATAGACTAGCTGAGGTGTTAGGGCATAGGTTGGACTCGATGATCTTATAGGTCTCTTCCAACCTAGTCATTCTGTGATTCTCAGGGGAAGGACTCCTCACACTCTTTCCCTGCTCCAGCATGGGATCCCTCCCACAGAAAACAGTCCTCTATGAAGTTCTCCACCAGTTCTTGCCCCAGCCTGCTGTTTTTCACATACTGCTCTAGTGTGGGTCACTTCCATGGGGTGCAATCCTTCAGGAACAGGCTGCTCCAGTGTGGGTCCTCTGCAGGGTCACAAGTCCCACCAGCAAACCTGCTCTGGTGTGGGCTCCTCTGCCCAGGAGTCTGCTCCAGCTTGGGCTTCCCACAAAGTCACACCCTCCTATGGGTATCCATCTGCTCTGGCATGGGGTCCTGCACCAGCTGCAGGTGGGTCCCTGCATCCCCATGGACCTCCATGGGCTCCAGGGACACAGCTGCCTCACCATGGTCAGCACCAGAGGCTGCAGGGGAAGCTCTGCTTCGTGCCTGGAGCACCTCCTGCCCCTCCACTGACCTTGGTCTCTGCAGAGTTGTTCCTCTCACAAATTCTCTCCCATTGCTTTGGCTGCATTAGTGCAAGGGTTTTTTCTCCTCAAATACATTACCCCAGAGGTACTACCACTGTTGCTGGTGGGCTCAGCCTTGGCCAGCAGTGAACTCGTCTTGGAACCAGCCAGCCTTGGCTCTACAAACATATGGGAAGCTTCTGGCAGCTTCTCAGGGAAGCCACCCCTGTAGCCCCCTCACCAAAACATTGACAGCAAACCAAATATATGTAGTCAGGCTGGTGGTAAATGTAACTTAGTTTGTTTTAAACAACAATTCTACTTTTCCCTAATTCTTTTTTTTCTACTTGGAGATCTTCACTGATGTCTTTAGACATGAATTATCACTAGAGGAAGAAACTATTACTGTTCCCATCTTTAAGGTCAGAAATTAATTTAAAAAGTAAGAGATTCTAAACAAAGTGGTAAGTTTTAAGTAAAACATCTCAGAACAAAAGTAATACATTCTGTGTTTATTGGGCAAATTAAACATGCACTTTTGACTTGGATGTGTGGGTTAAAGCTTTCTGCTAACTATGAGGGTTAACAAGTTGCTAGTATAACTCAGTTGAAGCAGTTGATTCTCTCATAAGCAGTGAGCCTCACACATCCTGTAACACACAACCAGAAACCAGAGGAGTATGTGCCCATGATAAAATATTTTGTTTTCACAATACACACTGCATCACAGAATGGTTTGGGTTGGAAGGGACCTTCAAGATCTCGTTCCAGACCCCCTCCCATGGCCAGGGACATCTTCCACTAGACCAGGTTGCTCAGAGCCCCAAGCCAGCCTGGCCTTGAACATTTCCAGGGTTCAAGGGATGGGCATCAAGAGCATCTCCGAGCAACATATTCCTGTGCCTCAGTACTCTCGCAGTAAATGATTTCTTCCTAATCTTTAATCTAAACTTCCCCTCTTCAGTTTGAAGCCATTCACCCTTGCCCTGTCACTACATGCCCTGGTACAAAGCCTCTCTGCAGCTTTCAGGGCATGACAGCCCTTCAGAGCTGCGAGGCAATCACGCTGACCAGACGACACTTTCGTTGTACCATTTTTACACAGCACCCATGTTACTCCACACTTATTCCCATAGAGCTTTTAAAGCACGAGTTCTCGGGAATAACTTCTTTTAGAGATGCCACAAGGGAACACAAGAGAAACTTAAAAGGGTTTCAACCAGGCTAACTTAAAATAGAAATCCCAGAGATTGGCAGCTGAGATAAGACTACTCCATCTCTAATTCACCAGCAGCTTTCTTCTGAAAAGTGAGAAAACCAGATTTTTTTTCCCTTTAGGAATCTTCAGCACTTCATGGCTGGGCAGTTACAAGCCTGTACCCCCACATGTATTGCAACCAAGGCTGAGGTAATAGGAAAGGTACAAACAAGGGACGGAAATAACTATCAACCCCTACCTTTGAATGGCTCACATCCATGAAATACCTTCTCTTGCAAATCAGACCTTGGGGAAGGAGAAGGGAAGGGGGCAGACATCACAGCAACTTTCCAAGAGCCTTGTCACTGGATTTGAATGACTTTGGTGACTGGTGACTTTGAATGCAAGGTAATAGGATTAAGGGACTAGAGTAACAAAACTGACAAACCCTTTCAGAGCATTTCTAAGGAGCAAAGTCATTCATCAACAGAATGCACTTTAGGGCAGCTGATCACTGTTTAGGGACTCCAAATTAAGATAACACTTTTTTTTTTTTTTAATCGTTCAAGTATTAAGACCTCAGCATGAGAATTAAGTAGCAAAGTTCAACAGCTTTGTTGTTATGCAGGAGGTTGAGCCAGGCAAGCAAAATATCTCTAAGCTATTAGACACGGAAAGGATTTATTGCCCTTTGAGGAATCACAGTTGTCTTAATATGACACAGATGTATCCAGCTTTCCTGGCATTCCTGGGACACTCTAACCTTTTTAAAAAGATAAAATGCAAACCCCTAGGTTTCTATGCTACAGAAGACAGGCTGCTGCTTCTATTCCAAACACAACTTTGGAGCTCCCTGCAGGATAGAAATTTTAGTTGAGTCAGCTGCGAGACAAAGCTTGCTTAGAACAATCAAAAAAACAAGAAAAAAAAGGTAATTGAAAACTTCTCCCACACATCTCCCACAGCACACAAATCTCACCAACACCCTTGCAGACAGGAAAAAAAAACTACCTGTCTGTCAATCAGTAGAAAGTGTAACATACCCTGAACAGCCTGATGCACACATAGCCTTGATACACTGCCAAGGAATATTAAACCACAGCAAGTCTTTGGATTCATATTAGGCACACATTTAAACAGACCAGCTTTTTGAAAGTTGAAAAAAAATAATAATTGCCTCTAATTATTTCTAACACACATTCATCAATCATTGATATTTTGCTTCATTTACATTTTATTGAGTGTACACCAGCACATGGAGCATATTTATTTCAGAGGAGTGTTGCTTCCGGTTGTCTTTGCTGACAGAATAGCATCAGGCACTACTTTCTCTGTATCATGGACTAAGGATAGTTTGTTGGCATATCTAGGTTGACCCTTGAGGTAAATGAATAAGAAGTGATAAAAATAACATCCTCACCTTAACAACTCCAGTCGTGCCAAGCAGTTGTCTTAAGTGCCTGCAACTGGTGGGTGAAGCTGCTGCAAAACATTGGTGACACAAAAACTCTCCCCAGCAGTACATGTTATGTGCACAGCAAAGGAAGTGAGGACAGGACAGTAACTTTAAACACAAACAAACACACAAAAGAAAACACACTACCCACAGCAACTTCAGCATAATCTGGAGAATCAGTATCATTAAAAAAAACCATAAGAACATTAGGAATATTAACCATAAGAACAACTCATTTAGTGCAGTGATAACTTTATTGAAGGAAAAAAATAGCACTTGTAAAAGTTTCACTTCATTACAGAGGAAATTTTAAGTCAGAAAAAAAGATGTTTATCAAAAGTAGAAATCAAACAGCATTAATACATAGAAGAAGCACATCAGCAAACAGAAACAGTAACAGTATAAAACATAGCAGAGAATTTCTCAGTTTGGTTTTCATTTTACAAAATGATTCCACGGCTGTTATAAATTTAGTGGTCGCATTACAGCGAGGCATGAGGTTTTAAGACAATAAACCATTTCTGTGCTTTCTCTCCAAAATGGTCAGTATTTGCTATGGTTGTAAACATCAGTATTTAAGACATGTGTTTAAACTCCTCCTCCTCAGTTTCCAATAGCACAGTGATCTCACTTTCATGAACATGATTAAATACCAAAAAGAAGCAAGAGCCATTCTCAGAAAGTCAGAGGCACACATAGAGCCCAACACACTTTCCTTTTTAAAACATGGTTTCTGAAAAGAACTTCAACCTGTGGCAGAAAATTCTTCCTTGGTTTTTGTAACAGCTCATGAACAATCTTATTACTGTAAATACTAAATGAGATGGAATTGTTCACACCATCAGTGTAGAACCATTTCACATAGTACCAGTATACATAACGGACTTCATCACATAAAACAGCGCAAAACCTTGAAGTAGTGAAAAAAAATCCCACATTTCAATGCATGGTCCCAGTACTTTGGGAATAGAAGACTGCCACCCTCCCCATTTCCATTTCTCCTATAGCTGGAAAGTCAGGTGATCCAGGATATACAAATTTCCTGCTAGAACTGCACACTAAGGCTGCTTGGTTGAGGTTACGTTATCTGAACGGCAAAAAGTAAAAAAAGTGGACAAGTTGGTCAACAGTGAGGCTGGGCAAAAGGCACTTTCTGGTAGAACACCAAATCCCACTGAGATGGGCACCCAGCATCAAACAAGTTTCCTTGGGGAAGTCAGCCTTGAATTAAGTGCTACAGGCAACTGAGCAAGGACTTTGGGAAGGAAGGAGCTTTGTGATTTAAACCACAAATAACTCGCAGCAGAGCACACACAACAAACATTCCTGCCCTGAAGGACAGTGAGACAGAAAGCTTCAGAAATGCCCACCATGCTTCCTGCCAAGTACATAACCAAAGCTGATGATATCAAAATGTAACACTAAGTAGGTTTAATAACAAGAAAAAAAGGTATAACTGTATAATCTAATTCAGATTGAAAACAACTCAGGAAGGAATATTCATATAGTTTATTCCCTGGTTATGTAAAAATCATATAAAATCAAGTTCTTCAATAAAGTGGAAATTTCTTTTACTGTTTAACTTGGCAACAGTCTCAACACAGCTACTTAAAAGTGTGTAAGAATCCGAAGAGTTTTGTTCTGGGAGAGCTATTTTATATCAAAACTGCTCACAGATGAAGCGACAAACCCTGAGTACGTTTCACATATTGGCAAGAATAGGGCAAGTCTCTCCTACTGTCTGATGTCCCCAGGAACAGAATACAACACCAAAGGGCAACATAAACCCCAGTGGCACTCTGGTGATCCTTGTATCCTTGCCATCTCCCCTTGAGTTCCCTTCCTGTAAGGGCACAATTGCTTAGCCTCATGTGCTGTGCAGTCAAATGAAGATTTGTTCTTCTCTCTTACTGAGTAAAAGGCTGTGAAACTGAATTACAGTTTTAAACTGAGAGGAGAGGGGGAAAGGAAAAAAAATCCATTTAAGTCTATGTGCTATCTACTGGTAGTTTCATAAATTTCCTACTTCTAAGTTGCTGTGCTCACAAGAGCCAGCTGAAACATTCTAGTTAGCTATTCTGCAAGCTGAAAAACTAACATTCCACATACCCAATTCTACTGTTCTTCCAGAAGAACTGCTGGAGAGTCAGGCTACCAGAATCCTGTCCAAGCTAGCCAAGGAATAAGCAAAAGGCTTTTACTCCTCCTAATCTGAAGTAATCAAAAAAAGAACCCCAAAAGTCAAATTCCATTATCTTGACTGCTGAACCTGGAATGATGATCAGGGTTAACATAACCTTGCTGGAGAGGGGAAGGAGAAACAATGTATACTGTACTTGAAGCTTTTCCCTGAATGTTTTTTCAACACTCAGAGATGTTAAAATTAAAGGAATATTGGAATGTAAAAGGCATTAGGGTTGCATTTCAATTTCCCTTATACAAAAGAATTCTGTAAACATTATCAAAGTCCTAACAAGACTAGCATAGGTCCTTTGACAGATGTAAATTAGGCTTTGAACATACTCCCTGATAAACAAGACACACATCAGTTTGGACAATTGTCTTAGATGAGCCAGGGCAAAGAAGTAAACAGTTTTCTTTAATTCCCAGTCTCTCTTGGGCATTTAACCATTCTTCTTTTCAAGAAGAGTAACAATCAACATAGTTATTTCAACATTAATTTCTAAATCCTGGGAGAGAAAAAAAAAGCACCAGGACATAGCATTTGAACCTGTATCATTGATTCATCCCAACATAATTTTCCATTCAAATGCCTTTGCAAAAGTAACTTTGGACGCCTGGAATCCACAGAATGCTTGTCAAAATCTCCCTTGCATATCATCTGCAAAAGGGAATCTAATTTTTTTTTTAGAGGATCCTAACTGGATGGTACTGAGCTTTATAAATTATCAGAAAGACACTTAAATTTAAGATTTTGGATTAACTAATTTCTTAGTAACTTTCTGGAAGCCATAGAACTATTTGCCCTCACTGTGAGCTTATACTTTACTTGAGGTTTTTTTCCTACATTAAAATCTTCGTGGCACAAGTCAGGGATACACTTGCCATGGAAAAGCAATGCTCTCAAACAACTAAACTCTTGGTAGATTGAGGAAGAGATGCTTTAGTTCCCATTAGAGTGCACTGGATAATCATCATCTTAAGCACTGACTCCAGCACGACAGTTTGGTAAAAGGAAAGGGGAAAGCAGTTAAACAGTATCTCACACAGCAAAAGCAGGAATCTGTGCTCAGATATTAAACTGACCACTGCAATGCTGTGGGAGTAAATGACTATACGTAGCTCAGAAGATAAAGAGAACACAGAGTGGCCTTGGAATTTGGGTATCCACGGCTTGGCATTTGTTTGGAGCTGGCAGCAGGGTGGTTACACACTTTCCTTGCTACAACAGGCAATAGAATATTGTGCTTTCTCCTCCATGCAGAGAAGTTCACTGGTTCGTGCAAGTGTTTTACCAGAAACAAAACTGATTCCACGTACAAAGAAACAAAGAGAAATGCTGGAGTTTTAACTTATTTACAAGTTCAGAAGAAAATGTCTTCTCCCTGACCCAGGCTGCTTAAAAGCAATAGCTCACTTCCACCTTACCTCAGTTTGTCCTTTCAGAAAGGACATGAATTCCTTTATTGCTTGCCTGCCATGCCCTTTGCATTGCTGTTATGCTACAACTGGAGGAGAAGAGAAGCACCTCACTTCATGTGAAAAATGTCAGCTTCCTACTTTATGTGAGCTGTAAGCAAGAACTCAGGTTCCTGGTGGCTGAAAACATCAATGAACCCTATTTTATGAGTGCTCTTCCTACAGGAACAAGTTTTTACAGATGAAAGTGTCTCTTTCATGTATTTTAAGGAAACATTATCACTATAGACTGAGAATTAAATACTTCATTAAAGATGCAACCATCTCTTGGTTAGTCCACAACAGTGTTTGACTTTAGAATTACATCTTTTAGAAGTCTCATAAACCTAAATTTTGCAAGAGAGACAGGAAAAGAAAGAATACCAATATTCCATTATCCAAGGCAAACAGTGCTAAAATTAAGTGACATAAGGCTATTTTAAAAAATCCCAAGTTGTTGGTAAGAAATCAATTTTCAACTCTAGAACTGGCACAGTCCCATCAGAGCCAAGGTCTTCAACTTACAGACTTGACATATTACTTTGAACCTTTTGCCAAACCAAATGCATGAATTCATTCAAGAATTATCATAACAAATTGTGGATCTCTGCCCAGTTCTTCTGCCAGACTGAATTTCATTTGATCACAAGCCCCCTGTCCCACAGACACCATTGCTTACAAACCCAAGCAATTGCAGACGCTGGGTGAAACTCGAGGAGCTTCTAACAAGCAGCTGAAAGGCACGTGGTCAAGACAGAAGTAGGAAACTACACAACACGGTGATCTCAACACAGTTCTATCTAGAACTCCCTAGAACTTTGTGAGGCATCCAGAATTCCTGTTAGGACAGACAGACTGAAACACATTTCTTCACAGCATCCCTACAGGCAGGAGAAAGAAAAAAACACAAGAGAGTCAGAGTCACCTCAGCTACGTTACTTGATAGGAGTCGTTCCACGCTGCTATCACACCGACACTGAGGACTGCAGAGATCAGCTGACCATGTATTGATTGCATTAATATGATTTGCATGACTACACCAGTGCCTTAGAGACAAACAGGTCAGCTCAGTGCCCACCTGCTGTGGAGGTGACACCTGCAAGGCTGCACTGAGGCAGTGCACTGCAGAAGGGTGGGGCGATGGGGCAGGAGAGAGAACTCTGTGCTCACACAGAACAGGGCTCGTGGGGGAGAACAGGACAAAAGGGACACAGAGGAATACACTTGTCTAGTAGCCTTTTGGACTAACACTTAGGCATTCCAAAGACAAGTCTCATGCTCAGCATTTGGTCAGCAGGCTTACATATTTCTAAGGGAAGCCCCTCTCGTTTCTCTAATTTGTGCTCTCCCACTAGGGAAGATGCTTATTTTCATTTTCAGATTTAACTGCTTGTATTTCCTGCACCATGGAAAACCTTCTAAAGCCACACATTACAACACCTCTCTAAACTAACCTTCTGTTTGATTAAACCTCAAAATGACAAAGAGTAAGAGAGTAGGGAAGCTTACCTTGCATATGGTATGAAGGAAATGCTGTACCTAAGAAGAAAGGTTTTGAAAGTTACTTTTCATGTCAGATTTTATTGGAGGCACAAACAAGAAAAACCCCTCTGATATTCTAAACTGCAAGTAACATAACCAAAATGAAGCTCTGGGTTTGTGAGTAACAGGAAGGAGTATCCTTGCAAGTTATCTTAGCCCAGCCAGGGTATGAAACACTATGGCAAAATAGAGGGGGATGTTGTGAAAGCATTTTAAACACAGCTCTGCTGCATACAGTATTCTTCATGCTCCAACACCTACAGGCAGATTGAGGGTGGCTAGGTGTCCACATCAGTTTGTGCACTCCTTTGGTGACCTTGCACAGACCATATGTTAACATGAAGAACATTGACAATTTGATTGGCATAACTGGGTCTCTGAACAAGACAAATTCAGGAGAGTGTAAAAGAGGAATACCAGATAGTAGGCAACAAATTGATTTAAAAGGGAAAGAAAAAAAACAAGTTCAGTTCAAGGTTAGAGAAATCAAAGGAGCTTCCTCTAGAGATAGAGCCCTGAGCTCTGTCTCCAAAGCCTCTGTAGTAGTATGAGAGACCAAGAGGTGGGAACAGGTCAGCTCCTCACTGATGCATTGTCTTGAACCTAAGGGATTGACAAGATAAAAATTTTCCTTCCCTCTAACTCAAGGCCAAAATCCACTCACAATTCAGCTACTGATGTCAGGTGCAACAGAAAGTGGAGTGTGCAGTGTGCAGGAAGGAAATCACTCACCATGCCATGGCAAAAAACTGTAAGATGCAGAAAAGCAACGCGAGTCCTGCCTTACGCCACTGGAGGGGAGAGGAGAGGGGAGGGGGGAAGAAACACAGCAGAGACAACAGTGTAAGAATCTTACTTTTAAAATATACTCCAGTTATACTAACTCCAGTTATATATACACACAGGACTCCAGTACTCACCCAGAAAGCAGAACACAGTGTGAGTATGAGGCACAACTAGAAGAAAACAAATGATTTAAATTAAAAATAGAAACAACTCCAGTTTCTACAGACATTGCAACACTGTAATGGGGTCCTTCACAGAGACAGAAATGAATTACATAATTTCACAGTTTTATTCAATCCTGCATTGTAAGAGTTCCTCATATTTAAAATGCTCTCGCTATTAGATTTCTGAAGTGTCTCCAGAAAATGATTTTATGGCTGCAAAGGAGCAAGAGGAAGAGGTTCCTGCAGCTCTTTTGCAGGTCCCTACTCCATCCCACACACTTCTTGGTGTCACAGGCACACACCACATTTCATCATTTTGCATAAGTAAGACTTTTCAAATACTTTTCAGTTACCACTCTTAGTCTTTCTGTTTCTGCACAGTTCCTGATGATTACATGGTTCCCATGGGGTTGAAATTAAGTCATTACTTAAAAGCTCACGAATTAAAACTATGCTACACTTTCAAGAACTTTGGGCTATTGCTTAGTAGCTCTCCTGTTGCTCTCATTTATTCAAGTAAGGCACAGTCGTTCAAACCAGTGCTTCTTCTGTTTTCAGACTTGCACTGTGTCTTTCTTTCTTTACTGCAGGTAAAATCTTGGGGGGTAGTAGGACATTTTGGATTAATTTCTGCTTTAACCCTCAGTTTTAACAGAAGCCTCCTGTTAGTTTTCATTTTCAGTTTAAGACATGACAGCTCATTTATCCATGATAGAAGCTAATAGTTCATGTTGCTTTATTAACATCTAACAGCCTTTAGATACACATGGACCATGGTGCTACTAGAGTTTATAATGTGCATTCATCTGCTAGAATGGAAAAAAAAAATAGTACTGCATATTCAAACACTAAGACAGGCATTACCAAAGAAGTCACACACTTGAGCTCAGGAGCACCAACAATAAATGCAGTTCTTCCATTAGTTTTAAGGTGGTGATTTGTATATTGGTCTAAATACTGCATTATGCATCTAATGACTGGCTTTATCCCAGTGAACAACATTTCAGGAATCCTCCTGACTCCAGTCCTGAATGCAGACAAAACACACACACACACACACCATGCAGTAGCTTCTTGCTTGGATCTGTAAGCACACACAGTCAATTTTTCAAGCTCTGCAGCATCTCTGGATGTGTAAAGAGAAAATGGGAAGTGCTGATGCCAAGCTAACACTCTGAAGACATTCAGACTGAAAATAGGAGTTTTGTGCAAATTAAACCACCTTTCAGATTTTTGACTTGCCAAGAGAAAATGGGAGTCACAGAGACAAAAAACCCCATGTACTTTAGAGTCAATCTGAAACTTAGCAGCAACTTTCAGACTCAGAGACGCACACAGCACAAGGTTTGCTATAATTTCCATCTTCTGAAAATAAAATAATTCCAAGGGTGACCCCACTGAATGCTGAATTTGCAATTTCATCCTGTCATACAAGTGTCAAAATGTGAAGCTATCAGTCAGCAGACTGGGCTGATCCCTAATGCAAGGCGACCAAGGCACAGAGTTTCCCCAGCTGCTTTGCCACAAAGAAATTATTTTATCAAGGTAGAAATACCTACACAGCTCTTTCAAGGCCATCAGACAGGATATAAAAAGACAAAAATATGCAAAATAAAATATCTAGCAACATCCATAGGACAACTTTTAAAAAACTAGGTTCCCATCGTTCATTTCTTAGCCAACATGTAAATGTAAATATGATGTTGTGACTTCAAGCATCCTAAAAAAGGATGAGCATGGTTACAGACCCTTAATGCTCACTTAGCAAAACAACCTGGCTTCAGCTCAGTCTTGCCTAACAGAGAGGTGCTTTTCTGGTACTACACTCACCTTTCCACTACAGCAGATGTGCAGTGTTTGATATTTTAAGCAAAGACTAAAAAACTCGACCCAAAAAAACCACCCCCAGACACATCCTGAGACATAGCTGGATCGATGGTTATGAAAGGACTTCCCAATGAAAATTGTTCCCAGGTTTGTATGCGTTAAAAACCCCTCCTTGGATACTTACTAGCATAACAATTGTAGCAATCAAACGTGTGGGCTCAAACATCCGTTTCAATTGTTTCATTGGTCCCATAAGAAACATAGTGCTGTGAAAAACAAGTCAAGATGAACAAGGAAATGAGAGGCCAAAGTGAAACTCGGTAAGATTAAATTGTCTCCTGCCTAGGGGCATCAGTACACTGTGTTGTTATGGCAATCGGTGCTGCATAACAAAAGAAATGGCATTATACAATGAGACAAAATCCATTCTCCCTTTTCTTTGTGCAAGGTATGTACAATTTTATTCACACTTGTTCAGTTAAAATTAACATAAGGAGAGCAGAACTCTCAAGTTAGAAGCACAGGGCAAGGTCAGCTCCAATCAGGTCATCCCTGACAGATGCTTTTCTAACCTGCTTTTCAGAAATGCTTTTAAAATCTGCTTTTCAAGAACACCATCAACAGAGGCTCTGCAAGGATTGCCAGGTAATCCAGCTCAATTCCTCTACATAAAGGGCTGTTTTCAGGCCTGAATCCATTCTCTGACCCCTTACCAGACCTACAGCCTCATTTAAAGCCCTGGTGATGGATCCTGGATGAAAATTATACAAGGTGAAAATTTTATCTAAAGTGGTATTTCTGCCTCATATACTATAATATTCTGCCTCCTTAGCATATTACTTCAAATTCCATTATTTATGCTTTCTTACATCATGCTAAGTTTCCACAATCACAGAAAGTTGGGCTTGTCACAGAGTACGTAGGGCTTTGCTTCAGGAACCTCGATGGCCATGAAGACACCACATATGCTTGCCCTTACAGACAGACTGCCCCAGATATATTCACCAAAACCCACGGAACACTTCCAAATGCAAAACGATGAAGAATTATTTTTATCTTGGGGAGACGGAATCAACAAAATCAAAAAACCTCAATGCTCAAAGCAAGAGTTTGATTCCTGTTTATTAACGAGCAATTTTTACCTTGAATGCATTACTAATAACAATACACAAAATTAAAATTTTCTTCACCATTTCATGGCACTACTGGGGAAGTGCTATTCTGTAAAATTCAACAAGAGAATTATCTACAAAAGCAAATATTCTCTTGCCAATGCAACTGTTTCTACCGCTTATACACTATCATTCTGCTTTTGTTTCTCATCTTTATTAGGCAAATGATATATAAAGATTGTTACCTCCCAATAGATGAAATATTCCCCAGAGTATAAAACACTGCAAAGAGTACCAGCCCTTTCTTTGGTATCCATAGCAGACAACTCCCCTAAAAAGGAACGTTTAGAGAGAGGGGGAGGAAATTAACAGGCTTTAAATTGAAACAAAAATACATATCCAAGAAGTGTCACATCACAAAAAAAATCTTAGGAAAACTTAAAGCCAAACTGCAGAATCACGCATACGAAAGTAAATCGCATTTACTAGCATTCTTGTTAAGAGTCAGTGTATTGCATATTACCGGAACAGAGTCAGACGTCTCCGCAGAGACTCGAAAAAATCAAGCAACAGCACAGAGCAAGGCTGTAATAATCTGAGCTCCTGAAACTCAAATATTGGGGAGATCTGGCAAAAGGTCCTTACCAAGATCGAGCACAGGCATCCAATCGCGAAACACGCAATGAAGCCTTTCACTCGGGTGCCCCAACCTAAGGAAGTCGAATCGATAACCTGGAAACGAGGAGAAAAACAAAAGCGAAACTTGTTTACTTGTAGCTCTTGCCTCCTACCAAGCGTGAAAACTTCCTCTCGGACGCTGCACCGCGTCCTGTTCAGGCACCCTCCGGTGTGTCCCGCGGGAAGCGGGGGATACCGAGGCACTGGGACGCGCGGGGGGAGCGCTGGCGGAGCCCACGCGGGACCCCCCGCCCACGCCACCGACGACTTCACCGCGGTGGCTGCTCCGCCACCTCGCCGAACACAGCGGGGAGGGGTGCCCGGGTCCCCCNATGGCTCCACACCCCGCCCGCCCGGCCGGCCGGAATGCCCTGCCCTGCCCTTCCCTTCCTCGCTCTTCCCTTCCCTCCCCTCCCCAGGGACTACCAGCCCCGGCAGGCACCGCGCCCACCTGCGCGCCGCAGGTAGGGGAAGGCCGGCGGGGCGGCGCGGCGCACAGGCTGCCGGGGGATGTAGTCCGGCTGTGGATGGAACCTCTCTCCTCCCAGCACTTTCGAACCCATTACTTGGCAGTAGCAAAACTCATTTCATAGTCAGAGAGGTTTCATTTTAATCGCACAACTGTTGCTCCTCTCGCGCTCTGAACGAGTCTCACTTTATTTTCATAACGAGCCAACAAACCAGAGCAGTCTTCTGCCAGACAAAGGTATGTGGATGCTATGTCCTACTTGCAGGCAAAATTCAGCATCACAAGTAGTTATTTCAGTTTATTTCGCTCAGTTAAAAACAGAACTATAAAATGTTTGTTACATTTTATTTAGCAACATACAAGGAACAATATAAACTGCCACATTAAACTCGACACAAAACAGCTGGAGAATCACCCCACTCCCTCCCCCCTAAAGTTATTTATTCAAAGTGGTACTTTCCATGGAAATTTTGTGCCAGAGAGCTCGCTGTATGCCAGTTTATACTGCTGCTTCTTGGTAATCTGCGTGGTGTCAGAAATTCACAAAGTGCTCCAATTTTGAACTTGTAAGTGTAACTTCCTAAAGGTGTTTTTGTGATTTCCCCAACACGTGTTCCACTGAAATGCACATTTCACCCTTTAGAACAGATGGAGAGCACAGATCTACAGAGTCAGGATACAAGCCCATTCCATAAAACTTTACCAACAGGTCACAAATTAGGACGTATGATGGACAAGAGAAAACACACAGTATAAGCTAAACATGCAGAGTGCCCTCTCAGTTCTGTGGCTTCCCCCACACTCTATTTCAGCCCAAAGGAGTTTAATGTTAGCATCACTGACCAAGCCCAATTGAATTAACAAATGCAGATATAGTTTCCTTCATGCCAGCACTACATGAGCTCTGCTCTCAGTCATACCAGCTTTAAAGTGTGTTTTTGTAAGCTTTAAGGCATGTAAACTAATATATGCTTAGAGCAAAAGAAGTGTCATGATTTACTTCTACCACAAAAATCTCTCTTCACCTCTCTACGTTGTTCCCTTCCTTCTCACTCTTTCCTCATTTCCCTCTATCACTGGAGCGGACCCAAATAATCTATTACCAAATGGATTTTAATCTTTTCCATGCTGCATTCATCTGCAGTCCCCTTCTTCAACCTGACACTAACATTTTTAGGAAACAAGTGCAAGAAGATTAAGAAAAGCCAACAGAATTTAGGACTGTAATGGGGAACTCATAGAGGACCTCACTTCTATTTCAAAGTGGCCATAATTCCTTCACCCAGATCATGTCTGATAATTATCGGATAATTATCATGGCTGATAACTTCTTTTTGAAATTGTTTCATTTCAGTTCTCTTCACTCATCCTATGGATCATAAGATTTTTTTGCAGTAATCCTTTCCAAAGGATTCCAAAGATAAGGCTGAAGGTGTACTTGGAAAAAAAATATTCTAATCAGTAACTTTGTACAAACTAATCCTCACAGTCCCTCTGTGAGGTTGGCATATATTAACTCTCATTTTTACATACATAGAAGGGAGGCACAGAGAAATTACCTCCCTGTGGTTAGAGTAAATCAGTGACACAGGAAAAATTGCAGTTAGCTACTGCCTTTCCACCTGATCCTGAATTCACTAGACCAGGCTGTCTCAAATAAAAGTGAAGTAAGTGTTTTATTTGTTCTCACTAAGGAAACAGTCACACAGATGGCAGTAGACTGTTTTTTTCCCCCTAAAAACCTCAGGGTCTTCTCTACATGAAAACCACTTCACAAAAGATCTGGTTAAATACTAGGTTTTGTGGTGGGTTGCTTCTAATAAGCCATGCAGTGTAGAATATGAAGATTTTGTAACAAAAACCCCAAGACATCAGAATGTGTACATGTTCTTATCTGCAAGCACCTTACACCACAAGGCCTGCTTTTCGCAGTAGTTACTTGCTTCCTGCACTGAGTGCCAGCAGTAAACCCAGAGAAGTCTGCTCAGTTGCCCCATTCTTAGGCCAAACCAGTAATATATTGCAGGATTTCCAAAAGCAATACCAATTTTTAAGTTTAATCTACAGTGTTGAAACCATGACTATACAAGTGATCACACGTTTATTAATATCAGAACTTAAAAGAATTTTAAAATAAACCAAAATTATGTATCTGGAATATGTTAGCATCCTTTGAAGGCCATACGGGATCTCCTTTCTCAAACTGCAAATACCAGCCTCCTTTAGGGATCAGACTTCCCCAGCCTTAAGCCCCACTGCAGTTTGGCAATTTGGCTGTCAGGGCAGTAGAACCATCACACTTGGAACATCCAAGATAAGGCCAGGTCAGGGCAATGCCTTTCCAGCACCGTACATCACTGGAGCAGCACAGGGACCCCAGGTGAGAGTCCCAGAACTGCCCAGAGAATTCCAGCTGACCTCAGATTAAACCAGCATTTGTGAAGAGACTTACCAGTGACTCTCTGTTAACTTCCAGCTTTTCTCCTGCGCTGGAGTTAATGCTTCATGAATAATTTCACCTTTGTATAGTGTCAAACAAAGGCATGTTTCCCTCTACACTTAAGCCTATCCTCAAATGAAATGAATATTCTTAAGTGAGACTCTGGATCAGAGACCACAAAAAGTAACTTTTCTAGTTATCAGCTCACAGTAGGGGAAGCCAAGGAAAATAGGTAGTTTAGGACTGACAGATCAAAATAAATGCAAAGGAATTTTTACTTTTTTTTCTTTTTTTTTTCTTTTTTTTCTGTTGATTATTTCTCAATAAAAATAAAATCATGCCAATTTTACAACTCCTGTAGTCTCTTAGTATCTGAAGCAGGAATAACAAAATCTTCATAGAAGTGTTGGTGGAGGGGGGTCCAGACAATACTCCTGCCTGCTTGGTGAACTAAACAGAACCCAAACTCCCAACAGTCATTTCTCCAATGCTGTTGAAAACTGTAACTCCCCACCAGTCTATCATCAACTTCAGATACAGGTTAAAAAAAAACCCAAACAAAAAACACACTAGCAAAACCTGCTTGAAATGTTTTCTTTCAAGGCTACAGAAAAATTAGCCAAATTCTTCATTCCACTAGTAGTGAAACGCCCCCCATGACAACGATTATGTGATCACATTATCTCCAGTCTACTTCAAGTCCATATAAAGTCATTTATTTAGACTTAGCACATGTGGTTTCCAGTGATGTTTCTGGTTTAGGCTCCAGCTTCTCTGGGAATTCTAGTTTTTCACAGATTGTCTCCTTTATGGGTAGGTACTGAGAGATCTCGTTAGGTTCCGTGAACAGGGAAGGTGGAACGTTCTAAAAAGCAAAAATTTTATATGAAACAAGTAAAAGAAAAGAAAGGATTAAGAAAAGTATTCCAACCCCAAACTTTTACAGACAATTAACCTATAATTTACTGGATGTAAACACCACTAGAGACAAACTTTTCAGAGGCAAAGGAAAAATAAGGGAGAAGGAAAGGTACAAGAAAATGAAAGTTCAGATGTTGGGTCAAGAATAATAATAAACAACTGCAACTCCAAATGTGCCACAAATTACTCTGAGCCATTACTAGAGTTTTAAGGTCATCTATTAACCTCAAATATTTGAGAAAAACTGAAAGAGTCTATTATCAAACAGATCTTAACCCCTAATACTGCTTGGAAGCACACAACCAGCCATGAAATTTAACTTCATGGAGTACCTGATTTTGCAGCTGAAAAAAAAAATAAAAAACATGGAGTACCTGATTTTGTAGTTCTATGAAAAAATAATAAAAAACATTTTATTAACTCAAGAGCAGAAAAAGTGACCCAATCCCATATCTTGTCATGTGATCTGAGCATTTACAAAATGCAAATCTGCCCTAAAATCATTAAAACAAATGCTGCACAAGAAGAAAGAATTTTTCTCTGTATTAATTCAAAACCCTACAAAGAATGACTTAGAATCACAGTATTTTCTATGCTGACCATAAAACAAAAAAGCAGACAGAAGAAGAAGAAAGAAAGTTTAAAAAACACAGTACCTTTAAACTTGATATTTTGCTTTCTCTGGATGTGTATTCTCGTAACATGTAGGTCTTGTCAGCCTAATGGAAAAAAGTGATCATCTGCTATCAGTACAAATTAAGCATTTTAAATACAATGAATTAGTAAGCATTGGAATTTGGCTGACCACATATTTTCACCTAGGAGAAGAAATGTACAATCAAATTCATGAAGACAGATGAAAACAATATTATTTTTTTCTAAAAATCACCTTTCCATGTGCACGCTTCAAAAAAAATTATATGACTGAATACACTCATTACTTTTTATTCAGCTAGAACTCCTACACATCTACACAGGATTACCAAACTACAAATCTTAATATCCTGTATTATTTATGAGATACCAGAACTCAATGTACTATGGACAGTTATTTGCAAGTAACACTTGCAGTCTAATTCTATTAGATAAGACAAAAATAACATACTTGGAGACGTGCCAGTATCGAACTCTTTACTGTTGCTTATTTTTCCTTTTGTACTTCCTTCTCTAACAATTACATCACATGAGCAAGAGCCTACTCTGCTCACACACCATGGCATCCAGCACTTGGTTGCTAGTTCAGCACCACCACAATAATAAAATACACTTGGAAGTTCTTATGCCCCCAAACATCAGTACTAAATTAGAGGAATGTCACCAGGTCACTGAAAGCAAAATGGCAAGGGAACCTCTGTAAAATAGTCATGATGGAAAGCAAGGGTTTACCTCATGATGAAGCCTTGTATCATTCATCCTGATGAGAACCCCATCCACTCGCAAGAAGAACCTCAGCAGCACAAAAAAGCTGGAAGGCATAACTCTCTGCAAAAATAAAGATGGTCCATTCAGCACATCACAAAGGTTTACTTTAAGCATGTACTTTTCTACATCAGATATTCACAATGGAAGACAATATGAGAAGTTTTCAACAATGAAGTCAAAATTTGGGCTGTTGATTTGCTACAGCTATGGCTGGCCAGCAGGGCAGACATCATCTCAAAAGGACTATTAAGAAGGATGCAAAAGGAGGGAAAAGATTGTCCCCTGGAGCAAACAACAGATGACAAAGGTTTCAAGACAACACTGTTTCAAGTAAGATTGTATTTCTAAGAGGAAGGATGAAGAACTTTGTGCTTCAAAGTTTAAATCCCAGAAGGAACAACATGCAAAAAGCAGCCATGTTTTGCTTATATCAGCCAACAGAGCCCCCGGGTATGTTTTATACACCTCCCAATACTCACTACTTTTACACTCAAACTTGATACTCCATGATCATGGAGTTCATCTTCAAACAGGAGTACTTCTTCAAAAAACATAATTTGTTCTCTGGCTTTCAATTTCTCTGTATTTATGTGTTCTGTTGTAGGAACAACCTAATGAAAAAGATTAAGAACAGTTAACATTATTACTTTGTTGCCAAACTACATAAAGTTTGTCCTGATATTTTGGATTCCAGTTTTAGAAAGGAGAAAACTTTTTAGGGCACTAAGCTTGAGACAACCCAAATTTCTAAGAGAAGAAGGCAAAAATGAAAGTTGCCAAGAGTTTCTTCTTGGGAATAAACATCAAGCAAAAACAAAAACTAAGAGTGGAAAATTTTGGGTCAACTTCTTTCTGGGTACAGGCTCAGTAGGGTTTCAGCTGCAAACAATTCTGCTCACTTTCTTGAAAATCTTTCTTTCAAAACATTTGAAGATGCCTTGTGTTTAACATACGTACGAGAAGTTCAGGTTTATAAATAGATTTCCGTGCATTTATCATCCCTAGCCCAGTACACACCTTGCAAAGAATTCTAATAAAGCCTTCCCAAGGAAATAAAGTGCCTCTATGTTTTCCAAATCATGGTCTCCATAGACACTTCTGGTCCCTAAGACTATGGACCAACACTGTGTACTTCTATGCTGTACTTTTAATTCCAGCACAGCTCAAATGATCTCTAACTAAAGCTAGTCTAGTGAATCAATACAGATTATCTGCTTAGTAGCAAGCAAGCAACCTGTATGCAGTAAAGAGAAGCTGGGAACTTCATTTTCAAGTACATAAAGACATGGGAGGGCCTGTGAGTTTAAATATGAGGAGTTATTGAGTTACTGCTGCAGAAAAACATAAGGCCATTGAAAGCAGTCAGGTCAGAAAGCAGACACACATGCAAGCAGCAGAGCATGAAGGTACTACAGAAGGACACAGCTGACAGCTCTGCTCTATGTGAGGAGCTTGGGGCTCCAGAGGGGCCCCCAGCACAAGCTGAAGACTCCCATGTGCTTTAATCCTAAAATGCTTTAAGACACCGCCCACTCCCATTATTAAAATAAGCCATGATATGATTGGGATAAAATGCTGAGAGATATGAGAAATCAGAAATTATGAAGTACAAAAGATTTTACAGAAACCTACCAAAAGGTAAATGACAGACTTTAAAAAAAAGTTCGACTGAAGCAAGATGCAGTCAGCAATGAACAAGAAGAAAATTACTACCTTTAATGTTGCAGTATCTCCCAGCAAAGTTCCTTTGTAGTCTGTGGTGTAAGTCCAGTCATATGGCTTGACAACTTCCTTAGTGTGCTCAGTCTCACTCCTCAGAAAGTGAAAGAGAAAACAGCTTTGTAGTAATGGATTTGTAGCAATTCCCAAAAAATTACCACCTCACATAAGACTGTGCATTAGAATTCCCACACCGTTCCTACAGAAAAACAGCAGCATTGTCTGTGCTGCAATTACAATGTCAAGACTTGATCATGGCTTCACAACATCTGTTTCCATAATAGCTTTGGAAACAGTTATAAGAATCCTCAATGTAACACTATCTCAGTCCTATGACTCGAAGATTTTCATGCAATATGGCTGAAAAATGTGTATTTCAAGATCAATTTTTCTTTAAGAAGGCAGAAAGTGATCTGTTGACAACACACAGCAATCATTAACACTGCAATTTGCCTTAGTTTTCATAACAACTTTGCTTTCTCTCTGGGCTTTATTTCCAGGTAATCTACAACTAATCCAATCTGGTAAATGCTAAGCATTATAATTAGTTCTCATGCATGGTAATTGTTCTGCTTTATTCCTAAGGCTAAGATTTTGAACATGTACAGCAGTTTGCAACACCACACAATACAATCTTGTAATGATCGAGGCTCTGTGAGTTTGAATAAACAGGAACAGCATTAAGTTATGATAAACTGAAAGTTTACTTTAAGAAAGCCAAGACACCGCTGAAAAATACAGCTGACCTGATTAAACAAAGGATGATGACAGCAAAGAAAAGCAAAGTGACTTCTGTGATCACATGCTGTATCTAGGGAGAACCAAATGCAACACTCTCTTCAAGAGTTCAGTTTGTTCCTTTAACTACTGTATGACAGTTTCATATACAACACACCAGTACTTGCCCACTGGTGATGAAATACTGTACCTGCTCTCTTGCCACTCCTCTGCACAAGCGACTTTGATCATACCTTGACAATTATTGACACATTTTAAAGCATCTGTAGCATTGAACTCAATTCCAAAACCATGGTCATGCTGTATTCTTAGGACATTGTCTCCAAACATCATCTCTGGCAGGGAAGGCATGTGTAATTCATCAGCCAACCTGCAGAGAAAAATAAGAGACAACAGTCAGCTATAGCTCAGTGAAAGCAGTCCTTGTTTTGGAACAAGGATTCTTTAGACCATGATAATTTAGAAGACACATCATCAATATGTTCTGCAAGACTTCTTTGTTTTCCCAGGTTAATTCATTTCACCTGAAATGCAGAGTCATTAATCCAAAGTGACTTTTCCACCACAGAAGTATTTCTAAAACATTCTTTTTCCATCAGGCTCACAGAAAAGTCTCATGTATGAGGAATCAAAAAAATACCTGAGAAGCATGTAGAAGCAATTTCCAACCTGTGCTAGCAAATCCCTGGATGGTCCATTGACCAACTTCGGAAGGTACTCAAAAAAACTTTTAGGAACAAGGACTCATCATCAGCAAGTTTAAATTCACTGCACAGTGGTCCATACCTCCGAATTTAGAAGCCTACAAAAAAGATGCTTCAAACAACCCTGGCAAAGTATGTAAAAAGTGCAGAAGACACTACTGCGCTCTACTAGTTTTTCAAGCTGGTCAAAGACGTGTACTGTATTTATAACTTTAAGCAGGAAAGCCAAAGCCCCAGCCAGCTGAACAGGGTACTCCACAAACCCAGTCAGCACCATCTCTGCAGAAGATCCCAAAACATCTTATTTCCCATTTTGTTTTACATCAGCCTGCACACTTACTTCAACTTATGTACATGTATACACACACTATATAAATAGACACAAACTCCAACAATTGATATACCCTCTGACCTTATTTTCCAAAAGGCTTCCTCTACCTCTCCTCCCTACCTACTTGACTTATCAAGATCAAAAAGGAATACATGACATCTGGAGAGAAGCAAGCTTTAGGAAATACAGTAATTTGAAGGAGAGGAGAGAGAAGAGTGTGCTTATCATAATGTTCACATTGACAATAAGGCATTCCTGAACAAAAGTGGCTATTTCTGTAACTCTGCATACAAAAGAACAATATGCTAACTTAACTAAAATAAAAATAGCACATCCATAGACTTGGAGAATAAGATCCTACATTTTTCCAAAAAAAGACAGAGCAATATTATGGATTTTTTTATTTCATCAAGTGTAGGAAGCCCTGACCTGCAAAAACCAACTCCCACACAAAAAAGAGTTGTTTGTTGGCTACAGCACATTTAATCCTTCACCTTTCCCCACAGGTTGCTGAGGGATTTTTGCAACATGTATTTGCAAGGAATAAAATCCCTATAGATACTAGTTACATTCCCCAAACAATAAAAAAGACAAAATGGGTTGCTGTGACCTTGTTGCACCTCCTACAATTGGCCTCAGCCCATCGATCCAGCCTAACCAGACCCCTCTGCTGAGGCTTCCTACCCTCCAGCAAATCAACACTCCCACCTGACTTGGGGTTACCTGTGAACTCACTGAGGGTGCACTCGAACACCTTGTCCAGATCATCAATAAAGATATTGAACAGGACTGGCCCCAGCACTGAGCCCTGGGGAACACCACTGCTGACAGGCCAGCAGCTGGATGTAACTCCATTCACCATCACTCTTTGAGCTCAGCCATCCAGCCAGTGTTTTACCCAGCAAATAGTGCAGCCATCCAAGCCAGGACCAGCCAGCTCCTCCCAGAGAAGGCCTCACTGGCTCCAGAAAAAGTAAAACCAAGATAAACGAAAGTACATTTAACAAGATTAATGAGATTCCTATGTATACTGAAATTTATTCCAGAAAATGAAACCAAGAAATATCTGCCAAATTCATCTGCCACTAAGGTCAGTTATGGCACAGCTGAACTGTTCAGTTCCACATTAGCAAATCTGACTTAAGTACTTAATGCTGATACAGGAACATTTCCTCCAATGGCTTGACTGGACTGGAAATTACTACAAGAAGACAGCAAATCATAAATTTTTAATTAAACCATTATCTTAAAATAGCTATTAGCAAGACTTGGTGTAAGTCACTTAAAAGATCCTTCTTCAAAACTAATTAAGAAAATTAGGCTTCTAGTTAGTAGGTCTCAGTTCACAGACGTCCACAGATCCCAAACCATTATAATCATACAATTGCAGAATGCTTTGAGTTGGAAGAAACCTTAAAGGTCAAGTTCCAACCTCTCTGCCATGGGCAAGGACATCTCAACTAGACCAGATTGCCCAAAGCCCCATCCAACCTGGCCTTACACATCGGGATGGAGCATTTACAACTTCTCTGGGCAGCCCGTTCCAGTGATTCATCATCCTCACAATTAGGAATTTCTTACTAGGATGCAATCTACATCTCTTGTCTTTCAGTTTGAATCCATTTCCCCTCGTCCTAGTACTACACACCCCTGTAAAAAGTCCCTCCTCGTCTTTCTTGTAGGCTGCCTTATGCAATAATTAAAACAAAATTTTGGAAATTACCTGTTACCCAAATCACCCCAGTTTCTCCTGCCAGAGAATCAAGCTTCAAGAGAGGGAAAACCCCGGTCCCCCCCCGTAACTGGGCCGAACAGCGTCTCCCCCGCCCTGGGAGCGATCTGTGTTTCTTTCGCAAGGCTACCCGGCGCCCCCAGCCCCTCGCTGTGAGGGCGGAGGCCGCAGCCCCGCGGTGGCTCCCCGAGCAGCGGGGACACCGTGCTGTGCTGTGATGTGCTGTGATGTGATGTGCTGTGCTGTGCCTCCCTGAGCCCCCGGCCCGGAGCCCGCCCCACCTCTCAGCCTGCGCCGACTTCATGATGTGCGTCCGGGCGGCGCTCAGCTTCCACGGCCCGAAGGTGAAGTCGCGCCGACTGCTCTGGAACACGGGGTGCATGGCGGCCTCCTCTCCGCCGAGGAGAAGGCAGAAGGTGGCGGAAGGGACGATGGCAGGGGCGGCAGGGGCGGCGGAGGCGGCGGAGCCCCTCTCCTCCCCTCTCCTCCCGCACCGCCCTCACGGCAGTGGCGGCACCCCCGGAACCGCCGCCTCGTGGCGTTTCCGCTTCCAGGGGCGCGCGCGGCGCGGAGTCTGGCGGCGGCGGAACCCTGGGATTCATCAAGAAAAGTGTTGCCAGCAGAAGAGGGAGGGCATTCTGCCCCTCTGCTCAGCCTTTGTGAGGCACATGTGCAGTGCTCTGTCCAGTTCTGGCCTCCTCAGGACAGGGGAGACATGGAGCTCCTGGAGCGGGTCCAGCGGAGGGCAACGAAAATTAAGTGACTGGGGCATCTCCCTTAGGTGGAAGGGGTGAGGGAGCTGGGCGTGTTCAGCCTTGAGAAGAGGTGGCTGAGAGGGGCCCTTATCAATGTGTACAAATATCTAAAGATGGGATTCCAAGAGTATGGATCCAGGCTCTTCTCCGTGGTGCCTAGCAAGAGGCAATGGGCAGAAACTGATGCACAGGAAATTCTGCCTGAACATAAGGAAGAACTTTGCTGTGCAGGTGACCGTGCACTGGAACAGGTTGCCCAGAGAGGTTATGGTGTCTCCCTCACTGGAGATATTCCACACCCACTTGGATACATTCTGTCCATGTGCTCTGGTATGACCCTGCTTTAAAGAGAGAGGTTGGACCAGATGATCCATTGTGGCCCCTTCCAACCTACCCAGTCTGTGGTTCTGTGAGGTGACATGTGGCGGCAGGTGGTTGAGGGGTGGGGATCCACACTTCTCTGTGCTGCTGGAGCCTCCATGAGGAGACTGGGCTCTCCAATGTCTGCCCAGTATGAAGAGCCAGCAAGCTCACCCAAGCCCCTGTTCCAGGGAAGCTGGGCTGCAGAAGCCAACAGAGAATGTTTGTGTGCCCCACAAGCGCTTGTGCCTCCAGCCACTTCCCCATGAGTACCTTGCCGAGGGCAGTCGGATGGCTGGGTAGGAGCAGTCAGAAGCCTCTGGTGGCTCTGGGCCATCTCCATGGCCACAGTCAGCAAGCATTACCTAGCTCCATCACACAGGTGCTGTGTTATACAGTACTCATACATGTGCACACAGAATCGCACCTGGGCAAGGTTGGAAGGGGGAATATAGATCATCTGGTCCAATGGATTCCCCATTCAGGCAGGATCATTTCACAGCACATGGCACAGGATTGTGTCTAGACAGGTCTGGAATATCTCCGGTGAGGGAGACTGCACAACTTCTCTGGGCAACCAGTGCACATTCACTTGCACAGGAGATAAGTTCTTCCTCACATTTAAGTTGAACTTTAGTGCATCAGTTTTTGCTCATTGTGGAAACTCCTGTGCTGATTCGATATATTTTTGAATGCTGTCCAAAGATAGTCTTTTTAAAATGTCAAAGTGCAATGGCGTGGTAAGCTTGAAAAAGTCCTGCAGAAAAGCATCAATAGAACTGGTTGAAAATTATACTTTAGCTTAGTATTCCAGCACTGATGGGTGCATGCTTGTCTTGCTTTTCTGCGTCATCCAAAGGGCAGACTAACTCCCTATGGAGTTCACTCGGCACAGGAGCAAGACACGGTCCATCTCCTGCTGGTGGAGCATTGGAACAAACTGAGGCAGCACCCACAGGAAACTGATGTCCGCAGCATTAAAAACTCCACAGAGCAATCAAAACATAGCACAGCTCACATCAGGGCAATCACCCTCTGCGCTCAAGGGCCTCACCAGGGAAAGCTAGGAACTAGGGCTGCACAAGCACGGCATTTAATTATCGTTCACCCTTTATACTGTGCGCTTTATACTGACATCTATATCCGTTGTCTTGCTTCAGGCGTGTGTGTAGGAAAAACTTCCCCAAATCTTCTCTGTGTTACTTTTAATAGTGTTTTGGGGTCTAGGAAGTCTTAGCACTTACGCTCTGCGACTAAGTAAACTATTTGTCCCCCTCCTTTTAACTGGGGTCCCGGCAAGTGCGCGGACCGCCCCGGGCGGGCGCGGAGAACATGGCGGGCGGGGAGG
>VZTN01016460.1:390669-443830 GCA_013400515.1 Erpornis zantholeuca
GGGAGCGGCGGTGGGACCCGCTCGCCGCCGACGGGTTGGGGGGAGGCGATGGATGCCCGGGGCGGAGGACCGTGTTCCAGCCCTTTGTTCGCTGCCGGAGGGAGCGCGGGGTAAAATGGCGAAATCCCCGTTCCCCACCGTGTTTCCAACTCGGTCCCACCCGGTTTGTGTGTGCGAGAAGTGTGGCCCCTCTACCCGCGGCCAGGATGGGATGGGACGGACGGTACGGGATGGGATGCTGTCCCCGCCCAGGGTGGCCCTGCCCCGGGCAGGCCACCTCTGCCAGCGTCGCTTTTCCTCCCCAGGGTGGAGCAGGGCCGTGAGGGGACGGGGAGCGCCAGGTGCCCCGGGCATCGCTATCGCAGGGAGCGGCCGCGATGGAAGCCGCCTTTCCAAAACTCGCTCCGGCCAAAAGGTTTTGGAAAGTCACACAGAGGTGGTGCAGGCGTGCTGAGAGAGAAAGAAACTCGAGGGGAAGTGTTCTTGCAAACATCCTCAGTCAGACGCTAGGGAAGAGCTAAGTTTTGTTTTCACAAAGCATGGCCCAGTAATGTCTTTAATTATGTTCTTAGGAAAGTACAGATAAAAATGGAAAAAAGGCGTCTTTCCAGACTGACACTGCTGCCTAATGCCACAGCAGCCACGCAGAAGGAAGCGTTTCTGTGAGTACTCCCGTCTGTCTGGGACCCATGTCTGGCACAGCTGCAGAACTAGGTAAGATAACTTTCCTGAGTCCCTTACTTCCAAGAAATGCTAAAATCAACTTTATATTAATTGGTGGGCTCTTTTGCTTTTTTGGTGTGCATATTTGCATTTTTGGTTTTTGTTTGTTTGTTCAGTATGCTGTGCTGCAGATGGGTGAAGGACTGAATGAAGTAGGTAGTGAATGCCATTTCACAGCAGCAGGGAAAAGAGGAATTGCTAAGGAATTGGGAGAAATAACAGGGTTTCACAAAGTGAGGTTGTGAATCAGTGGGATGGATGCTAACACTGAGAAGTCAAGGATTAAAGGTTCCCAAGCATTTCTGCAGCATGGACCTCATCTTAAAGCAAGGAAGAGTCTTTCAAACCTCATGAACAGAAAGCCGATTCCCCCAGTCCTTTGGTATAGGCAGTAAAATACCATCAGCACTCTAGCTAAGATGATTATGAACATGTTGAAATGATGGTGGTGGAGTACATGAAGTGGTCCCTGAGTCTTTGAATGTTACTCAGCAACTGTTAAGAAAGAATCAGCAAGGTATGGCTAACCAGGCAACCATAGACCACCAGCAAATGCTCCATAGGCAGAATACAAGGTAATAATTGTGATAAACAGGCACAATTTTTTTAAAAAGTGACTTTCTGTAAAGTAAGAGAAACAAAGACTGATAGTGACATTCTTGTTTCTTCAGAGCCTAGATGAAGGAGCTGGTAAGTAGGACTTAGAAACAATTAAGATCCTTAGAAATTTTTAAAGTAAAATGTGCTTATTTTCTTTCTTATTTCCCCTCTTCACCTCTTCTTGTCTCCCCTGTTCTAGGCTTGGTGTTGTCCTCTTTGATGTGCCCATAGGCTGCCTCTTCACTTGCCTATCTAAAATGGTTTCCCACGTACTACAGGTAAATTTTAACAAAGGCAAAAGGGCCTCCAGTCATTGGAAAGAGTTTGAAGAACTATTACCTGAATGTTTCTGAGCATTGTTCTGCTTCTAGCTGCTCAGCATGTCTTGGCTGCTCCAGATCTGCACGCTCTGACCATGAGCAGCAATTCCTCCCTCAGCAATGGGAAGGGCCTGAGGAACCTGACCACGGAGGAAGATGGGGCAGTCAGAGTCACCGAGTCCATTGCTATAATCGTCATTGCCATCTTCATCTGTTTGGGCAACCTGGTGATTGTCGTCACTCTGTATCGCAAGTCCTACCTTCTCACCTTGAGCAACAAGTTTGTATTCAGCCTGACCCTCTCCAACTTTCTGCTCTCTGTGCTGGTGCTGCCTTTTGTCGTCACCAGCTCCATCAGGCGAGAATGGATCTTTGGAGTTGTTTGGTGCAATTTCTCAGCCCTGCTCTACATGCTGATCAGCTCAGCCAGCATGCTCACTCTGGGACTCATAGCTATAGACCGGTAAGCTGCTCTTTGGTAATCAATGGTAACAAATTGTGTGCTCATCTCATAGAGGAACTCGCTGGCCATTTGTAGAGTTCAGAGAAGTTCAGCAGAGGGAAACATGGTGTACTGCTGGAGTGACATTTTTCCTTCAGCTCCTTGTGAAATTTTGATATGAAACAAGAGAAAGCGATGTCATTAATAATGGAAAATGCAGACATGCATCTAGAGTTTTATAAAGCTCTTGATGGTACAATAACATACTATTTGATAAACACAAAGTAGTGACTTAAAATTCCAGGTTATACCCTAAGCATACCCTCACACATAGGAACAGATGTAATGGTTGCATGCGTGCCTTCAGCCAAGTTTGACAGTCTTGACTGCAGTGATACGTCTTTTTACATGTAACTGTTTCTAGAAACAGGGTTTCTGAGTCTCTTTGAAGAAAAAAGAACTAAATATCAACATTATTAAAGCGTCTTCTTTTCTTTATTGTATGTCTTTTATGCTCATGTGGACTACTTCTTTTCTTACCCCCCAGGTACTATGCTGTGCTGTACCCAATGGTTTATCCGATGAAGATAACGGGCAACAGAGCAGTGGTAGCTCTTGTGTACGTGTGGCTGCATTCCCTTATTGGCTGCCTCCCTCCTCTTTTCGGCTGGTCCTCTTTGGAGTTTGACCAATTCAAGTGGATGTGCGTGGCAGCCTGGCACAAGGAGGCTGCCTACACGGCCTTTTGGCAGATCTGGTGCGCCCTGCTGCCATTCATGGTCATGACGATCTGCTATGGATTCATATTCCGCGTGGCAAGGATTAAGGCCCGCAAAATCCACTGTGGGAGCGTTGTCATTGTGGAGGAGGACTCGCAGAGGAACGGGAGGAAGAACTCCAGCACCTCCACGTCCTCTTCTGGCAGCCGAAGGAACGCTTTCCAAGGGGTTGTTTACTCAGCCAACCAGTGCAAAGCTTTCATAACCATTTTGGTTGTCATCGGGGCTTTTGTCATTACATGGGGGCCTTACATGGTGGTAATTACATCAGAGGCACTTTGGGGGAAAAACAGTATTTCCCCTGCTTTGGAGACATTGGCTACGTGGCTGTCCTTTTCCAGCGCCATTTGCCATCCGCTAATTTATGGGCTGTGGAACAAGACAGTGCGCAAGGAACTCCTGGGAATGTGCTTTGGGGATCGCTACTACCGCGAGTCCTTTGTTCAGCGGCACAGGACATCGAGGCTATTCAGCATTTCCAACAGGATCACAGGTAAGATGTGGCTACAAAAGACACATCCGTAATACTACTAGGAGCAAGGCTTCCTATCTGCCTATGTTTGGCCTGTTTCAGGGCTCTGTAAAAAAAGTCGAATGTTTCTGGAGTTTTCAGAAGTCTTTTATCAGTCAGGTTATAGACATCTGAAAGGAGAATTTTTCTCTTTTTTTACAATTAACATTGTTCTCCTCCTGTAGTAAAACTTCCCCAGGCAGAGAAGACATGGTGATGAGGTTAATAAAAATAATTTATTTTCTTCTTTCTCGAGCATTTCCTTTTGTGTGCCTTCCATTTTGTGTTGCCCAGATTTGAGCTCTACCAACAGTACTTTTTGCAGCACTTTTTCTTTGATTAATGGCCCTATGCTACGACTCACTGAAATCTGCTAAGGTTCCACTGTCATAACTGTTTCTGCAAGTTCAGTCTTCAGGCTTAATGGTTGGGAAGAAAAGATCATAATCAAAATAAAACTGTATAAAACAGTAGAACTATTTGGTGTGTCCCCAGGTTGCAGACTGAGAGCTTCAGTTGCTCAGTTTGGTGGTTTGGTTTTGTTTTTTTAAGTAGCAATGCAATGACATTCAGATTTTTAACAATTTCCCTGGTCTTGTTCCAATGTTTGATGGATTTAAACATCTTCAAGGGGTGTTTAATGCAGAGGCAGAAGCTGAAATTATTTAATTGGGAAGGATGATCTAAAATGCAGAAGGAAGATGAGAGTGGCAGGGTGTCCGTTATCTTTTCTGCAACCTGGGAACACTGGGAGACACTATCATGTAAATGAAATAGTTATGGAGCTGTAGCCACATCATGAGCTGCAGGAGCTTTGGCAAATCTGTATCCAGGAAATGCTATGGATGAATACATTGGGAGCTGAGGTGGGAGAGAAAAGCCAGGAAATTTCTCTCTCTTTCCAAGCAATAAACTTGAAGATGTCAACTTCTTAACAGATGTATTAGCTGGAGGGAAAAAAGACCCCCAAGAAGCCCACAACAAAATCTTAAGGTGAGATCCAAAGGCAGCACCTTTGTAAAAATCCCAGGATCCTCCTCCCTTCTTGTTTTGGAGATTTGAAAATGTTGGGCATCTCTTTGCCCTATCCTTGCTCATAAACTTTTTCCCACACTAATGGCCTGTTACAGCTGCCAGTGGTTACCAGGTTGTTCTCTGTCTAAAAGACACCTGGCAAATCTCTGTGAGAACATTTGCTTGGTGCTCAGCCTTTTTGGCTCCTGTTGGCAACACTCACAGTTGCAACAAGAGTGGAAGGGAGATGGTGCAGGGAGAAAGGAGACTTGCCTTTCCAAACCTGAGAGCTGCTGACTGAATTTCTAAGATGTGAATTCCAGAAGATGTCCTCTTGGCATCAGCAAGGTAAGTTTTATATCCAGAATAATAAATAAGGCAGTAGAGTGGGTATTACTGGAAGAGATTTTTACAAATGCAAACTCCTTCACCATTCACTGAGTAACAAAACGAAAACTTTCTTGCAGATTTGGGACTATCTCCTCACCTTACTGCCCTCATGGCAGGTGGGAGGCCACTGGGAAACAGCAGCAGCACAGGAGACACAGGTTTCAGCTGCTCACAGGATTCAGGTAACTGCAAGCCTCTTGCTCCCTACTTGGGCAGAAGTTTGCACTTGGCAGCACTCTCATGGTCAGTCAGTATTTACACCCACAGATGTCTCCTGGTGGACGAATGACATGAAGCATCTGTTCCAGCTGTTAAAACAAAACTGCTGCCGATGCTTTTCTCCTCCCTTGCGCTTGATGGATTTACTTGCAAAATGCTGCTTATGGAATGATAACCCTCCCTTGGTGATGTGTCCTGGGAAAAAGACACACTCCTTTTATGCCCTTCTCCTTCAGTTTCTGTTGTTCTTTGGAGATTTTCTCTGTATCCACAAGGAATAGAGCAACAAAGTGCTGTAAAGAATGTGCTTCTCTGTTTCCTATTTTGTAAGAGACCTTGTCTTGTTCATCCTGCAGTGTAAACATAAACACTTGGGATGGTTTCAGCTAATGATTTCATTATTACTTAAGATCTCTCAATTGAAGATGGTTTGGAAAAGGGAAAAAGAGTTCTGACAGTAATTTTCTATCCAGATCTGTCACTAGATTTTTCTGGCAGTTAACTCAGCTACCAGTCCTTAACTGCAGTAGTTATTTTAGAGAGTATTTCTGCTCTAGAGACACCAGAGGGTGATCCTTTAAAGGTTGCTTGGTGTAAGGGATTTGCTTCCTACTTTTTTAAAGGAAATCTGTGGAGCTGGGATTTGGTTTTGGTAGTTGTTTTATGCTGATAGTTTTATGCCTGTTGTGGATATTCTGCAGCTGTATGTGATAAAGGAGAACAGCCTCCTGGTAAACCTGCCTCGGTTAAGAGGGTGTGGGTTTACTGTCTTGTGACAGCAAGTTTGAACAAATGAACAAAACTAAAGAGATACCAAATGCTATTAGAAGTGCCACTGCTGGTTAAGGAGGGAGCACAGACCATAGCCTGGTAATGGATATACAGTGATCCAATGTGAAGTACTGTTTCAATTGGATGCTTTTACTGTGACTTACTAAAGAGCAGAAGGAAGCCTTAGTCCCTCTTTGGTGTTGCCTGCTGCATGCACTACATGATCCTGGGGCCTGCAATGCCCAGTCTCTAATGAGAAGATTTCCCAATCCTGTGAATGAAAACTGACCTTATTCTTTTCCTGTGCAGTGTTTAATTTGAGCTGAAATTTACTCACAAAAGTAAACCCTAAAAGGGTTTAGACATCTTTTGAAGGAACTGCTGAACACTTTTTTGCCACCATATTGTATCCCAGTGTTACTGTTTTACCTGAGAGCTTTTGCTCTTTTCAGGAACAGATACAATGCTTCTTGAAGATTATAGCTCAGATGGCCCTCATGCCCCACACTGCATCTGTCCCCCTCGAAGGAGGAGTTCAGTGACATTTGAAGATGAAGTAGAGCAAATTAAAGGTGAGTGTAGGTGTAAGTATGAAAATGCACAGAGTCAACTATATTGAATGCTCAGGAAGCCTCCCAGGACCTTGACAATTGTCTTGAAAAGTATCTGACCACTGTTTGCCTTGACAGACCTGATCATTCACGCAGGTACAACAGAAAGCAAAAGCAGGTCTCTCTTCCAGATCTCAAGTAGCAGCAGGCAAGGACAAGAGTTAGAAGCTGGAATTCCCTGCATATATATGACTTACATTGCACAGCAGTATCCTCTCTGCAATTCCACTCATCTTGGTGGCTGTTGCACTCTCTTTTGTGTTTCTCAGAAAATCTGTTTTCCTGCCCTTATGTTTTGATGGCATTATCCCCGTGTTTCTCACTCTCTGTCTCTTCTCAACTTCATCACTTACAGACTTGGAATTCTTCCATTTACAGACTTCAATGACCTGAATATAATTTTATTCTGTTTCATTTACTTTTTTTACTGAAATTCCATTTCACTTTACTGGATGTGTTCCTCAGCAGGTGTGGGTGAAAACACATGAACCACATGCACTTTTTTCAGTCAACTTGCTTGTTGATTCTGGGCTGGCAGAACATTGCTGTGATCATCTGTAAAATGTTGGAATGTTAATTTAGGCTGATAGTTACAATAATTTCGACAGAAGACTCAATAATAACAGCTGATTTTTCTAAACAATACATGATTGTGGACAGTATGAAAATGAGCAGAATGCCTTTAAGAATCAAGTAATAATAGAACCTGAAACAATGAGAAAAATCTTTCTGCGGAATTTTTAAACATCTTGGCAAAATTCCCTTTTGTCCTCTTCCCAGCACAAGATGAATATTTCCTTGTACAAATACATTAGCATATATTTCCCACCATGTTTCTGAGTGATTGCATAGGAGCAGACATCTAATTGCTTGTCTGAGTGAAAGAAGGAAATCTTAGTTCTCAGGTCCCCTCAGGTTTAGCAGTTCTCCCTGGAGAGTCTTAGGGTTTTCAGGATCCCTGATGCTTTAAATTATTTCAGCAGCCTCACTGAAGTTACATTTAGGATGAACTCTTGTATTGCTCAACATGCTAGTTGGGTGGAGAGGTGTATAGCTGCTACCAAAACAACTGCACCGACACAGATTATCCCAGGTCACTCTGAAGCTTTGTGTCCACAGAATGGTGTAGGAAGCCTGAGTATTACTGGTAAATGTGCTTTGTAGGGCAGTGATTTTGCAGAGGGCATGATTATGCCTTTACAGCAAGATCTATGTTAGTTTTCAAGCATTTGCACAGCTATGCTTATCAACTTTTTTTTTTTTTTTCAGAAGCTGCAAAGAATTCTGTTCTTCATGTAAAAGCTGAAGTCCATAAATCTCTGGACAGTTATGCAGCCAGTCTGGCCAGAGCTATTGAAGCTGATGTGAAACTCAGCCTGTTTGGGGAAGATGCTTTACCAGGAGCCCTGTTCCCCTTGCGGACTCTGGCAGGAAGCAGTGGGAACACCCGGCGTGGTGCCAGGCCCCATGCCAGCCAAAGACTGAAGTTGCAGAGCATCGATGAAGGGAACATTTGACACACGCACTGGAGTAAGAAAACAGAAGGAAACCACTAAGCGGGGCCTGCTGCAGCTGTTAGTATTTCACCAGAACCAGGATACTGTGTCGGGATGTTCCCAGTGTTTCTTGGACACCTGGAAACAGCTGAATTCTGGTACTTGCATCAGCATTTTACAACAGTGTTTGTTTACTGGTTAGGGTGCTACTGACTCTTCTGCCACATCATTATCACACAGTGCATAGGAATGCAGGGGTTGGTTTCACTGACCAGATCATTAGTCAGTTGAATCTTGGGTCCATTATTGGCCAAAGCTGATACAGGAACAAAACAGGAAAAGTATATGCAGTGTTTTAATTCATTGTTACACCCACCCACTTCTGACCACCAGGATAATCAGTTGGTACTTGATATGCTGGAGTGCTCTGATAGGAGCTTGTGCATTGGTTACTACATAAAGCCTTACTGTCACAGACTTCCAGCTGAGGAACATGGGCAAAACTTGAACTTTTCAGAGAGCTTATGTGGATTATGGTCCTGCTTGCCTTTGCTGGGGGATATTTCTGTCTGTTCAGAATGCCAGATCTGATACTGGACTCTGCTTTGCTTCAGTAGCACAGGACTCCAGCTCCTCTGGTGTATAGGCTAGAAGCAGACATGTGCTGGGAACGGCATAGAGATGGGATTTGAGGAAATCATTAGTGCAGAATTAGTTTCTCTGAGAACTTCAGCTCATGTTGCTGGTTTTGCTGTTATGCAAAGGGCACTCAGTGGCTGTGCTAAGCTTGACAGAACATTAATAAGATATTACCACTTCATATTCAGGATTCATCTTCTAGAAAGAAGAGAGTTGGGTTTTTGAAATCATGGAATGTAGTAGGGAATGTAGTATTTAAGATGTAGTTACCTCAGTGCTTCTATTTCTTTGGATTATTAATTCAGTAATCTCAAAAATAAGGACATTTGGCACTTATATTGCACTTTGCATGTTCTTAAGCACTGTACAGACATTACCTTGTTAGGCCTTTGTCAGAGGGTTGATCAGCCCTGCTTGCCAAAGAAGGGGAACTGGGCACAGCCAAGCTTCTGGCAGTGAAACAAGCTGCAAAGGTGGGAAGATTTGTAAGGAAAAGGGGCATGAGTTGGATCATATCAGTATATCCAGCTTGAGGAACCTTTCTGTGCCTTCCTAGGCTCCCCCCTTCCTTAATTTGGGGGGTTACAGCCCTGCCTTACTGTGTATTTCAGAGAGGGAGACATAAGTGAGCAGGATAATTTTTGGGGGTGGGTGTCAGTAGCAAATGGACTTAGGGACCAAGGATTTGCATTTGTTTACTCTGTGTCTGCTCCCCTGTGCCTCTACCTTTCCCCAGAAGTGCTTTGTATGAGGTTTTGCTGCAGATTGTTTGGAAATCAGGAGCAGGATGTCTCCATCTGGGAAAAAAAGAGGTGTGTGCTTGTTTTGTCTTTGTGCGACTTACTCAGAGGCTCAGAAGCAAACTGTTGTGGGGCAGAGCCTCGGTCCAGTACTGTATTTAGACATCCTATTTGTCTGTGTTCCCAACTCAGAGATGTATTTCAGCACAAGCTTGTGTCCATCTCTGGACAAAGCAACTTGACTTTCTGAACTAGCCTGAATCCCATTGCGTTCCCATGAAAAGTATAACTGCATGCTTAAAATTCAGTACATGGTTTGCTGATTTAAGAGCAGGCTATTAGAGCAAGAACACTTAAGCTCCAGTAAGATGGCTCTCAGCATAATGCAGGAATAAACCAATTAATAATAGTGAGGTTTTAACTCCTGCATTTTTTACTTTAATGTGTTAGAAAAATTTGCACCTGTGGGCACACCATGGGAAAAAAGAACCAAAAATCCCAGTATTTGCTGGGAAACACCCTGCAGCAAGGTCATTATTGCAGTTGTGAACATTACAATCACAGTTGCTTGTAGTACTGAACACTCCTTAAGGTGTACACTTGCCTGGAAGTATTTTGTCTGCATCCTTTTTATTCCATATTCCTGCTTCGAAACAAGTTGAGCAGAGTCGTTGCTGAATGTCAGAAGGTCGTGCACAAGTACGAATGCATTGTGGAGAAGTCAGTGCTGGCCCAAAACGCTCGTGTTTAGGAGAAAAAAGTCCAAGGCACGTGTGAAAGCACAAAAGCGATAGTATTGTGTAAAAAAGCACGTTTTTCACACAGGTACTGAGTCAAATACAGCCTTCGGGCAGGTCGGGGGGGTTGCAAGAGTTTACACCGTGGCTGAATTTGGCTGCCAGTGTTAATGTCACTAATCCGTTATTTAGTGTAAATGTTGTTCATATTTTTGTACACACGTTATAAGCCTTCGTTACCAGAGTCGTTCTCTCACTTGAGTTGTCATTAACAAAAGCAGTAATTGAGAAATGCACACGTTTTGTAAAACTGTGTTTCCCATCTTAAATACAGAAGAGAAAAAGCCCACAATTTATTTCCAGTTTCCGTTATGACGGTCAGTGGTGTTTGCTTGTACTGTTATTTCAACTTAATTTTTTTCCTTTTAAACGTATGTCGCGCTGGCTGGATGAGCCCGTCAGCCGCGGGAGCTGGAGCCGTTTCCAAGACAGGGAGGCGTCCCGGGTGGAACACGGCTCCCTCCGCACCGGGCAGGGCTTGGGAGCGCGGCCGAGCCGGGTGGGACCCCTGCCCAGGGCCCGAGGCCATACCCCCGCACCCAGACCACGCCCATTTCCCCAGTGGCCACACCCCCTTAGTGCTTTTACCTCACGCCTGTTCCCGCCCCTGAGGGCGCGGGAGTGGGCGGGAACCGGGGCGCGCACAGCGGCACAGCGCCGCGGCGATTGGCTGCCCCGCCCCCTGCCCCGCCCTGATTGGTGGGTGCGCAGGCCGGGCGGGATTGGCCGGTTCAAAGGGCGGGCGCGGCCATGGAGGCTGTTCTGTGCGCGGAGCACGGTGAGGGGTGGCCCGGGGACCCCGGGTGGGTTTTGTGTGGGCGTCTCGGCCTGACCAGTTCTGCTCTTCCCCGCTCCGCAGGGTCCCTCTGCTTCCTGAAAACGGGCGTCCGTGATGGCCCCAACAAAGGGAAGAGCTTCTACGTGTGCGGGACGCAGGGCCCCCCTGCCTGCGGCTTCGTCCTCCCGGCGCCGTAGGTGCAGGGCAGAGGGTGGCAGGAGGGGGTCGATGGGACGGGGGACACACGTGCCTGTCCTGAGGGACGTTCGCTGCTGTGTCAGCAGCTGCAAACTTGTTTTCTTACGTAGTGTTTGTTTTGTCGCAAGTGATTGTTTTGTCGTGGGACTTTCCTGGGCAGCTCGTCTTGTCTGTATTCTTCCGCTTTCCCTTTCCTCCTTTCAGGGTTCCTGCTTCTCACTGCTTGATCCATGAGGGGTGCGTGGTGGAGCTGCAAGTCCTGGTTCAGCAGCCGGACAGAGATGAATACCAGTAAGTTCCTCAAATTTTTTAAAAACCGTATGTCTGTTTTAAAACAGGTAAAACCCATGTTCCTTCTTCCTTCTTTATGCTATGTTCAGTTCTTAAAATAATCTTCTCAAAGTGCTTCTAACTAATGGTCCTTTAGTTTTTGCAGTTACAGGTCAGAAAAGCTGAATCCTGTGATTTAGTGTTTTGCTGGAATGAGGATTTAACATTCCTAAGCTGTACCTGTGTCCTTTGGGGAAAGGAGGGCTGTTATTAGAGTATCTCATTTTTATGGCATATTTGAAGACTTGCTTTGTGGGATGCTGCCTCTTAAAAATAAAGATCGTTATTCTTAGGATCAGGAGGATTTTAGCTCTCTTTATTATGTGTGAACAAGTGATAGAGTTGAACTGCCAGTCATTCAAAGTGGAAACAGGGCTTTAACGTACATGTTGAAATGCTTGGAAGTGTTTGATGGTGACTGATTGGCAGTTTCCTTCTAAAGTTGAAAAGGGTCATCTTTCAATGAAGGCCCTGAGGCCTTCACCTACCCTGTTTCCAAACGTTTGCCACTTTTATTAGCAGTTATATTCAGTAGTATAAACCCAGGTCATCAGGTAACGTTTATTTTTAACAGAATTGAATGTGGCTCTGTGGCCGGGTTCATCCAAACTCAGCATCAAATTCACCAGTGCTAATTCTGATAATGTACTTGCAGCAGTCCTGGTTGGCTGCTAGTTTAGAAAAGAAATCACATCCAAAGTATTTATGTTGCTGAGTTGCTATAAAGATGAGGTGGTCTGTGCAATGTAACTAAAAGAAGAGTTGTTTCATTACACTTTGAAATCATAAGATGCTTCTAAGGCTATAAACATAGACAGTATTTTTGCCTAAGTCATTACTCTTCTGTAGCTAAAATTAAAGAAAACCCCAAACTCTAGGAATCTTTATCCAGAGAACACTACTCCTGTAAAAAGCTCTGTTGCCAGTGTTCATGGCCTTTTGTTAAGCAAAGGTCTGAATGTAAAGTACAGATGAAGAGAACTTGTCTGTGATGCTTTTTTGGTGCAAAATGCTTTTTAAAGAATGCTTAGAGCTTCTTTACTGGTTCCTGGGGTTGAAATCTTGTTTTAATCCTTGGTAGGTTGTTTTACCGGTGCCTTAAAAGTAAGCTGAATGGGAAGAAATGGTGTGGAAGCGTCCCATGGCAGGTATGAGTGTTTCCTTTGTATTCTGGTATCACCTTATGCTGTTATGACTTCTCATTCCATATACAGTAACCACCTCTGAAACTACTTTGTGGGAGCTTTTATATTTTCTAGCTGAAAAGTGTGTCAGGCCTGCTGTCCTCTTGCCTTCTCTTTCTCCTAAGTTGTGTGAAGTACTCACTATTCTTCAGTCTTAGAAGAAACTTGGATTTGATTCTTGGCTCACCTCTTTCCTAGAAATTGTGCTGTTGAGACTTGATCCCAAAAAACAATGGGAATGGCAAAGAAAGTAGAAAACCAGCAATTTTGTTTTGGATTTATTAAGAAATGTTTATCTCGATTCTGTTAAAATGATAGGAAAGATGATCTTGGTAGAGAATGAAGCCTTGCTTGAGGTGATCAGGTTGTGTGTGTAGCTAACAGGCTTTAATAATTTGTGTGTTATCATTTATTCCCTTGTATATATTGCAGGATCCAAAAGATACCAAAGCGTCAAAAGCCTTGGAATCCCAGCCCAGTAGAGCACCTTTCTTCAATCCCACTGGCCAAAGAAATCCATTCAAAGTGCTAGACAAGAATTGTGAACCATCATCCTGGAAACAAATGAAGCAAGGAAACAGAGAGGGAAGTAAAGCAAAAGGAGTTGAAGCAGAGAATGAGAGTGTGCTGGTGTCACATAAAGAAAAGAAATCAACCTCTGATTCCTCCACAGAGACAGAATCTCTAGAAGAGCTCAAACATAAAAAGAAACCATCCACAGGAAGTAAAAGTGACCCAGAATTTCAGACAACTACAGTGTCTGAATCTGAACTTGGCCTTTCTGACACCAGGAAAGGGAAAAATACACTTTCAGAGGAAGAGAAATACGGTGAGAGTGACAGAGAATCCAAGAAGCTTTCTGATTGTGTGGACAAGGAGCCAGGTGCAAGATCAAAACTCTTGCCACTAAGTCTTGGAAAGCAAAGTATGAGTACCAAGCCTCCAGTGGAAGAGCAGCTTGGAGACAAAAGCTTAAAAAGCTGTGGGGATAAAGAAACAAGAGAGAAGGATTGCAGTGGTCAGAAGAATGGTGGAACAAAACCGGTGTCTAAAGAAGATGCCCCTTCCCCTGCAGGGGCACAGTCGGCATCGCAGACTGCTGCCCTAAGGGGAGGGGCAGAGGCACAGCTGCCCAAGGCACAACTTGGGCCAGGGCTGCCACAGTCTCCTGGTGAAGCTTCTGGCAGTGATAGTGATGAAGTACAATTTGTATGTTGTTCCTCATCGGCTAAAAGTAAAGCTGAGAAATCAGTTGAGATTCCTTCAGGAAAATCAGGAAAGAGTGTGCAGGGCACATCTTTGCCAGCAGTGGCAGCATCACATCACGTGGAAGGACCCCAGGACCCTAAAGTGCTTCATAACCATCTTGTAGTCCAGCTGAAACAGAAAAAGGTCATTTATTGCACCTATTATTTGGGAGGTTTATTGTTCTGTTTTCAGAGTGACTTCCCTTACTCATGACAGGCATCAGAATATGGTATCTCTTTGCAGCAGAAACTCAAAATGTGGTTTAGGAAGGTGTGGCATGGGAGGGAATTAAGCCTATGTACAGACTGGTTGTATTAAGCAGATAAAAACCAATTACCTATAAGGTAATGTGACCTTCTGCATTTGGGGATGCCCACCTGAGCTTGTGTCTTGTCTTTTGCCCTGAAAATAATTTGCTTAAGATGGGATAGTGGACAGCCAGCTTAACCTTTGTAAATAACACAGCTGTTTCTGGTGGCCTCTCTTGGCCTTGTGCAGTAGGAGAGATCTAGCTACGAAAACTCACACTAAGATGAAATAAACTACCTGCCTGTTTGCTTTTTTAATTTAATGACAATCACTATGTTCTATAGTTTTTATTATGAACCCCTCTGTTTGCCTGGAGTTCAGAAAAGAACTTTATTTTAAAGTCAGAACTGTTTGTGCAAGTGTAGAAAAAAAGGTGCAAGTAGGTTAAATGTTGGGTGCTTTGAGAGAGGTTAAGATTGTCCAAGTCACTTGACTACCTGTTTCATAAAAAGGAGTCCCTGTGTCCTTCCATCTTTTCTAAAGGACACTAATGGTTAGTTTATTTTCTGCTAAAAGACTATTTAATTGCACCAAATAGTTGAAAGCTTTTGGGGATTACAAAAAAGTATCAAAATACAAGTTAAAATGGGATAAAATTCGTTCTTTTTAGACTTCTCACCTGATTGTTCTGTGTTGTCAGAGAGCTTGGTAACCACACTCAGGTTTCTTTCTTGTTTTCAGAGTACATTGGCTACAGTGAACATTCAGCTGCTGCCAGATAAAGGGGAACGGTTATTAAAGCAAGTGCAGGATTTGGAAGCTGCACTCAGTGCTCTTAAGATTTCAACAGCAGATACTAGTGAAAAAGGTAGGGCAGTTTTTTTTTGTTTTGCCTCCAGAAGTTTACAAAATGGTTTGTCTTAAAATAGTTGTTAATATGGAGGAAATATAGTATAAACTTATATATGGCCTGTGGTCTATAAAATGTTTGTCTGTTGAGATTTACTGAAGATGAAAAGTGTTAATTGCAAAATATGTGTCCTCTGGGAACAGATGAATGTAACAACTCAAATATTTCCTCTGAAATGTGGTGGCTTCCCAAGGGAGTTTCCTCCCACCATTAGGATCTAGGTTTTCAGCTTTGACTACATGGTTGAGACAGGTATCTCTATGAGAGCATGCCAGTGAGGTGTTACCTCCCTCTGCTGCATTATGCAACTGTGCTGTTTATGCATTTTGTTGTGACTGAATATTCGAGTTACCAGATTCAAAATGAGAAGTTTCCAGTGTGTCATTCCTGATAGAGAAAAGCTCCTGAGCTCTTGGCCCATTTGTTCTTGGATGTTTCGATAGTTTTTGATAGTGTTCAAAATATTGACAAGAGAGATGTCTTCAAAATTAGTAAATTGTCTGGGAATGCTGTGCAAAACTGACCTTCTTGCACTATGATCACAGTTGCAGAGTTCACTGTGTTGCTATAAATCACATATTGAGGCTGGAGCTGGACTCGTTGCCAGTCACAGCAGCAGGCCAAGAGCCCATGTTGTAGTTGTAGTGGCTCAGGTGATGTGGTAACCTGCTATTAAATTGGTGTCACTACTTCATAGTATTTTGCAAGCAGACTGTTGGGCAAAACAAAGGCTCTTCTCTGGGTTGTAGACCAAGGCTCTGATGTTCACTGTGCAACATTTTCAGCCTGTGATTCCTTTCTCCTTAAGGGCAGGATAGCACAAGCAGCAGCTGCCATGAAGAACCTTTGTGTAACGCAGCTGGCAGGCCAGGTGGTACAAAGCTGATAACACCACTCCCACTCCAGGATCCTACAGCAAAGGCCTCTGCAGGCTCACACAGTCACCCCTCGGCTGCTGCTGCTTTGGGTTCCAGTGGCCAAAGTTTTGCAAGTAAGTACAGAAAGACTTTGTCATTACAGAGAACACTGTTGAGTACTATTTCTGAACTAATCCTGCAACTTGGGGATCTATATGAGAGTACTAAACCTTTTTTATTACTGCAAACTGCATACTGTCCCTCAGGCATCTATAGCCACTGAAGTCAGTCTCTGAGGTGAAAGATCTGTTTGGGAAAGTTACCTTTGTAAATACCTCTCTGATACTGTGTCTTTGCAGTGAGTGTCGGTGTGCAGAATCTGTATGGGGGAAGAATGACAGAAGACCGAATCAGGGCTGTACACAGTGCCACATTTGAGGCTATTAATCATCTTCATAAATCTCTAGAATCCTGTCCAACAGAGGAGACAGCAGCTGAAGATCCCTGTGGACTGAAGGTAGGTTGGCAAGGATGGAAGCTGTCGTGCTGATAAATGAATCATAACCTCCAAATAGTACCCTACAGCATTCCTTCCTTCCCACTTTGACATACTTTGCATCCTGCTGTAAAGAGATACTCTAGTTAGATTCCATCTATGTTGTCTGTACATGACTGGCAGAACAGAGGTGTGAGGAACAGGCTGAGAACCACATTTTTCATTCCTCCTGGTGAGCCATAGGAAATAATCTTTCAAAAAGGTGTTGAAGATGATTGAGTTCATGCAGTGTGATGGACTCCAGAGTCGTCAGTTCTGATCTGCCAAGAGCTGCTCTTTATCTGTGAGGTTTGAGGTTATGTGCATGGTACATCATGTTTGAGGTTATATGCAAGGAAGGCACGTGCCTCTACAGGATGGTGTATAGATGCATATATGTTGTCACTTGTCACATTGTCTTGGGACCTTTCCATTGGTGGGGAAGGCCACTGAATGTCCTGTGATGGAAATATGTAGTCCCTCTTCCCATTCTTAGAGTCTGTTGGGGTCTAAGACTTGGTGAGAAGAGGGGAAGTGTTCTCAGTCCCTTTCCTTGACACTGATACCTGTTGTAAGCAAGGTAGTCTGGGGTGGATTTTCCAGTGGAACAAGCTGTTGTTATCTGCTCTCTCAGACCACTGTGAGGCACTAGGCTAGTTTGTGCATGAAGCATTGGGAAGACTCATCTATGTACTTCTGGCCTCCTGTCTTCAGGAGTTGCTTACCTTGGCTATCCCAGTCCATGTGGATAAAGAACAGGTAGGTAGGTACAGTCCTTTCAGTAGGATTGTAGTAAAACGGTTTAACAGGATAATTAGTACAGAAGCAGAAGTGTCTAAATTTTGCCAGGTGTTTCTTTCAAATCCTCTGTCTCACCCCCTCAGGTTCCGCTGCTGCAGCACCAGAAACAGGCGCTTGCATGGCTCCTCTGGAGAGAGAGTCAGAGGCCATGTGGAGGAATTCTGGGTGAGCAACAGAACAGAAAAGTGAATTTTGTGGGGCAGATCTATGGCAGCATAGTTTTGCATGTAACTTGCTTGGAGGCCAATAACTGGTTATTTTGTAGGCATGTCAAACGGGCTTGCTTTCTGTGCCCTTTTACCAACTACAGGTATTAACCAGTTACTAAATCATACCCTGAAATTTTCATCTGTGTATTTTTAATTTTCTGGGTTCCCCAGGGCACTTTCTGTTGTAGTATTTCCCTCAGTGTAGCTCTAAGCTAAGGGAGCTCATTTCTGCAGGTGATAACTGGTGTGTGTCTTTTTGCAGCTGATGACATGGGCTTGGGGAAGACTCTAACGATGATTGCTCTCATTCTGGCCCAGAAGCAGCTGAAGACAGAGAAAAGAAAGGAGACGTTAGAAATATGGCTATCCAAAAATGGTACAGAATTGTTTCCCATCCTACAGCACGTACATTATGATGAAGTGCTATTTGAAATGCCTAAAGCATTATAGGTTAATGGGTCATAGAACAGCACAATGTACCTGTGCTCACTTCCCTTCTGCAGGAAACTTTCATTTGGCTAAATTTTACTGTGCTTCCTTGCATGGCCTTCCTCTTGATCAGGGTCATTTTTGTCTTCCATTGGATGTGTGGGGTTTTCCAACTCATTACTTTATATTGTTTGGGGATTTTTTTTTTTTTAGTGTTTTCTTGAAATAGTTAAAGCCAGCATATGCTGGGTTTGCAAAAGGTTTCATAGTTTTTTAAACACAAGCATAATTTTCATAAGGACTTGAGATATTTACTACTCAGCTCCCTGTGACTGATCTTTTTTCTTTCCAGCTCTCCCCCAAAGATTACTTTTATCTTGTCGACAGACATTGGGGATGTTAGTGCTTTAAAGAGTGTTGCTTCTGTGTCCACAGTCTGTACTGTCTGTACCCTCATGGAACTGGTTGGACACTCTTCTCAATTGTGAATTTCCAGAAATTCTATTGTTGTTCTAGACTAATGTGAAGACATTGAAACCTGTCTGCAATATTTTCTTTTAGAGTCCACTGTTATCCGTTCTCATGGAACTTTAGTCATTTGTCCTGCATCCTTGATCCATCACTGGAAGAAAGAGATTGAGAGACGTGTGGCCTTTGGCAAACTGAGGGTCTATTTGTACCATGGGCCAAATCGAGATAAGCATGCAGAGGTGTAAGTGCTAAGCCATAAATATGACCAAGAAAAGCAAAATACTGTCTAGGAAGAGTGTGTCTATCAAAGTTAAATTCAGTAGCTGTAGAATGATGGAAGAATATAAAGTATTGAAATGTGGAAGATCCAGAAAGTCAGGCTGGTGTGTGCCGTCAAGGTATATTTAGTGAAATATTTATGGCCCATTCCCATGCCTAGTGGTTCTGGTGGAGGCTGTTGCTGCTTCTGATAGCCAAAGTAAAAGGTGTATATTCTCTAAAATATCTCTTGAGTGCAGAGATTGTCAGTGGTAGTTTCTTCCATGCTTGGGCTTTGTAGTTGTAATTTATTTATCAGCTGTATAGATCAGAATATTTTCTAGACCTCTTCAGGCCATGCTGAGCAGTATTCCTAAGTGCCAGGCTCTAAGTAGGGTTCATGCCATGTGGTGTGCATTCTGGACAAGGGTCTTTTATTGTCATCTTGAGCTTGCTCTGTCTACTTCCAGTATCCATAAAATGGGGACAATGCATCTTTCCTGTTTGACTGCAATGTAGCTCAGTTTTCTGTAAAATTCAGCATTTCGGCTCCTGTAGAGCTGTGTTGTTCTTAAATGCATTCTTCAGCATGCATGTATTCTGTCTTGCAAAATGAATTCCTTTGTTCTTGTTCCTGATTACTGCTTTCCCTTTATGCAGGCTTTCTGGATATGATGTCGTTGTCACAACCTACAGCCTTCTCTCTAAGGAGGTTCCCACAAGCAAAGAGGAGGGTGAAGTCCCTGCTCAGGACCATGATGTGGGGGTGAGAAGCCATAATGTCAGTAGGGAATTGTCTTTAGGTTTTGTTCTGAGGTGCTGCAAACGTTGTTTCAAGTAGCACCTTATATGTGCTACAGTGAGCAGCAGCTTGATATTTTTTTCATAAGCCCCTGTTGATTATTTTTATAAAAGCAAAGTGATTAAAGTGCTGTGAAGTGCAGCAAGAACAGATGAATTTGCAATATATCTGTTCTGTAGAATTATAAAATATGCTACATTGAATACAGTTGAAATGTCTTAAAAAGTAATTTTAAGAATGCAGTGGTGAATCTTGTTCTCCTTTTGAGGAGAAGGAGCAGTAGAATCTCCTGTTTGATGTTCTTAGGAGTGCTTCAAGCAACAGTCACTTTAAACTACCAGAAACCTGTGGTGCTCAGGCTCTGGGTCAGTCTGAATTCAGTCTGAGGCAGCTTCCATGCAGCCTTGAAGAAACACCAGTATGCTGGCTGGGCTGTGAAAATAATGATGGGATTGCTGAGATGAAATGACTACACGGTATAGAGGAAGTCCCTTGCTGGCGTGGATATTGCTGTCTCCTACCTCTTAAAGAAAACAGGACTTGGAATTCCCTGAAATTTCTAGGTGGCATCTATAATTATATGTAGTCCTTTATCTCAGCATAGCAAAATTTTACTGATATGAAACAACTCTTGAAGCAAGAATGTTATATGATAAAAAGTTCAAAGAAAGAAACAATGCTAGAAAATGTTATTAGGATTAGGCAAATACTTTACAGTTTTTGGCTTATGAACATTAAACATGGAAGCTTTAAAGAGATGATTTTTGGAGACCATTTCTTACGTGACAGTAAGTGCACAAATTGTTTCTGACTAACATCAGGAAGAGGCTTCTTGCTGGAAAAACCTGTTTGCTTGTGGTGCCTTGGAGAGCCTAGCAACGTTTTGCTCCAGGTGATAGTCTGCTTTTTCTTTCAGAATGGATCATCTCCCTGTTCTCCTCTGCTCAGGGTAGCTTGGGCTCGAATTATATTGGATGAAGCTCACAATATTAAGAACCCAAGGGTTCAAACCTCTATAGCTGTGTGCAAACTGAGAGCCAATGCTAGATGGGCTGTCACTGGGACGCCGATACAGAACAACTTGCTGGACATGTACTCTCTCCTGAGGTGAGCTGGCTGCATGTGACCACAGGGACAGGGATGCAATCCTAGTAACTCTTCTCTGATGAAGTGCTGAAGTTGTTTCTAAGTTTGAGATGTCTCTAAGATATGTGTGAGATTAGTTGTATTAACACTTAATACTGGATTGCAAAGGCTGTGGTTGAGGCATTGCACAAGGCTGACCATGTGTCTGCTGTTGCTTGTAGCTTTTCTACTTCCATGGAAGAGGTATTAAGAGGACAAAGCATAAATTACTTTGGATCTCCTATGTCTTCAGATTGAGTATGCACAAAGCCAATTTTAATGAACAGAGGTTTTATGAGTTAATCCCTGTTATTACCAGGGCAGCCTGGGAGGACCTTCTTGGAGTGTTATGCTACAAGGGCATTGAAGGAAAGGGTGACAACTTCGGATTCTCTAACAATGATAAACAGGTGCTCCTCATTGCTGAGGGAAGGAAAGATTACAAATGGTTTTGGAGAACCAGAGAGAACTTGCATTTGAAATTATTTTTGGATAATTGAAATTAATTGTCAACAATTGAATTAATTGAAGTTTGGTGTTTTGAAATAACAGATGAATATGCTTTGTGGCAAGTGCCTCTGCAGCTTGTTGTCCCTTGTTTGCTGGTGATGCTTGAAACATAATAGGCTAAGAGGAAGTGATGGGTACAGAATCAGAAAGAGGTGCTTACAGTCATAGTGATGGAAAGGCATCTGAGCAAACAAGTTATCACCACCATTAGACTGGAAATGTTTTACTGCTCCTTGGTGATGCAGTTACAGCATTTGGAAATGGTTTGTTTTGGTAGCAAGGAATAGCAAAGGATTTGGTTGTGGTCACTCCACAGTAACTGAAAAACTCTTCTTCCCTTGGTATGAAGTCTCTTTCCTTCCTGTCATAGGTTTCTACGTTGCTCTCCTTTTGATGAATACAAAGTGTGGAAGTACCAGGTAGATAACAACACAAGGAAGGGAGGAGAGAGGCTAAGCCTCTTAACCAGGAGCCTCTTACTGCAGAGAACGAAGGACCAGCTTGATTTGGCTGGCAAGCCCTTGGTAAGACCTCTACCCTCCACAACTGTACCATCATTCCATTGTTTCCCTTGCAGCAGACAGTTATTTACATGCGTAAATTTGTTAATGGGTGGGGTTTTCTATCTGCTGCACTCTCTTGAGCAAGAGAAGCAAATGCCTGTGGGATGCTTTGGTTGCTTACCCAGAAAGCAGAATCAAAGAGAATAATGAAACCTTTCAGTTATAAATCCGTGCAGACAAAAAAATGCCAAGTAATTGCACATAGATTGCCACTTAGTGGAAAGTTTGTCTAGATCACTTAGATCTCTGAGAATCCAAGTGCATGCTGTAGGATTGGCTTTCTGCACTGCTTTTTACAAACAGTTTGTTAAATGGAGTATTAGGTCATAGGTGTGTCTTAAGCCTTTAAAAGGTATAGTTTTGGTGTGCTGTCTGATTCTGAATGGGGAAATAAGCTACTTTAACAACACAAGAATTAATCCCTCTGTGGTAGTTGTCAAGCAGTTTGTACTTAGTAGCTCATGCCTCTTGTTGTTGGATGAGTTAGAATACAGTTCTTATCTTGAGTATTAACCAGGCTCCTTGGAGTTCTGTGAGTGTCTGTGTTATGTCATAGTTGCATTAACATGGCTTTAGTGAACAAACAGCTGTCTTCTGAGCCTTAGAGTACTGTGTTAGATCTTGGATTGCTGGTGTTGGTGATGTTCCATAAGGCTTTTGCACTACATACATCTGATCCTGTAAATTTTCACTTCAGGTATCTCTGCCCCAGCGTAGCACACAGTTGCATCAGTTAAAACTTTCAGCAGAGGAGCAGTCTGTGTACAATGTGCTCTTTGCAAGATCCAGGTATGAATTTGGGTAGAGATACGGTATTTTATGGTTTTGTTTCTTTTTATTAGGGAAATCAGAAGAGAAATTCACTTTAGATTAGAGGAGTGTTAGGACAAACTCCTGTTAATTTTTCCCCTTCTGATTTAATCTGTCTGGTGTGTTTGAAAATACATTACTTGTTCTGGTAGTAGGCAAAACTGATTAATTTCTTTTCTCCCATATATTCATGCCTTGTATGAGCTTTGTATTCTAGTCTTAGACTTAATCTCACTGACTTCAAGACTCCAAAGACTTGGAATTGCAAGAAGCAGTTCTGAAATTATGATGTGTGAGCACCTGTAAAGGAGAGAATTATCATCTTTGCTATGTGATTATTTTACAATTAGAAATTATGCCGGCCTCTCCAGATAGCTGTAATGCAAGCCAGCGTCACTTTGTGTTCTCCTAGGCTCTTTCAACATGTCATTGTAAAGAGTTTTCCTTCCTTTTAAATATACATTTAAAGATGTTCTCATTCTCAGAAAGCAGGCATGTTTCCTCTTGTGATTTCCAAAATGCATCTTTGGTTTTGGTCATACTCAAGTTAAACAAAACTGGGTGGGGTTTTTTGTGATAGTTTTGTGACTGAATGATTTAATGAAACCTTCCTTACCTTAATGTGTCATCAGCTTGCCAAGCTCAGGTCCCTCTTGCCTTTTTTCTTGCTGTTAATCCCAGTGTCTTTGTCTTGTTGTTTCCAGGTCAACACTACAATCCTACCTAAAGAGACAAGAGCAGAAAAATGAAGGCAGAGAGTATGATGGTGGTAATCCCTTTGAGAAAGGTTTGAGCACACCCTCCCCTGAAAACATTTGCAGAAGTGGCTCTTAAGTGCACAGTTCAAAAGGGGGAACAGACCTGGGGCCAGGACTTAGAAATTTGGAAAATGCTCCCCTGATGCTACAAAGAATCATGTTTTAGTATTCTAGAAGTGTGTTCTCATTGTGGCTCTGGGAAAATCTCTTTTCTGGGACTAAAATTTTCCTTGAAATAGAGGTCTCATTGCTCAGAGAACAGATGTCAGTATTAGTGTATGGTATATGATATTCTGACTTGTCTTGCTGCCATTTTTTTTCTTTATTAAAGTGGGCGCTGATGGGTTCTTATGTTAAATCGGGTATTTGCTTGGTTGATTCTTGACTCCTCTTCATTAATCTCTTCTTGGATGTGGATAGGCAGTCCTTGGAAATGCCTCCAAGAGCTCCTGATGTTTTGTCTTCCTTCCTTGACAGTTGCACAAGAGTTTGGAGTCAGTCAAAAGGAATTTCTAGCAAGCTCACAGAGTGTGTCCAAGGTCTCAAGTACTGCCCATGTCTTGTCCATGCTTTTGAGGCTCCGTCAGTGCTGCTGCCATCTCTCCTTACTGAAAGTGGTAATTGCATTGTACTGTAGTGATGTGAGGGGTTTTGTGGGGATTTTCTAAGTGTTTATTTAAGTTAACAGGCTTGGTAACAGCTTTGCTTCTCTTAGCTATGGGAGTATGAACAAAGTCAGTTTTAGGACTCCGTGTTTTAAAGCCCAAGATGTTTTAGATGGGCATACCTTCTACTGAAGAGTTCTCCAGCATGACTTATATGGGCAGCTGTGTCTCTGGGAGTACCTTTATTCAGATAAAAAGGGAGCTAGAATTTTAATGGTAAAGAAATCTTAATCCCAAGCTACCCTTGAAAAGTGCACTAGTGTAGCCTGTTTCAAGGGCTTGTGTGTTGGAGAGCTCTGTAAGTGCTTTGAGATTAGTCTGCTTCATGCAAGACAATCTTCCAGGTGTTCTTGGCTCTGTCACATAAAGCAGCTGTTGAGAATTTCAGCTATCAGGGGAACAGGCAGGAATTTGTTCTAACATCTGTAGTGCTGCGGCTGTTAAATGCTGTGGGGGTGTCTGAGGAGACTGGACCACAGGAAATGGCTAACATCACGTGCTTTCCTTACACAGCCCCTTTTGGGGCAGAATAAAGATCCAAAGGGACTGTTGTCTGATCCAGTAGTTTTTCTTAATTGTTCTTAATATTGCATAGCATCCTTCAAACCCAGTGTTCTCAGCAGATGAGCTGGTGGCTGGATCAGTACTTGAATTTGATCTCAGGCTTGACTGTGATCCCTTATTATATTGCTTTCTTTCCACAGGCTCTGGATCAAGTTAATTTGAACAGTGAAGGCCTTGCACTCTCCATTGAGGAACAGCTTGGTGCTTTGACACTCTCTGAGCTCCAGACTTCTGATTCCAAATCAACAGTCTACCTCAACGGCACAGCTTTTCAAACAGATATATTTGAAATCACCAGAGAGAGCACCAAGGTATTCTGGCTGTGGCATTCTTACCTTCCTTGAGAAGCTTGGGCTTCAGCACTTTGCCTCTTAAATGGCTCATGAATGGTCACACCTTGGTAATTGCAGATCAGGTTAAGTTGCCAATTTAGATGCAATCAGATGAGTAGGTTGATTGCCTGCTGAACCCCTTCTGGGAAGGCTCCAACTTCTCAGTGTAATGGGGTACTTCTAATAAAGCTGTGAGAATGTGAATGCTGAAAAACTGCCAGTGAAAATCTTAACTAGTGGATTCACACAAGTTCAGAAGAGCTTGCATGTGAGACCATGGTGCTTGTGAAGAGCTAGAGAAAAGGGATGGCAACAAGAGGAGAGGTTGCAATAACTTCTCATAGGAAGACTGGAATCTCTAAGACAGGCTTGTATACTTTGGTTTCCTGATCCCATTTTCTCTAGTGGGAATGTTCTTAGCAATGATTATTAAAATTTCCTCAAACTCTAGGCACAGAAGAAATGCCAGTTGAAAAGCTATTTTGATCACTTTCTATTTTTATGAAGAATATCCAAGCATGGGCTGGATTATGAGAGCACGCAGACTAATGTTTTGGATTTTTTTCCTGCAGATAGCTCAACTCTTGGCCGAATTGAAAACTATTCAGAGTCACTCAGAGCCTCAGAAAAGGTTAGCAAGCATATCCTTTCCTTTAGTCATACTGAAGGAGAGAAGCACACTGTTTTTTGACAACAGCAGAAATAGCTTAAAATAATTGAATACAAAACTCGTGGTGTGGTAAGATGGTGACAGTACTGCAGTAGTTAAACACAAGTGTTGAGAATAAAACCCTCTAAGATAAAAGAGGGGAGTTTAGGATACAGGTAAGTGTAAACATAAGGGAATGTGTAAGAAATCTCAGGCCTTGAGGCCCAGGAAGACTATGCTCCAGAAACAGGATTGGGAATAATTTGGTTGTGATGAGAAATATTTGCCCACCCCACAACCCAAAAAAAGTGGAGAACTAAAGTAGAGATCAAAACTGAACCTGTTAGAGATAAAGGAATGCATTGATCAGGGAACTTTTGGTTAATACTCAGAAGCAAAATACTGAAAAGTATTAACCAGGGAACTGGTTAATACTCAGAAAGTAGAAAGCTTTTTTCCAGTGTTTTCCAAAAAGCATTCCCGTCATAGGAATAGGAGCACCAACTTTCTTTTTGTTCCCTTCCAAGAAACTGTCAAACAAATTATTTCCTCACAATCTGTTTAGTCCAAGAAATTGGGGAGTGAGAGGCTATGGGGAATCTAAATTTGGTGTTGCTGTTGATTTTTATGTTTTGCAGAAAAAGCTCAGTGTTGTGACTCAGATTTGTGGTTGGGAGGTGGAAATATAAAATCAAAAAATAGAGGTGGAAGTTACACTTAATTTATGTGAAGTTTATTGGGTATTAGCCTTCCACAGCAGGTTCTACCACTACACCTACAGGAGCCTCTACTTCTGAACTGGGAAGGGGCTCAGCTCCAGTTTGTGGTGGGGAAGGGTGCCTGAATTGTTGTAGGCCCTTGGCTGAGACACTGCAATGACCAAACTGTTCCAGTACACAGAGGGCTGGTTGTGAATTCCCTGTTCTCTCTCCAGCGTGGTTGTCTCTCAGTGGACGAGCATGCTCAAAGTTGTGGCTGTGCACCTGCAACGCCTGGGGCTGAAATATGCCACAGTGGACGGCTCTGTCAATCCCAAACAGAGGATGGATGTGGTAGAAGAGTTCAATAACAACCCCAAAGGGCCTCAGGTATGCAGTCAGGGCAGGGAAACAGTCCCTAGCACTGCTATGAGCAGCTGTGATGTCTGACTTCATGACTGTAAACTGGTTCCTTAACTCTCTTTTGGCCTTTGAAGGTAATGTTGGTCTCGTTGCTGGCTGGAGGTGTTGGCCTGAACTTGACTGGAGGAAACCATCTCTTTCTCCTTGACATGCACTGGTAAAGGGAAATACAAATTCCATCTTGGAGAAGCTATTTAGGTCATGCTGCTTGCTTTCTCATTGTATGTATTGTGATACCTGATGCAGCTGGGTTAGGAGGCAGGTGTTTAGCTTGTAGTTGGGGCTAATGCTTAGTTGTGGAAAAATGTTTTTACTACAACCTTCATCCAAGAGACTTATTTGTCAATCCAGTTCTCAGTGCCATGTAATACAGTGCTGTAGGGGCAAGAAAAAACAGAGTATAACAGCAATGCAAAGAAGCAGGTATGCAGTTCTGTATCACAAAAGGCTACTGGGGACTTGGCAGTCCCTGGCCTAATTTCTTGCAGGAATGGGCATGGTGCAGTAATGCCTGCAGGCAATTTGGCTTGAGACAAATCAGCTGTGTTGAGCATAGTCAGTAATAGGACATAGCTAGAGTACCTCTGCATTTTACATATGAAAACAGTGGTGTGCCAGCTCCTGATATTGTGTTGTCTCATCAAACTCAGAATTGCAGGTTTTTTAAAGTGAATGTTACTCATGAGAACTTACAAAGCAAACTAATGTCCCTCATACAAAACCAGCTGCTGAGTAGTAGCATTAAGGAGATGCTTCTACAATATGGAAGTTACACCAACAACTGTTCCTTGTAACTTTGTCAAGCAGACCTATTTTTTAAGTAAATATCCCTGAATGATGACCTCTTTTGCTGGGGTTTGCCTTTCTGTTTCACTGTCTTTCCTCACCAGCTACTCAGCTTTCCCTAAGTACCAGCTGTTAGCCAGACTTGGGGCTACATGGACCAGTGGTCTCACTCATGCAGTTGGTTTTGTGTGCAGTTGTAGAATACTTCTACCCAGGGCAAAGGGAAGTAGAGTCAGGGTGAATGCTGGCCATCAAGCTGGTAGCCTGGGAGCTCTTTTTGTCCTACAGAAGAGGAAAACAGGATTCCCTTTAGGCAGGAAAATGAGGCAACTATATTTTTTTTCATTTTACCTTGCAGGAATCCTGCTCTGGAGGACCAGGCATGTGACCGCATTTACCGTGTGGGGCAGCAGAAGGATGTTGTGATACACAGGTCTGCATTTTACTTAGCAGAATAAGGTGCTGCTGTTTAGATATACTGTCTGGCTTTAGTCAGTGATACAAGACCTTGGTTTCTTTACTTAGAGGTAGACACAAGGTCTGACACTGGCATTGAGGTTTGGGCACTGAGATAAAAATATTTTCATGTGTTCTGTTGTGGCATTTGGATGCCACATTTGGCATGTTGCTGTCCTTAGAGCTAGCAGGGGTTTCTTGTTTTTCAGCCTGTGGTTTAGTGGGAATGTCCTATTCATTCCTTAGAACAGTTTGGGCACTAAACCATTTCTCTTAATTGAATAGAGATTCTAATGAGTGGCAAAGTTAGTTGACTTTTAGAGAAAGCATCTGTAATGAAGTACTAAAAGATTACTTAGTAACTATAAATGCACATTCAAAGACTGGAATCTAAAATGCTATTTTGGGTACAATGTTTTTGGTGAAATAGGTGCAATCAGTTATTAAGCAATCATTAATTACAGGATTTTGTCACAGAATTACTATTACTTTGGATGACCAAAGTTGAGGCCTGAAGTGCATCAGACTACTATTTGAAATGTTATCATATGAGGACAGCTGGTTTATGTTCAGAGGTGTATTTTGTCAATTGCATTGCATAATTGGATAATTATTAATTTCTAAGTAAACTGAATCTTTCAAATTTTACTGGGGAAGTGTTTATATAACACACTTTTTTGTAGCACTTGAGATGGTGTGGCTTTTTGTCTTTTGATTTTAATTTTTTTTTTAGGTTTGTCTGTGAAGGAACAGTAGAAGAAAAGATCCTGCAACTCCAGAAGAGAAAGAAAGGTCTTGCCCAGCAGGTTCTGTCAGGCAAAGGAGAGACCTTCACAAAGCTCACTCTGGCTGATCTCAAAATTCTTTTTGGCATCTAATTCTTTTGCAGTAGCCAACCAGAAGTAATTTATACCTACAAGTAACTGTGCAGACTTCAACATAAGACTTCTGTTTTGAGGTGGTCATTTATTTTGAACAAATAACTACGTTTTTATAACTGTTCTGGAAAGTTATCAATAATGTTTCAATACTGATATTTGATCGTGTATCCAAAGGTTAATACAGTTATAAGTTAAGCTATTTTTTTGCAATAAATATGTGTTTGTTTCTTGGTTTTGTATGAATGCCTTCTAGTTAGAAAACTTTCCTTTTCAGGACAGGAGACACAGAGGCATAAGTGAAACAAGAACAAAGGAGACAAACATGAGATAGGAAAGTTCAGAGGTTGAGTGGTGAGGTTGCATGAAGAAAAGAGAAAAAAAAAAGAAATTGAGCACTTCTTATAGCATAAGAAGACTATAAATTTTAGAATTGTAAGTCACAAAATTGTCCTTTGTCCTTGAGGAGGACTTCTTCTACCCTGCTCAAAATATTTACCTGAAGCAGGGTAGTAGATTTCTGTTATGTTTCTATAAATCAGAACCTGAGTTCCTAATTGCTATGGTGGTTTTTTTCTGAGTATTAGTTTTGAGGAAATTCTAAAGTTTGAAGGTCTAGCACCTACCTCTAGCTGCCATCTCATGAACTGGCAAATTAATGCTGCACTGTGATGTGAATGTGTGAGATTGGTATTCAAAGTCAAATTACATTGAAGGAATAATAAGTAAGCGATGTGACTTCAGTTTGCACAGTTATCTACAGAATTGAGCAAAACTCTAAATAATGTCATTCCACATGTAACCAGGTCTTTGCAATACAAAATTCCTGGGTTTCTGGTGCAGGGCTGCGAGTAGCCTTTCACCTGCGGTGACCGAGGGTGTGACAGAACAGTGGTTCCTGCTGCTAAGCGGTGTTTCAGGGTGGTCTGTCAGGAGGCGTTTATACAGTGCCTGGATGCTGTAAGGGGCAGCGGGGCTGCTGTCCTGCGCTGGTCTCGCCCTGCCCCAGCCCCGCCGCTGTCCCTTCTGTTCATGCGCTATAAGCAGTGTGCGCGTTGTGCCCGGAGCTCTGGGCTGCGGCGGAGCCGAATCGGGCCGGCCGGCAACTCTGCCCAGCCGTCAGGATGGCCGAGCGGTCTAAGGCGCTGCGTTCAGGTCGCAGTCTCCCCTGGAGGCGTGGGTTCGAATCCCACTCCTGACAATGTTTTGTTTTCCCCCCCCCCCGCCTCCTCTTTCCTCCTGCACCACGTGCGGTGCTGTTTTACCTCGCGGCCCTGCCAACTGCGGGTGGGCGTGGAGGGGCCGCCACGCTTACGCCGCAGTGGGTGGGCGAGTGGAAGAGGGAAGTGCCCCAGGGACACGCATGGTGCCCACGCGTTTGCGCCTCCGTTCGGCTTAGGCGGTGCCTTCGCGGACCGACTCGCATGGGATCGGCACTGCAGCGGCTGCGGAGATCGTGGTCGGCAGCGCCCTGGCTGCAATCCCACATCTAAAATGCTGGGGGAGGCATACTTGAACCGGCCGGTTAGCTCAGTTGGTTAGAGCGTGGTGCTAATAACGCCAAGGTCGCGGGTTCGATCCCCGTACGGGCCACTTGGGTTTTGAGCCTGCCCCCTCGTTTTGGGGGCCACTGATGCCGCTTCTCACCCTCGTCCTTGGGCCGAACACAGGGGGAGATAACCGCGCCCTTTTGCAGGCGCCCACACCCTACCGTGATCGCCTACAGAGACGGGTAAATGCTGCCGCCGCTGGCGTTCCGATTTCATCAGTCGGGGTTGTTTTTGGGGAAGGGAGGGTGTTCAGGTGGGCGTGAGGAAGCGAGGGGCGGCTGAAGGAAAAGTGTTGCCCAGGGCTGACCTGTCACGGGCGCTCCCCGCAGGAGGGCACAGCCCGATTTCCTGTCTGAAATAACACGGGCCGAGACCACAGCCGGCGCTAGAAGGCGCCCCCGAGGCGGCGGCAGCTGCAAACATGGAGGCCCTCAGGCCCTGCGGGGAAAAAGGTGAAAACGATCGACCCCGTGCCCATCTTATCGCGCTACCCAGACAGACACGAGACACGCGGGCCGCGCTGGCCTGCAGCGGGGCAGGGGGTACGGAAAGAGCTGAGCGGAGGCGCGAGGAAGCCCCGGCATGGGCCAGGCACGGCTCCCCCAAAATGCATCTGCGAAAAGGCCGGGAATGGCGCAGGCACCGCTGGGATTCGAACCCAGGATCTCCTGTTTACTAGACAGGCGCTTTAACCAGCTAAGCCACGGCGCCGGGCGGGCCGCGGGCAGCCCCGCCTCGCCCTGCCCAAAAGGCGGGGGCGCTCCCAGGGGCATCCCCCTCCCTGCTATAGGGTCTCCGCTCCGAGCTGGGGCTCTCGCGGAGTGGCTCCGAATTCCCTCGTTTTCCTTATTTATTACTGGTGAAAGTATCTATCGTGTCCAAAAAAAAAAAAAAAGGCAAAACGCGAGCGGGCTGGGGACACCGCAGAGGGAGGAAACATTCAGCAGGAGGAAAAGGAACACCTCGTAGTCGGCAGGATTCGAACCTGCGCGGGGAAACCCCAATGGATTTCTAGTCCATCGCCTTAACCACTCGGCCACGACTACCGGATGTGTGGACATTTTGGTTTCCCGCCTTTCGCCGTCTAGACGGAGGCTCCGCCCCCTTGCTTTTCCCGCTTTTTCCCCCTCGCGTGTTCCCGGCTTGGCGCCGCCCCCGCCGAGGGGCGCCGGGAAATGCGCACGGCTGCTCAGAGCGGCCGCCGAGCCCCGCGAGCGGGGGCGGGGCGAGGCAGCTGATAGGCTGTGAATCGGCCCCGTGGGAGCGCGCGTACGCCGGGCCGGTTAGCTCAGTTGGTTAGAGCGTGGTGCTAATAACGCCAAGGTCGCGGGTTCGATCCCCGTACGGGCCAGTTGTTTTTCTTTGGCAGTGCGTTTTCTGGAGGATTTTTTTTTCGTTTATTTTTTCTACCCGTTTTAGCGTTCTCGGTCTCAAACAACTCCCGCCCAGCGACGGGCCTCGGGCGCACCCACCCCCCAGCCGGGGCCGGGAGGACCGAAGTCGTCTTCTCATCCCGGCTAAAGCGCTCGCAGGCAGCGACGTCGGCAAGAAGAGGGAAAAAAAACAAAACAGAAAAGAAAGAAAGAAAAAAAAAAAAAAGTCTTGCCGTGACTCGGATTCGAACCGAGGTTGCTGCGGCCACAACGCAGAGTACTGACCACTATACGATCACGGCCTCTCTGCGCCCGGCGCCACCGCCGTGGACGCCATCTTCCTTTCCCACCGCACCCCTGCAGCTGTGTTCCGGTCGGGAGGGAATCGGTGGGAACATCACAGGGGAAAACTAAAGCGGCGACGGCGCGGCAAAACGGCACTGCCGTCTCCCCGTCGGGGAATCGAACCCCGGTCTCCCGCGTGACAGGCGGGGATACTCACCACTATACTAACGAGGAGCGCGCTGCGCGTGGTTGGACCGGTGGCAGCCCCGAAGGCGGGAATCGCCCGAGGGAAATGGCGGCCTGAGAGCCCTCAGGAAGCCGCTCGCGCTGCCGTGCCCGAGCGGGCACGAAGGGAGACCCCACCAAGGTCTTCGTGGCTACCTGAGGTCGGCGACCTCCTGCATTTCCCTTGCTCCGAGCTTGAACACAAGGTTTGCGGTGAGTCCAGTCTCACGGAGCGGATTTGAAGGGTGTGGCTGACAGGGAAACCCACCCCCTGGCCCCTAAATCCATCAATCTGTTGTCTGCCATCTAGTAATCCATGAGAGGCGTGGTTTGGTGGGTGGTTTACTTTCAGAACTTCCAGATAGTGTCCCAAGAGGAGTTTGCTGGCGATTTCCTTGCTAAAATGGCAGCAAACTTTGCACTGTGTAATCGGTTTCACAGAACGTAACAAAAACGGGGGCGTGGGGAGGATATTTTAAAATACGATTTCCTGTAGCGTTACACAGTCTGGAGGAGATCCGCAACCTGCAGAGAGGTGTCATCGAGAGGTGGCGTTTTTAGGGCACGTTTGTAACCAGTTTCTCACATGTACATGCGTCGTTTTGCTCCACCTGTCGCCGAAAGCGTCGGGGTAAATCAAACACTATTTTTTAGTATTTAAAAGTAGGCATTGCTTTATTGACAGCGCCGGGGTGCGGGGGGACAGCTCTGCCTAGATGCAGGGCCACTTTCAAAACTTTGCACTTATTTATACATTTTTATCAAACGAAGAAATTAATGTCCATTGGTTATAAACTATATCATTGTCTTGATTAAACAGTATTCTGTATCCTGTTGGTTTTTGATTTGTCAGGATGCACATTTTCAGTCTTTTTATTACCTTTTTCCCTGATAAGGAGTTTCTACAAAAAATGCTGATTTGTCTTTGTTAGTTTCTTCTTTATCTCCCGGTTTCTGCAACATGTCCTTGGAAGCTATAAATTCTGCCTTCCAGGTGTCCAGTTTGCAGCAATACCTTTCTCCCCCAGGCTTTGTTCACTGAATCTCATCAGGGTTAGTTTAGCAATACTTTAAAAAGTTTCAGTGATTTTCCCAACCCATTCTAACGATAGGAGCCTGTAAAAAAAACTTTGCTACTTGCTGGTTAAAGGGGAAAATCACACTCTTAATGACTAGTACACTGCTTAGGATTAATTAAAAACAATTAATTAGAAAGTTAACTAAAATCGTTATATGGTAGAAGAGTTCTTGGCTAAACCGAAGTTAAAAAATTAGTTCTATGGACATGATCATTTACCTGCAATGTACCATAATTAAGAGGGAGAGAGTAAGTGTCATCCTTTACTTCCTCATTCCTGGAGAAGTTCTTCTCCTTATAGTTAAGCTGTATTGGTTTTCTTGGAACAGTTGTGTCAGGAAAATCCACATACGCCAGAGGCTTATTTCCAAAACGGAGGCAGAGGAGTTCCTGCAACTTTATTCAAACAGAGTCCACCCCACAAAAACTTCCAACTCACAGTTTCGAAAGGCGCAGACTCATTTTATCCCAAATTCCCAGCTGCATGTTGCCCCCTTCCTTTCCCCACTGGCTGAGGTACTCGGAAGCTACAGCTTTCCCGAACCGCCTACCACATATGCCCCCCTGAACCTACTGATTTACCCGAAAGCTCAGAAATTCGGGCTTGTGCAGACCCTTGTCTGTTTCCAGAGCCAAGCTGTCTGGGCTCAACAAACCTGCTGCCCAAAGTTAGTAGAGACATTAAGACCCATTTCAAAGACATTAACTCCCATACCTTCGCCCATCGAATTGCTTGTAAAGACATTAGCTTTCCTCTCAGCTGTTTTTCCTGGGAAAGGAAAGATGTTGAAAGTATTAAATTTGACTCATTGGGGAAGGCAAAAGGAAACACATGATTCAAACATTTAGTTCTAAGTATTGCATTTAGACAAACATCTGTCATCAAAATGTCACCATCTTTCACCTGTATATTCCTGATGCAACAGTTGAGAAGACAATTGCTTATTTCTTACTTCAGAAAGAAAAAATAACATAAACCTCTCCCCAGGCATCCTTCTTATCCTGAAAGACTGGGAAATATATTTGGAAATGTATTTTGAACTGTAATGACACAGCACCTATATATTATAGGAGCAAAACAAACTGTGCTTCTTGCATTTTTAAATAGTGAAATAGTATTTCATAATTTTCTTAGAAAATAATATTCTAAAGGACTGAGTAATCAATAAATTAGAGATAACCTTAAAAAAAACAAAACAGTGTCGGTAATAATGTGAGTTATGGCTGCAATCCCTTGTCTCGCAGAAAGACACTGCGTTTCATTGCAGTTGCATCGTGGCTTCTGGCTCCTGGCACACAAATTCACAGTTGTTCTTTCTTTACTGAGGAATCTCCTGCTCTGGAAAAGGTCTTATCCCAGTGTCTCACTATTTTACAGTGAGATGAGGTCTACTCACAACAGCAGAAACACAAAGTGACTTTACAGCCTCCCTCTGCTCTGTTGTCTTTGTCGTGACATTTCTTGATCTCGAAATTCTAACAAAATCCATTTGAAGTGTGGTTTTGAGAAAACATGAGACAGTTTAAAATCCATATTCCACTTAAAACAGGCACTCTTCATCTCACCTCTGGAGTGATTGTATTGCTTCAGTCCTGTTTCCTAGAATCTTTTGATTGACTTCCTGAGGACTGTGGTCTCTTTGATGGAGGAAAATCTACAGTCTTGGAGTCCCACGGTGTTAGTGATTGAAGGGTGCTGCTTAAGGAAAGGAAAACAGCACCTGTTGACAATTATTTTTTGTGGACAGCCCACTTTTTTTTAAGGCTCAACATGTCACTGGTAAATTATGCTTTCTCAACTGAGAATTCTTTATTGTGAGGCTTTCTGCTTCTTTCTTCTTCATGCACATTTAGGTTTTTCTGCTCTTTTACAATCAGATGTCTCCTATCCTTTTCCTTCCTAACCCCATATTTTCTTGCATGTGATCTGTGACTGCGTCCTCATACCCTGTATTGGTCATTGCTTTAGTGGCAGCTTTGGGATCTTTTTTGCAGCATGTGGGAATGTCTGTGTTAAATGTTGCTCGGGTTTGAGGAAGCTCTTCTATTGTCATGGTACAGTTATATATGCTTCTCTATGCAGATATTACCTTGTTTTTGCTTCCTAGTATGTTTTTTATTGATCTATTTAATGATAGGTTTTGTTAGTGGCAAATGAAACGACAAAGGAGAGGAGCTCAACTTAGCACTCACACTAACTGTGAAGGGAAAGGCTGAGAATTTCGTGATGTCCTCTTCTTCTACAACTGTTTCACTGACTCAGAGGTATTTAATTGTGAAATATTTTCTGCATTTTTTCATCAGTGCCTTGATTTCACAAGTGATCCAAATGGCCTATCACCGGGGGAAGGGTTTCCTTTCCTGTGTCCCAGCACCGAGAACTGCAGAGGCGTCAGGGGCAGGCAGAGGTCCCCACAGGCAACTCTTGGGGGCCAGCATGGGATGACTAGGTGTCGCTTCGTTCCTCGTTAGTATAGTGGTGAGTATCCCCGCCTGTCACGCGGGAGACCGGGGTTCGATTCCCCGACGGGGAGGTAGCCTTATTTTTTTTATCCCCCGGGAAGCGCTCCTGCTTCGTCCTGCTCCCACCACACCCCCGTCCGCGGCGTGGCCGAAAGGAGGGACAGAAAGGGTCGGGAACGGCTCCTCCGAAGTGTAGGGAATCGTTTCGGTGGTGCTGCTGCCCCGCCGGGACGTACACGTCCGTTTGCGCGGTGCAGCTCTGCCGAGCCGCTCCGTGTTGTCGGTAATCGCTGCTCACGCAGCGGAGGAGAGAGCAAGCAGAGAAAAACGAAAGGTTTGAAAGTCTCAATCTTTTCGGAATGGTCGTCACCCCGGCTGGTGCCCTTGCTGTTGTGCCATGGCTCCAGGAAACCACCAGCTGAGGCAGTCTAGGAAGAGCGACCGCAGTAACGCTGCAGGTCGGCGCTTGGCAAAAGCACCCCCACAGCAAGTCCTTGGAACGGCCACAATTAGTTACACTTGAACATCACAGTGGTAGTTGGCCGGTTAGCTCAGTTGGTTAGAGCGTGGTGCTAATAACGCCAAGGTCGCGGGTTCGATCCCCGTACGGGCCATGTGTTTATTTTGGTGGTTTTTTTTAACCTTGGAGGCGGGGAGATCGCTGACTTAGCACAATATCACTTGATTTTGTTTTAGGGGTGGAGGGATAACACGGAAAGGAATGCGATACTTCCCAACAGGAAGCTTGACGTGGGCGGTCATGGGGAGACAGGGAGCGCGAGCCGGCGCCTCTCCTCACCCTGCCCGGGAACGGGACCAGGCCAGCGATCACCCGCACGCCAGGAACCCGCGGTAAGTGACGTGGTACCACGTGGCGGTGGGGAGAGGGAGAGCATATGTCCCACTCCTCGTTAGTATAGTGGTTAGTATCCCCGCCTGTCACGCGGGAGACCGGGGTTCGATTCCCCGACGGGGAGACGGAGTTGCAACTTTTTTTTCGAGAGAGGGGGAAATGGAACCCGCCCCTTACTTTTTTTTCCCTACCGCGAAAGCGGCACGACGTTCGTGCTAGGAGACACGACAATCAGCCCAAAGGTGGGAGCAGCGTGAAGGGATAGGTGGAAGCTTTAGGTGAACGCCCAGCAACATCCTGAGCCACCATCGACCTCCTTGGCAATGGAGCTGGTGCGAGCAGCGTTGTTCTGCTTTCGTGATCACAGCACAGATGCTCAATGCTGATTTTCTCCCCAAAAGGACAGCCATCCTGCTGTTCTCATGAGGGAACACTAGGACTTCAACCCACATTCTCCCAGATACTGATCAACCAAGTCATGCTAGTGCAGCACATCTTAAACATGTTCGCCCCCCTCTACAATCAATAGGACAGCATCAAAATACATGTGATTAAGTACCACCTTTTCCACAGCTTCCTGAAAGCACAGTTTAAGGTTTAAAATCATATCAAATATTCCCTTTATTCTTTTTAAAAATGTTTTTCAGCATCCCAACATTTTTAAGGGTAAGCAGTGCTATTTAGGCACAGATAATGCTTTCATTTCCCTGAACACATCACAGTAGTTTGCCATTTTGCAGTCAACCACATCAGCTGAGGAAGTTCTAAAGCATGCAGAGTAGCCCTGTGAGGCCTTCACCAGTCCTTCACAAGGCAACAGCAACAGGGGGTGACAACATTAGCCCATCAATCTAAAATAATGAGTTCACACATTTGCAAGTTCTAACAAGTCTACAGCATAATTAAGGCACGAGGTATAGTATAAATAGACTGAAACACCATGCAACAGCAGTTTGAATGGGCTGGTTTGCAGGCATTCCTGTTCTCAGAATGGCTCAGTGCAAGCAATCCATCTTCTTCATGATCCGTGTCAGTGCGCCCAGTCTTTGGGATTTCGCAGAACCTCCAGGATTTCTGCTTCTTTGGAGCTCTCTAGTGGGGTGTGCATGTACTCCCACCTACAAGGAGAGGGGAAACTCACTCAGCCCAGCTGGCACCCACTTCTTCTGCACCAGGCTCTGTTTGAACTGGAGTTTCCTTTTCTAAGGATGCAAAGCTACATACACAGTTGATACTCTTGGCTCAGGTGACCGAGAGGGTTACAAATCACAAGTTCATTTGTTCAGTAGAAACAAGTAATAATGCCACCAGAGGAGAGGGGAGAAATGTTAGCTTCATCTTTTACCAACTTCTGAAAAGGTTGGAAAGACAAGGAAAAAGGAAAGAGCAAGCAGGCTTATTTGCAAAAATCTTTCAACAGTCTCTTGTGACACACTAGTATCCCAAGGAAGATGAATAAGAAGAGGAACCCATAGAATTTTGACAGTGAGGACACAAGACCTTTTTCCAGAATCTGAACTAGAAGCTCTACAAGTCTTTGTTGAATCTTGGTTTTAAAAATAAAGGTGGTGAAAGATCCCTTTTTTTTCATTGAAAAGGCAATTGAAAGAGGCACATCAAAGAAGGGAAAGTGACAGCAGTCACAGAGAGATGGGTAAATCCTCTTTCCATTTTTCCCCCAGGAATGAGCCATTCATGCTGTGAAGTGAGCTAGTTGCATTGATGAAAAAGCAAACTCAGACAATCCCAGAAATGAAATCAAGACATAGGAGCATGCTACACCACCAGTTCAGAGACACATCTGGTGTTGACAGCGGGATGAAGGTATATGGTGAAAACAGCACAGCCTTCATGATTATGGGGTAGCAGGCAGTTTTCCTAGCAGAGGGAGGTCACTAGTGAACTTCATGGAACTCATGATAGGGGTCTGTACTACTCAGCATACCCAAAAGCAACGCGAAAGTGGGAATAAACAGTAAATGACAGAATTTGCTCGTGTTGCAAGAGTAAGCAAGATGGGTTAAAACCTAAAAGGGAAGTTAAAAACAGTATTGAGCCAAGCAACTGAGCAATAAAATGGCAGGTGAAATTCGCTGTTGATTGATGTGAAGCGATGGACAGAGAAGAAACATGCATACAGACTGAGTTAAATTTTATTGCCCAGGAAAGACCTTGGCATTGTAACAGTTCTATGAAAAAGCCAGCTCAATGCTGAACAGCAGTTAAACACAGCGAAGAGAATATTAGGATTATGAAAGAAAAATGAATTAAAACATCATTACATCACTGTATGAGTCAGATGCACTGTATTTGCATCTTGGATACAAATATGCAGCTTGCATTGTCTATTCCTTATCCCCAGTTCAGACAGGGCACAGAAAACTTAAGCCTAGAGAAAGGAGCCAGAGTATGAAACAGCAACTGCACAAAGGCTAAAAAGAACAGGACTTGTCAGCCTGAAAAGTAGAAATAAAAAAAACCCCAGAAGCCTGTAAAATAAAAACTGTTATGGACAAATTGAACAGGCAGAAAATCATGTTATTCAGTGAAAAGTCAGAGGAAGTCATCAGGTTCAAGTAGAAAACAAAGAGGTGCTTTTTCATACAACACACAGTTAAACTTTGGAGCTCCTTGCCACACATTTGTCAGGACTTCCAGAAGCTCTCACGGTTTCTAAGAGCTACTAAACCAAAACCCTTGGAGCGGGGAGAAGAAATCTATCAAGAGGAACTAAGCAAAAAAACCTTTTTTTTTTTTGCCAGAAAATCTCTACACACTACTGGTGACTAGGCGAGTGCAGCAAACCAGAGAATCATCTGCATTTGCAGAATAAAGAACTTTACTTTTTCAGTTCTTGCATCAGGCATGAACTCGCCACTGTTAAGAAACTGGACACCAGGAGAGACCTTTGATTTAATGCTATGAAGTATTTTACTAAGAACAGTGTCTACTGCAACCCCAAATAACTACACCCTTACCTTGCAGTCAGTGGCAGAGACATAAGAATGCTTTCGATTCTTGATCCTGGAGTCAGGAGGCCAAACTTTGTACCTCTGTCATAAACCAAGTTGAACTCTACATACCTATGGGAACGAAGACATACAAAAGAAAAAAACCAAGTTTATTAGCAGAATAAACTTGGTTGTGTTTTCTTCAACTGGCAGACCTCAAACAAAAGGTCTGTTGATCTCTTGATGTGTTGGGGTCAACTGTTCTCTAGCATCCACTGCCTAGGAATGCAGGTGTGACCTTGTCAATCCACAGAGCTCAGGGAGGAGTGACCACAGCTAAGAGACTGGAGCAGACAAACTGTTCAAAGGAGAGCATTCTACAGGCTCCTGTGCTGTACTATACTTCTCCCAGGCCTCAGCCCTGCTGGCAGGCTCGACACCACATTTACCTTGGTTATTCTCTTCTTTGTGGGAGTGTCAGACATAAAGAGGGGCCTTAAAGGTTCTGAAAATAACCAGAGGAAAAATTCTACTTTGCACTCCTCCGTGCTGAAGCAACAGGGTCAGAAAAGTATTTTCTGTTTTTTGGGGAAATCTGGAAAGCAGCAGACGTCAGATAGCTTCAGAGTGCTGTCTGGGACTTGTAAGTGATGAAATATACCATTTTTTGCTCCCAGCATAGGAACAGAGCTGTGACAATCGATCAGGGTTTATCTTAATACCCAGTGCAGAGGTGTTCGCACTTAAAGATACAGGAAGGGAAAAGCTCTTATCTATCTGCAGAAATGGAAAGCTTTACATAGCTCAATAATCTGCAACCAGACTCAGGGAAATAGGCAGGCCTCAAGAGCTGGTCCTGGCTGCAACTTAAAAGCTATTCCCCCTTTTAAACTTTGCAGGTTTACTAAATCCCATCAACTGACTGGATCCTGAAAGCCCCATGTTCCCAGGAACAGTCCCACCAAATTAAGGATGCTTGCTTATCTGACCAACGGCTGCAGGCCAGTGATCTGAACAAGTGCTTACACTTTTTCCATGCCACTCTCACAGATTTCTCTGCAGTACAGGCAGAAACTAAAGACTCTAGTTAAGCACAAAGCGTGTGTAATCTCATTTCTCCACATGCTCACACAATCACAGGATGTGGAGAACAGAGTACAACTGTATTGACCAATGTACTTAAGCTTTTGCAACATTAACAGTTGGTCACATTAACAAGCATCCTCCAAAGTCTTTTACAGTAACCTTGGACCATGCCAGAATAAAAAAATCCAACCCTCTGTATTCCTTTGCAGGAATCCTTAATTCCTTTACAGGAATTTCAATGCCAAGATCAGATAGAATAAATATGCATGCAAGGAGCTGGAAGTACTGAAGTACAGTAACTTCCTGACTTTCTGGGGTTTTGCTTTATTACTGAATAGGAAGTACCATTCCCTCACCCTTAGCTCCTCATGTGACAGGGCAGCCCTATATCCAGTACCTCTGGATATAGGTACTGGATATCCAGGACACCATGCACACCCACACTCCTTTGCCTGTGTACACAGCATAATCTTCTCTTGATTTTTGAAGGAGTTGGAAAGAAACTGTGGCATTTTGTTTGGGTTGCTTGTGTTCCAACATGGGAGTGGGAGATGCCTTCTTTGCACCCTCTTCAGCAATCTAGTGTTGGATTTCAGAATTAGTTCTATGCACAAAAATGCTGAAATTCTTGGTGAGCTTTTTTTGGCCCACACAACAGGACATAAACCTGTAACTACAAAGAACTAGCTCATATTTTTTTCTTGCCAGCACAATCCACCTCCTGTGTATGTTCCTACTGTGTATATTTTGTTCCTTCAGTACTCACCGTCCTCTCCGAAGCTGTTGCCATAGCTTTTCCTCTGGTGTGAAAGAGTCATGGCAGTGCTTTTTCACAATGGGAATGTAACAAGGCACGACAGCTTTGGCACAACTCTTTACAAACTGGAATACTTCCTCCTTGGACGGAGAGTCCATATCATCAAAGAATATGCCTCCAATCCCTCTTCGCTCACCACGGTGCTTGATATAGAAGTAGTCATCACACCTGGAAGAAGCATCAGATGATTACAAATATGGTCCACAGTATTCCAAGAATGGACAGAGCTCCCAACAGCTGCATGGGGCAGGACAGCACCAGTGAAATACTGACGACCAGTCAGTTCCTGCAGGGCTGGGTGCCCCACTGCTTAACTGACCTACAAGAACCAGGATGGTGCAGCACCTCCTGGAAAGCACTCCAGTGTCACTTGCAGTAAAAGCTCTGATTAAATGGCTTCTGTAAAGCTACACATCCCCACACAGTCACTGAACACCATAGCAGATGTGTCCATGTGGATTGATCCAATCCATGTCCTCTGCCTACTTGGAACAGGGACATCTGATTTCAAAACTTTCAAAACTAAGGGGAAAAGGCTTTTTAATAGTTAAAACTTGGAAGATTGAGTCATTATAGCAGTGGCTTTTCATGATTCATGTTTAAGTTTATAAATGAGTAAGGGCAGCTTATCCTACAATAGGAAAGCAATTATCTCCTTTGTATTTACAATACAAATACGGTGAGTATTTAGTTGTGAAATTACTGTAACTTAACTGACTTAACCCTATCTTGCTTGTAATTCCTTGCTTGGGCATCCAAGTCTTCACATAGAGGACAAAGCAAAGGGAAATAGGAAGCAGAAATCATCAGCATCAAGAAAACCTTGCCTTCCTTTAGGACTAATTTTCCATACAGGACCAGTTTTCCATATATCCACATTCGTTCTCAAGCATTACATATGGCATGGCCGTAACATGAGAGACATGGAGATGTAACGGATAACCTATGGTATTTTACTATTTGCTGGGATGATCAGTGGGTTTTATTTTATGGTAGCTGGAAGAGTTAGGAAAAAACACTGAGTCAGAAACATAAAAGAGAATAAGCCTGACAAAAAATCTTAAAGCTAGATCACATAGACAACATGATAAACACAATAACTTTTATCTTTCAGAAAAGTGGGAAAAAGTCTCCTACCCCCTGTGGCTGGCATTGCTAGCCTACTTAGGCTGCAAAGAACCTGACCATTAAGGCAGATTCTCTAAACTATCATGCAAAAAATCCTCAGAGAACAAGACTGTAATCTCAAGGCTCTAAGATGTGTCTCTCTACTAAGTGGTTGCCACCCAGACTATAACACCCACTTTATCTCCTGTCCTCAGACAAGACCTGGTAGCTTACAAAAGGGTACCCCCACCTTCAGACATGCACAGCTTGTGGAAGATAGGATTATCAGACACAGAGCAGCAAGTTCCCACTGAATAGTGGAGGATCCCATCACTTGTATCTCTCAGCTCAAGAAGAACATTCAAAGTTTGCATCTTAGAAAATATGCTGTTGAACTCCCAGTGGATGTGTCACCAGGGAAAAAAACACAGCTTCATCAAATTATGAAGCTTCTGTATTAAGGACATTTAAGGTATATCCTGTATCAAGGTCCTTTACTTATGGAGTAAGTGGAAACTAGGAGAAAAGAAAAAAAAAAAAGGAAAAAAACCAGGCCGTGAAAGCCAGACTGAAGGCAGAAAAAGAGAAGATTTTCAGAACTGCAATGATGGGCAAGAGCTCACACTGAATCATGCACATTTACCATGAGTTCACTGTAAACAGAATTTGTGCAAGTCCATGGGGCAGAAGTCTTGTCCTAGTGTAACACCAGAGGCTAAAAGGAATTTTAAGCTGCCTTCTGCAACAAAATCTTGAAGAGTCAGCTTGGTTCTTCTTTGGGCTATAGACTTAAAATCCTAGTTGTCAGCCCCTGATTTGAAAAATCCAGGATTCTGTAAATAAGCTATTTCTTCAGACAACATTTTGTCCCAGTACACTTCTGATTTTCATTAAGGGCTTTCCAATACTTTTCAAAAGGCAGCAGAACCTACAGTTCCTAGCATACACTGAACTGCCAACATCCAGTGGTGCTTTCTGCTCCCCCCAAGCACATCTCCCCCCACGTACCATTTCTTGTACTTGGGATACAGCTTCGGATCATGCTTGTCACAGGCTTCTTTCAGAGTCTTGTGAAAATGAACGGCATCCTCTTCATTCAGGTAAGTTGGAGTGAGGTCAGTGCCACCACCAAACCACCACTGTTTAGTTCCTACAGCAGAAGCAAGCAGCAACATTTTTCTTTTAAACTTCTGAACAGCAACATGTTGCTAGTGGTTCACCAAGAACTAACAACTACTTTTACAATATGAAACAAAATCATTTTTCAGTGGCGTCCCTAAACTTCAACAGTGAGAAACATCACAACACAAGGTAGTGTGATGATCAGTGACTTCAGGTAAAGATGAAACAAACTTCAAAGGAGTCAATACCATTTTGGACCACTGACCCTGACTATAGGATGGCAGTTTCACAAGGTGGGCTGGTGACTCAGCACAACTGGGAGCAAACCTACACTGGTTCATGATCTCTTATCCCAGCCATGCATTCACACTTCTTTTGTGTGGAGTCACACATTTCATACATTCCTCAATGGATTATAATCCTTACCATCTGCTTCTTCAATTTCAAAGTATCTGTAGTTGAAGTGCATGGTTGGAACATGAGGGTTCTTTGGATGGATAACAGAGCTCACACCCATGGCACAAAAAGGCAGCTTCCCTAGATAAAAAGATGCACAGAGAAAGCCTTTCAGTTTTTCAAAAAACTTCATTTGTTATCATTTAAGGAACATCACTATTTTTCCTTAGGTTCCAAGCCACAACAAGAAAATGTCTTATGTTGGGTCACCATAATTATTAATCAGTGGGCAATTTACTTCTCATCCATACACTTCTATGCATTTAACTAAACTCTTTCTTTGGTATTTGTTCTAAAATGTGACAGTTCTTTGGAGAACCCACTGAATGAAGACCACTTAAAACATAAGGCACTGCTAAGGCTTTCTACCACTCCCAGTCCTCACAATTACCCTTTGCTACACAAACGTGTATTGAGTCCTCTTTAGCCTTCAGGTGTGGTTGGGTTTCTCCCTCCACCTCTTTGGTACATAATTCCTGCACTGTTTCACTGTTGAGCTACAGCATCATTATTGAGAAACCACCAGTGCCTACAATACATTCCTCATAGGAGCAAGACAGAGGGAGAATCACTCCCGTACTTGGCTTTTCAAGGATATGAAAGTCCACCTGTCAGGCTTACTGATTAGCAATCACTGATACAAAATGAAAACCTTTGATCAGTCTGGCCTTCCTCATGTTCTGCTCAAAGACCAGGTTGCTTTCAGAGTACCTGCAGGGGAATACTCGGGTGAACACGTCCCGGTTCCCTATCTCAAGTGCCCGCTGGCCACCTTACCGTCCTTGGCCTTCAGAGACTTCCCCCTGCTCCGCATCTGCCGCGCTGCCTCCTCGGACAGGAGCCCGGACACGACGGACACGTTCACACCCGCCTTCTCGAAGACATCGCCATCCTGCAGCACGCAGCTGATGCCGCCTCCGCCTGTCAACGCCAGGCTCCAGGTCACGGTCACCGAGGGGTGACCGAGCCCGGGCTGCCGGTGTCCGCGGTCTCCCCCGCGGCTCCCCCGTACCTTCCTTCCTTTCCCAGCTGTCAACGGCGAAGGAGGCGCCGGGGTCCAAGGCGGTCAGGGCGCGACACACCTCCGCCTGCGTCTCCATGATGAGCAGCTCCATGCGGCTCCGTAGCTCCCGCCGCCGCCGCCGTAGCTCACGCAACCCGCTCACCGGCGGCGCCATGAACCGCTGTCGCAGCTCCTTCTCTTCCTCGTCCTCCCGAGCCGCCGCCAGCGCGACTTGCCGCCGCCACAGCCCCAGCGCCAGCCCCAGCCCGCCCANTGCACACGGAATCGATTAGGTGGGAGAGCACCGCTGAGATCATTCAGTCTGGTCTGTCATCTGTCACCACATTGTCAGCTAGACCATGGCACTGACTGCCACGTCCGGTCTTTCTTTAAACACCTCCAGGGACGGTGACTCCACCACCTCCCTGGACGTTCCAATCCGATGTCTAATCACCCTTTCTGTGAAGCAGTTCTTCCTAATGTCAACCTAAACCTCCCCTGGCACAACTTAAGGCTATGTCCTCTCATCTTGTCGCTGGTTGCCTGGAACAGAGTAATCCCCACCTGGCTACAACCTTCTGTTAGGTAGCTGTAGAGAGTGATAAAGTAACCCCTGAGCCTCCTTTTCTTCAGGCTGAACAACCCCAGCTCCCTCAGCAGCTGCTCGTAAGACTTGTGGCCCAGATCCTTCACCAGCTCCATTGCTCTTCTTTGGACCTGCTCCAGTACCTCAGTGTCCTTCCTGAACTGAGGAGCCTGGAACGGGACACAGTATTTGAGGTGTGGCCTCACCAGCGCTGAGTACAGGGGAAGAATCACTTCCCTAGTCCTGCTGGCCATACTGTTTCTAAACAGGATGCCACTGGCACACAGCTGGCTTGTATGTGTCTGTACAAGAAAGCCCATCCACACTGGGTGCTGTGAAAGAGTGCAAGCATCCCATATCCCTCCCATCTGTGTCGCCCTGATTCTTTCAGCCTTCTGAATGTTTGCATTTTTGTAATGAGTCTCTCACGCTTCTAATGTAAGCAAACCAATGTTTTTCTAACTGTTCTTTTTGTTTTGCATTCTTTCTCTAAGGAGGAGAAAAATTGGTGGACTGTTAATTTGACCAGTGTGGTTGGAGAGGAGGCAACCTCATTCTCCAATCCACAGGCATTGTGAAAAATCTATAAATACAAAGTCAAAGAATTAAAGGTGCTTTTTTTCCTGCATGAAATGAGCTGTGTCCGTGTCGTTCATTTAGTGCGCAACAGCGACGCTGTGCGTGCTGGGTGCTCCTGGATCTGCTGTTGCGTATGGGCGCCACAACAGGGAGAGGGATGCATGGATGCAGCACTCAGATGCCACACCTTGCCTGGTGCGGCTTTGGAAGAAGAGGCTGTGCTGTCCTTGTGCCTGTAAAACATCTCTGCATACTGCTTACAAATCACCTGGTATTGTTGATGCAACTACATGAGGCTGCAGAGTCGTCGTGTGAGTAATGGCTTGTACAGGGCCAGGCATCAATGGAATAGGGGTAAAGTTGTATTTTACTGAGCTGTCCTGTGAACCATGCGGAATTGCCCTCCTGTGTATGGCATTTCTGGTTTTGTACTCACTGTAATCAGCTTTTAGAACCTGACTAGTTTGTGGGACCACCAATTTAGTGCAATAGGAATATTTCCCATGGATCTCAGAGGGCACATGCTTATACATCCTTTGTTCTTTCTAAAGTTGAAGCACATTTTCTTTCCTAATATAATGGAGGAACTAGAGACGTGTGCAGTCAAAGGGCTTTGGTCTCCTTGCAATTACGGATATGTGGTGGGGTAGCTTGCATGAGTGCAATGTTGTCATGAAGGGCTACATTAGGATAGACAGACCAGGAGTGGCGGTGGTGGAGTTGCCCTCTCTATGAGATGTACTTGGAAGGTATCGAGCTCTGCCTTTGGTGGACAACAAGCAAGTGGAGAGCTCACGGGTTAGGATAAAAGGGCAGACTAATAAGGGTGACACTGTTGTGGGTGTCTGCTACAGGCCACCCAAGCAGGAGAAAGTGGATGCGGCCTTCTCCAGGCAGCTTGAAGCAGCCTCACAGTCACAGGCCCTGGTTCTGGTGGGAGACTTTAACTACTCTGACACCTGCTGGAGAAGCAACAGGTGACAAAAGTGATTAAGGGACTGGAGTATCTCCCCTATGAGGAAAGACTGAGGCAGCTGTGCCTGTTCAGTCTGGAGAAGAGACGACTGAGAAAGGACCTCATCAGTGTCTTATGGATAACTGAAGGGAGGATGTCATGAGGATGGATCCAGGCTGTGCTCGGTGATGCCAAGCAATGGAACAAGAAGACATTGAATAGAAACTGATGCACAAGAAGTTCCACCTGAACTCGAGGAAGTACTTCTTTACTGTGACCAAACACTGGAATAGGATGCCCAGAAAGAATATGGAATCTCCCTCACTGGAGAACCATCTGGATGCAATCCTATGCCATGTAGACTGGGATGGCCCTGCTTGAGCAGGGAGGCTGGACCAGATGATCCACTGTGGTCCCTTCCAACCTACCCAGCTGTGATTCTGTGAAAATAAGAATTCAGAATAATAAAGAGAAGGTCTGTGTAGAGCTAGATGTTAAAAGGTACTGCATAGCAGTATGCCTGATTTGCACCTCTATTACCCAAGCATAGATAATTTTCAAGGACAGCTCTGTGGAAAGTGTGGAGATTAATCCTTATTATGGATCTGAGTTTCATTATCTGTTTCTTTTCACTGAAGGGTATTTTGGGGGGGAGTGTGTCTGTGTATAAAGTGATAACGTTTGCTTGAAGGCATAGTCCATGTTCGCACTTCTGATCTGATTCTGTTCTTTGGCAGCAGAGGATGCTGTGAAGCTGCCGAAGGTCTGCAACGAGGAACGGAAGATCTCTGAGCTTGTCTCCGTTCTGAGCTTGGCTCTCTTCTGCCATCAGCTGGAGAACAGGATCCCTGATGAGCTCAGAAACCCGACCCGCTGGAAATAGGAGTGAAGGAGGGAATGTGTTAAGGGAGGTCTGTGGCTTGTAAATAGCTTGGAAGTGCACAATGCACACTGTTTATCATGAAAACGTTTAGATAAATCCAATAGATAAAATTCAAGAAGAAACTGAGCTATCACTGCCAGCCCTGGGTAAAGAACTGTGGAAAAGGCGGATAGAGCAGCCAAACCCCCTAGGATGGTAATGCCCTTCCGAGCTATTTACTGAAGTAAAGCTCTGCTCTTTTAGTGGTTTTTTTTAATAGACATTATTAAAACAAATAAATAGCGGGGCCAAGATATGTAAAACACATTCATGCTGATTTAATGTGTTGGTGGGTTTTTTTCTGTACTAGGTTGAATGCAATCTTTAATTGATAACATCTGCTATTTCAGCTGGATGGGACCTCTGGAGGTCTCTAGTCCAGCTCCAAGGATTCACCGTTCCCAGGCTGGATGAGGTTGTGCAAGGTTTTCCTTGTCCAGCTGCAGTTAGAAAATCTCGTTCCTTGTTTTGCCTGGGCTCCTGCCTCAGCACACCACAACCCCGACCACGAAGAATCTGTTGAGAATTTCCTTTGCTGCAACCACCTTGCCAGGTCAATGTCTTGATCTGAAGTTTAGAAGCATGGCTGCTTTACAGACTGGGATTTCTCAGGCTGGATGCAGAAGCTTGGTCAGCCTTCACACTCTGTCGGTGGTGAGGAGTGACAGAGTGTAAAACACACTGTTTCTGTGCTGAATCCTCTCACATTAGCTCCTTGTGAGGACCTTCTCTCTCATAGCCCGTTAAGGCTGAAACATCAGCCAAGTACTGATGGGTGTGAGATGCTCAGCAGTGATATAAGGGAAGAAAATGACAGCTCACATTTTGATCTGCATTTGCAGTGCATAGAGGTGGTGTATAGGGTGGGCTTTTCAGTGGAAAGACTAATGGAAGAGGAAAAAGGGACTCAGAGTTTAGCTTAGGGCCAAAAGGAAAACCTGGAATTGGTCTTGCATTTACCCGAACTGAACTGAATCTGAGAAAATGTAGCTTGTGCTTTTTTAGAGGGTTAGGTGAAACACCAAGGTCTTGACCTCCCTTGAAATCTGTGTGTCAGTTTTAAAAGTCTGACTAAAAATGTGCATGGTGAAATGACTTTGAATATTGTGTCTCTTAGTGTGTCATCCATTGTCATACCTGTATATGTTGAGTAGTGAGGGTCTTGTGGTAGGTTTTGTTTTCAGTGACAGCAAAGCCATTTAAATTTGCTTTTTAGCCAAAGCCTCTACTGGTGCAAGTGAGTGTGATTCTAGAGAAGGTTGTAGGGCTACAGTGATTTCAAGTAGATTTGAAGAACTGGACTTCTATCTACAGTTTTATGTAAGGTGACCTCCTATGAAGAATACTTTTAATTTAATTTCTTCTTTTTGTTTTTCCTATACTTTGAAGAGAGCTCTGAAACTTCTCCGCTGCTGCTTGTTTTTAGGTGTTGTCTACCTTGGTTTGCTTTTTTTTTTTTTTTTCTTAGTTAGAATTTATGCACAAAAACAATATTAACCAAAGAACAAGAGACTGCATGTTCTAAGGTAGCAAAGCAGGTCTGATTCAGGTTGACAGGCACATCCATTCACTGAGGCTGTTTGATACTTTTATTTTGAATACTAAATTAATGCAGTTGCTTATCAGAAAATAGGAAGAAAAAGATGCATTGAGAATAGAAAAACTCCCTATCAAGCTGGCATTTCTGTTACTTCTGAAGTTAAAAGAGCCATTTTCATCCAGTTTATCATACAAAGCATTGATTGTGACTTCAAAAAGATTTTGAGGGCTTGCAGTTGAGACAAGTACTCTTGTTTAACAGAGGTCATCTCAAAGGTTTTGCATGACAGTACAAGTTGAATTAAGTTATTATCTCAGTATGATAACAGTGAGAGAGAAGTGAAAGCTTTGGTGACTGAGCTGAAACAGTAGGCAATGTGAAGGTTATAAAAGGAAGATGAAAACCTTTCCTTCTGCATCTGTCATCTCAGTAATTTTTCCGGATGGCAGATTAATAAGAATCCTCTTTTTTTTCTTTTTCTTTCTTTTTTTTTTTTAATTCAGGGTTGATTCTCCTGGGTGTATGAAGGAAGGAAGGGATACCTACAGAACAAGGAACTGCTGGAATTCCTTCAGGCTACCTCCTGGAAGGTAAGAGGAATTATGCAGTGCCTTACGAAAAGCTTTCTTCCGCTATTGATTGATCACCTTTGCATAGGTAATAGAAGTGAAAAAGTGAAATATAAAGGTTTGCACAAACAGTTAAGCCCCCGCCCCCCAATGTGCTTGGGTGCAGTCTCCCCTGGAAATGTACCAGCACTCCAGGTCAGGTACTACCTCTTCCCTGTGATGAGATCCATTGTTTGCCCACTTCCTCTGTGCCCTTCCTTGAGCTCTGCCTTCAGATTTGCTGTCACATAGCACCATCTTCATAAAACATGAGGAATTTTCCCCAGCCATAGCTATTGCATGTGTGACTTCATCCAAGCTACAAAGGCAAAGCATGACATCTCCCCCAGGTTTCCAAGGAAAGGGAAAGAACGAGCAGAAGTGATCTGTTGGAGAGAATTATTTTCTTGTACTGAGATCCAGGTCAAACATCACTCCTCTGCCCTAGCGTAACAATTTTTTTTTTTTAATTTTGCAGCCACTGTACCTGTTTATACACACTAAATGTAATGTTTACTGTTATGAAAGTCCATCCAGATGCCAAAATATATACCCTTCTGTCCTCCCTGGAATAATAGCTATATATTTTATGGTTAGGCTAAAGGACTAGCTGAGTTAGCTCACAAGTCTTAAGAGACTTGTGTCTGCATCTATTTCTGAGTAACAGATATACACCATGGTAGTATAATTGAAACTTCTTTACTGTCTGGGCAGCTCTATGGAGCTGGAGATGTCTTTGAAAAGCTATTGTACAACAGAACTGAGCTTCAAATCTGTAGATTTAAAATCATGTGCTTATTCTCACCTAAGTTCAGTAATGCCCATCAAGAATCAGAAGCTTTGATTCTAGGGGTGTCAGAAAGAACAGCACATTCTATTATGGTGTAAAATAAGACCTTTCTCACTCTTGCAAGAGAGATGCTAAAACCTTTCTCTATGGTAACATCAGCAACTTGATTTAAAAGAGCTGCAGTGCTGTCTTTAGTATTTTGTGTGTCCATAACCTTTTCTGGTGTAAGACATGGTGACACAATGAAAGCTATGTCATTAGGTTCTAATTCATCTTTAATCAACTGGACTAAACCATGTTCACACCAATACTTTATAAATTGTTCACATTTCTTTTGTAGACCTTGCTGCAGTTTTCAAGATTCTTGAATGAGAAAACTTCTCAAACTGCACTTGCCCATCAGTTTTCTGTAAGACACATATAACTGAATATCATATAGTATTCTGCAAGGTTTGTTTTTTTTTAATAATTACAGTTATTGAAATAGAAATCTTAGGAAGAAAGTATCTGTATTGGTGCCACCACCCTCCACAGGATTATCAGGAAGACTAGAGGCAGGGAGGGTTGTGATGTATATGCTGAGAATCAAAAGGGACATTTAGGCCAGAAAAACAATTTCTATGGGAAAAGGTGCTATGCTCACCCTTGCTGACCAGGAAGATGAGCAATGTTAAGAACTGTGGTCAGTACACAAGAGGACTTCTGAGTTCATTTTAAAGCTGTCAGTTTGGGACTCATGATGGTCCCTGGCTCAGGCATTTTTAACCTGGTGCAATGGGACTCATTTACCCTCTGGTAGAGCTGTAGGCTTAATGCACCATCTTTATCTGACCCTTACACTGTACTGCAGGGATAAGGTCAGGAATTTTATGAAAAAGAAGATAGGCTGTTTTTCCTCCATTGCCTCCAGAAAACTAACGATAAAGCCTGCTTAGTCCATTATTTGCTGTCAAATAAGAGATAACTCTTTCCTCATGCTGTTAGTTCATAGAAGTTATGACTACAGGTTTTGCCATGGCCATTATTCAATTACCAGATCTTACTATCTGACTGACTAAAAGCAAGCCAAATGCAAAAGCAAGATGCCAGGGAAGTAGAAGAAGAAGGCATGATATTCCAGCCAGATTCGTTCCCAGACTATGTGTGTTTTCACTTTAGGGATTTCCTGAAACTGGTGTGATTGATCTAGTTAGTGACTATCAACAGGTCTCTCTTCTAAGTTCTTGTTCAGTCTCTCTTGAGAATTTTCTGCAGCTAGGAAATCCTCAGGCAAGGAGCATTGTGGTCTGTAGAGCTTGCTTAGAACACAGCTTCTCTTAACATTGTTGATGGCTCCTTATTCTTGAATATCTGAAGAGACAGTGGAGAGTTTTTCCCCGTCTCTGCACCACAGTGGAGAATCTTAACCCTTTAGCTCCTTGCATGCATGATATTTGTCCCCTAATGCAAAGGATGTGTCAGGAGCACATTGCTTTCCCATGAAAATGTATGTGTTTCTCAACCTGAAACTGCATCAGCAGGCTAGTGGATTCCTAAATTAGCTCACTGCCTTCAGCAGGTTTTCTTCTCTCAAAACTCAAAAAAAAAAAGAGCAGTGTTTTATACTGCCTTTTCTTGTGTCTGGTTTGAAAAGGAGCACCTTAAAAGGCGAGTTGGTAAAAGTCTTGGCAGCATTTGCATTGCAGTCTTATCTAAAATGAATCATCACCTTTTGAATCACAGCTTTCACTTCCTTTATTGCCTGAATTTGCTAATCTTTCACCTCACTTTGGTTTGGGTCTGTGGACAGGTCATTGTCACCAAAGTGGAAATATCACACCAGAGATGAGCCTGAGGACTACAGAGGCTAGTCCAGGCACGAGTGCTGGGGACTGGGTTAGAGTGGAGAAGTGGAGCAAGCCCCCTACACATGAGCATACTTTGAGGAGAGCAGAAGCAGAGGCAGGGAGCAGAAGCTTCTGGGGAAAGGTTGGGACAGTTTGTTTGGACACTACTAAAGTTAGCTGTCCAAAGTGGGCTGAACTCCTGCAAGGGAGCCCTCTTGGGTAGTGTGAGTTGCAAGGACTGAAATTAATTTCAGTCAGTGTATTGAAAACCATAGACTCCAATTCTAGCTGATACTAGAGCCTGTCAAGAATTTACTCTGTACAACTCCCTACCAGAGGTCTCAAAAATGCTGATAAGGTGTAGGATGCTGCAGGGCAGCTGCACCATCTCAGCATTAGACTTCCTTTTTTTTTTTTGTCTGTGTATAAAAACTGGCCTTCTTTCCAGGGCATGCCTT
>VZTN01016461.1:0-39045 GCA_013400515.1 Erpornis zantholeuca
TTATTTAATAAAGAGCTGAATACCAATAAAGGCTTTGGCCATGCTCATTTCAATATGTCAGCAAAGACCACGTGATGAAGACCCAAAGATCTGGCATGTCAGCGAGAATGGAACCTGCACAGGCGCAATGGAACATGTCAAGTCAGCCAAAATAGGATCCATAAAAACCTAGCTGGAATTGCATTTGGTGTGTGTTGGTTGGAGCGGGGACTCCCCATGCACCCAGCTTGGCCTGATCACCCAATGCTGTTTGCTTGCTTGTGTTTTATCACGAACACATAACAAAACTTTGATTGAAAGCTATTTCGGCTGACTTAGTCTGAAATAATTTACAACGCTTGTAAGAGCAACTGTTGAACTAGGACCTTTCCAATGCTCAATCTCACTGGGAAGGGGACCTCGACCCCGTTCCCCTTCCTGGAGGGTGTGTCTCCCAGCTGCATGCGGCAGCTGTTTGTGGGAGCCTTGCTGCTGCTGCTGCTGCTGCTGCTGCTGCTGCTGCTGCTGCTGCTTCGGTTTTCTCCCTACACTTTAACCTGATACCCTGTCTCTGCCTGATCTCCCCATGGCTCCTGCTACAGCTGCGGAGTTACTGCTACATTTTTATTTGCCACCCCAGGTGTGCCCACCTCTTGTGTTCCAGCTGCTGCTCCGGGGTTCCTGNTCCATTTCTGCCTTCCTTGGCAGACACCTGTTTTTCAAACCAAAACACATAATCAAAAACTGTTTCAGAGTGAATTTTGCAACACCTGTTGGCAGTGCGGAGCCAGAACCAGTCAGGGCTAGAGGGTGCCGTTTTTGGTACTTGGGGATACTGTTTCTCCTTCCCCTTCTTCCCCTCCTCTCCTCATCCACCCGCTCAGAAACAGCAGCATCCACACCTTTTTCCTTTGCTCTGGGGGAGTCCATAAGATTTAGCAACTTTATATCTAGTGATTATTTACTGTTATTTTTTCCCTGTTGCTGTTTCATTTTTTAGTAAACTGTTACTTTTTCACTTATATCTACTCATATTTCTCTCCTTATTGATAGAAAGGTTAAAAGGCTAAAACTAAAGGGGAGGTAACACTCTTCAAGTGGTTTTCTATTCCTTGATGATCTCCTCTATGCCCAGAAATGGTTGCTGTAGCTTTTAGGTGGGTCCGGAGCGGGTGTGGGGGAGATGGGGAGCCTTGGTGCTCTTCTTTGGGCTCTTTCAAAGCCTCACTCCTGGGGCATTTGTTGTGCTGTGTGAACTGGGTTTATATTTTGCTTAGCTGACTTAGTTTTTGTTAGCTTAGGCAAGGTTTTCTTCCCTTTCACTGGCCTTAGAGACTGCAGCAGCAATCCTTTGGCGGCCTTTTTGCAAAGTGAACTGTTTGGTTTGGTTTTAGTCTGAGATCAGAGACAACAATTGATGATACATGAATCAGGGACTGGCAAGATGGCAAGGGGCCGCTTCATTTTGGCCTCAGACAACAGCCTAGCCAACAAGAGAAAGGACACCAAATCCAACAGCTTCATCTGCTGTGAAAAGGGGACCCATGCCAGAGATTCACCAGGTTCACGTCTGTTTTGCCCCTGCTGCTGCATGAACCCTTTGGGTTTTTTCTTCCCTGAGACAGGAACCAGCACCATTTTTTCCCCTCCCTAACAAGTTCTGGCTGTTGTGGTTTTTTTCTTTCCCTGGCATTTTGGGTTTTTTTTGTCCCAGTGTGTGTGGGGGAGGGAGTAAAGTCTGACAGTTCAATATCTAGCATTTATTCACCCTTTTCTGCCTTCTTTTTTCACTCTGTTTGTCAGTAAATGATTGTTTGGTTTCGGTTTTTTTTTCACTTTTATCTACTAGTATTCGTTTTCTTGGCAGAAAGGGATTGTTGGAACTATCTTTTAAAAGAGAAAATACTCATTCCAGAGTGTTTTGCCTCCTAAACTTGTGTCTAAACTGGGTCAGTAAATGATTTTGGAGTGTTCTCCCCCTTAACTTGTCTTAAACCAAGACGTTCCCCCATTTCCTCTGACTAGATAAAGTAGAATGTAAAATTATGCTCATGTAAGTATAAAAGCTGTTATAAAATGCAAAAAGGAAAAAATAATTTAAAAAGAAGATTTAATAAGCCTGTTTTTAAGGTAGCTGAAAAACCTGAAAGGCTAATGTGGATAAACACAGTGAAAAAAGTAAAGAAAAAAGCCCTCTCTTGCTTCATGGAGGATGCTTCAGAACTGAAGGAAAAGACACTCAGAAGTGTGAAAGGCACCACCTCTTATATGCTCATTTTTCAAGATCTTACAGAAGTAAAGTTGGCAAGATTTTGAAAAGATAGAGCTGAGACTTCCTTTCCAAAAACCCGAGCTGGAATTCCTGTGCTTAAATGAATGCTGAAATGAATGTAGCCTAAATCCTTTGATAACCAACTAGATGTAGATTATATTTCTCCTAGATAAACACATTTTCTTTCTACAGGATCGTTTTGCTTTTGTTACCTTAAAATTTATAAATATGAATTTTCATTCAATCATGAGCTGTCCTTTCAGATTTTAGGATAAATATCTATCCAAAGAGTTGCATGTGAATCACTGTGCAGTAACACAGGAACCTCACTTATCTCTATAGATCTTTTGTCTATTCCCATCTCTTCCCTCTGATCTAGGTTTTTACTAGCAGAAGTAAAAGGAAGCTGTACCAGTACTAATGTGCTAGAAGTCAGCCTCTATTAAGTTACCTTATGGGTAGGTGAATTGCTGCATTTCTTTCCAAAAAATGAGGATTTTTGCCATGGGGAATCTAACATCTCACAACTATTTTTGTAGAGATACACTGGAGATGGCAGAAGGGATATGACTTTTTTGTCATAGTAATCAACTTGGTCATGAAAAAATTCATACAAAGAAGTTAGGCATTAAAGCTCGGCATAGAACATGGCAGGCATGCAGCTATGCAGCTTTCAAATTCCATTCTTTAACCACAACAGGTTCTGTGGAAAAGTAATTTATTTGAACTATGCATGAGGTAGCACAATCTAGCCACAAGTACATTGGCATTTCAATAAAATCCTCTAGAATAACTTCTTTTTAGTGTAATTCAGTAGAAAAACTGAGTCTTCATTCTACCCTGTATTGAATAGTGAATACCTTTTGTGATAGAGAGTACTATACATTTAGGACACTCCTCTGTTTAAAATAGGGACTAAACACATTTAGGCAGAATTTCAAAGGTGGTAAAGCTTGCTAAACCCACCAATACTGAGCTTCCTAGAGGTCTGCTTAAAGACACATGCTAAATACATAGTATATTACTTTAATACGTAATTTACATTCATGAATCATGTATTTGGAACCACCTTATCCTATATTTTCACCTTAATATGTGTTTATATTCTAACATCACTTCCACTAAAAAGACACCAAAAGAAAACAAGCTTTTCTGACATTTCTGGATCAATCTTTCTGAAATTTTGTTCTGCCTCTTTCTCACAGCGTAGATTACTCTGAATTTGAGGGATACTTTTCATATTTTACAATATGCTGTTAAAAGATTGGTAATGGAACAGGCATACTTCAAATGGGGCTGATTTTTTGTAGCCAAGGTACCAGTGCAAGACTGGCCTATGTGAAGACAGCTGGAATAAAAATTAAGAAAAATAGAAAAAAAACCCAATATCATAATTTTTAAAATCAATTTATTTAAAAAAATAATTATTTAGATCATCATATTGTCTGCAAATCTACTCTGACACATTTTTTGCTCATCTAGTCTTATATTCCATCTATGTTGAAGACATAATGGAGTGTTTGGTTTTTTAAAGAAAGCAGCAGTTATGGAAGGAGATATCTTGGATTCTTAGAGAGTAAGGCTGAAGTGTCCATGTTACTTTAGCCTCAAAACCAAACAATGTAATTTTTGTATTCCTTTTCATTTACCAAGTTCATAGCTAAATTGTCATCATTATTGATTTCTGTTTTGTTACTCTTCAAAGGGTAAGTCCATCATCAAGGTCATGCAAATCAAAGTATGAAACAATATATTATTTTTACTATCACCCAGTAAAGGTAAAAGGATTATTAGGATGTATTTATGCTGTACAGAGACGTTATTACCTAGTGATTTTCACCCATAACAGAACAGGTATGATGGAAAGATTAACTCCCTCAGTACATTATTTCAGCATTTCTACTGAGATTTGTTAATAACCTAGGGCAAACCATGACATTTCAAATGTTTACCCTGGCTACTCTGTATAATCTATTGAGTAACATATTAGTTTATGAAGAATTTTTCAACTTTTCATTAGCTAGTGAAGGCTAGAATATAAAAGTGCTGATTTTTTTCAAAATCAATATTTATTTATAGAGAGTTGCATAAATGTAACTTTAAAAATCAACATGTATATACAAAGTACAAATTTATACCATGTGTTCTTTAGTTTACTCATTTCCTTAACAAGCACCACAACTTACATTCCACATTAAGTAATTAAATCCTTTCCAACTAACTTTCCTATATTTACTTTGACCTTTATACTTTTGTACTAAATTACCTTTAATATTCAATGGTCTAAATTTTCTTATTGTAGTTTCTTAATTTGGGCTTGATTCTGTCATAGCTTTTAACATAAAGAAGAGGCCTTTGGAGTCACAAACCAGGTTTATAATTATCTGCTTTTCCCTACCACTCCCAGCTGTTTGGTAACTGCGTGTCACAAATAAATTTTAATTGTACAATCTGGTATAGCACTGTAAGTGACAAGGTGAAGCCCAAAAAGTTAATTTTATAACACCTACATGATTGAGAACCTTAATACATAATCTCTGTTTCATTGTTTGCTGTTCTCTGGGGAAACTCTGTTCCTTTACAAAAGTCTTCCAAATACCAGTGTTCTGACCTTTAAACTCTTCAAAGCCATCATGGATTTCTCCCTGTTTGAACTCTTCCACACAAGGAACTACTGAGCTTTCTTCAGAATCATTAATAATTCTGAACAAAAAAGTCTTCATATTTTTAAAGTTACAGATTATCTTCAGTACACAATAATACTGTGTTATTATTTCTCCCTAACCTTGGAAAAACCTTCAGAACCATAATTTCAGTAGGCTTAGCTGAGCCTGATGGCAGAAACGCTCTGAGGCAAGTAAATACTAGATAGCTTAGAACTAGTGTACACCCTCAGTTTTTCTATTTTATCTATTTAAATATACTCACACTGAGGATAATTATAATGTCTTAAAAACAAAACAGCCTAACTCTGCTATTATGCTATTCCACTTCAGAAAAGTACTTAAGTCCATTACAATAAAAAATGGCCTTTTATGCATTAAACTCACTCTTTTTCTTGTAAATGTAAAAGTGCAATAAACTAAGCTCCATTGGATAGCTCTTTGATCTCTCAAGTGGTTTGTCTATTTGTAACTTTGAAGCCTATCTACAGTGACAAGAGATCTAGCCCTTTTTCAAAGGCAATCATACATAGAACACACAAATGAACATTGCTTATAACACCCATGTTTGTAATTTAAGTTTGATATCCCTGCGCACTTTTATCCATATTGAAGGTCCTTTGTGAGATCGCCTATTTACTTTGCTCAAGTTTCTACAAATTGAGTTTTATTTTAGACCTTGCTTTCCTTCATATGAGGAACGGTACCTTGTTGAACTTCAGGTACTCATACAACATTTCATTCTGCAGTTTTTGCTTGAAGCAGACAGGGCTGAGCAATATCCAAAATCTAACACAGCTTTAGATACTGCTTACCATGCTCTTCACTTGGGAAAACTGAACTCTACCGAATTAAGCAGTCCCAAACAAAGCAATCAGTGGGATTATGTCGTGTAGCAGACTCATAAGCAATATTCACAATCTCTCTTATAGTGTGTCAGTTCTTGCAAAGATCAGAATCTATGTAAGGGGGGCTGTAGAGAGCAGGCAAGGGCATGAAAGAAGACTTGAAAGAAGGGGTTAATTTTGAAGTGAGGGCTTAAAAAAGCCAAAAAGGCTTATCATCCTGTGGAGCAGCCCAGTGGTCTCCATATGTAACCATTGTTAAACTATGTATTAAAAACTAGGCAATTTTTGCCTTAATTTATTAAGCTCTTTATAGAAATCCAGATTGCAGAAGTTAGCATAACTTGATTTTGGACAAGGCGATACTGCTTATATTTTCCATACAGCCTCACAGCATATTTTCCAAATGCAACTGATATGATAATGATGATAGAATATAATTCTGTGTGTGTGATTTATGTTTTTTTTTTCTTGTTCTTCGGTCATTCTCTGTTTTGGGCATTTATTCTTAGCCATGTCTCTATGTCTTGCTGTTCACGAAGCAGCTGGTGGTGATGAATAACAATGCTGCATTACGTTCTTGGAAGAGGCATAGCTCTGTACTAGTCATCTGCACAGAAATCTCATTGTAAATATCATTTAAGCAAGCAATAGATGTCTTAGTGTAACTGGACTATCAGAGTCGCATGCAGATTTTGTTCCCCCCACCCTGAATATGGCTCTTTTAATCTGTACTGAGACAAATATATCTTCAAGTATCAGTGTAATTGCCTGTTAATTTTCTTCTCCTCCTCTTACATTCATTCTGTCCATGTGTATGCTGTTCGATTCCTCATCCCTTTCCCATCACAAAAATACTTTCCTGAAAGATTTTTGCAATGAACACATTTTTCTTGATAATCTTAGAACATCTACAGAAAGTATTTGTTAATTTTTTTAAAGAAAGTAGCCATTACTGAGACTCCCATACACATATTTTGCAGGCATGAAACAGTAGTAGAGCATAATCCATCATTATAGAGCTTAAAAACATGTCACTGTAGCACATATTTACAAACGTTTGGCCTCAAATACAGACTAGTCCTGGGGGCAATTCCCTTCTCTTCAGAGCTTTGCCTCTCATGCTTATTCTCAAAGGCAGTAATTGGAAGACAATAGTTCATAATACAGAAACACAAAAAAATCATTTAGCTATGACTGGTGTAGAATAATCTTTGGACATTGGCTTGTTTAGATTGTTTCAGAAGTACTTTCAGGAAACACCAGGCAGGTTAATTTCAGTTAACAGTTAATTTCCTTTTCCAGCTAGAAACCTGGCTCTATCTTTTATGTGCTTCTTCTGGGGGTGATAATTCTTCATATTGGAACTTAAGGAGCTGGGTCCTTGAGTCACATAAAAGAGAACCCCCAAAAGGTGACATAACTTAAAATTCCTAGTCTATGATACAAAATTTCACCCTTGTATCCCAGCATGAATTTCTTTCTTACAACAAAACATCCCTAGCTTTCCAATACTGAACAGCCTTCTTCCCCCCTCCCCCCCCATAAATTCAAAACACAGCTTTGCAATTTAAGGTCATTCTTTTTCTGGAAGCATTCATCAGGATTTCATGGTGACTAGTAGCAGTGCTGGATATTTAGCTTAGCAAGATAGCAAATTCCAGTAGCGTAAGTCAGATCTGTATTCATGAGACGAAGTTACTCCGCAAAAGAAGAGGAGGATGAGTTTGTCCCTGATATTTCTGTAACCTTGATTCTTAGTCTACCTTAAGTCATCGAGAGATGGGGAAAGGTATTTTCTTGTTTATTATATAAATTCTTAAACCAAATAAAATATCATTTTCCCATTTTTAGGTACAGGGAACTCACAGCATGTGAATTAGAAGGTTGATACAACTTATGCTTACAGAGAAAGATAGCCAGTGTTTTTTTAACTGGGCAGGCTTCTTTTACTAACTCAGTTTTATTATTAGTTTACATGTGTTATCTACAAGATGATATAAAGTATTTACTTGTTAATTATTTTGGGCATTTGAGTATTATTTCTAACAGATTCATACATTCACAGGGTAGTTTGATCCTTGTCACACAACACAAATATAAGCATTACATATTTTGTTAGATGTAAAGATGTGTTTTTCAAGCACAGACCAAGCAAAAAGCAGAGAATATTATTATTTAAGTTATTCAAAGTACAACCATCACCATTTGATGGGTCTTACATACATCTATTGTCATTATGCTGCAAACAGGAGTGCTAAGGATTTTTTCCCATGGTTTTGCCTGAAAGCAGGATAGGGGAAAAAACCCCAACCAAAATTACTGGCTCAACTTATGGTCAGTCTGCTTATTTTTTTAGGATGCCTGAAAGTGGACTGCTATGTGCAGTCAGTAACGGCTGTTAAGGGACACATTTACAGTAACTTTCATTTAGTAGCTTGGAACAAGAGCAAATTGCCTGAGAAGGGAGAAAATTCTTCATAGTAATATTTCAGTGGCTTTAATCACAAATTAAAATAGTTTGTAAAGTTTTTCTAAATATGATTTTCAGAAAAGTCTTCTTTTTAAATATATGTCTAATGCTACGATTTCAAGTGAGATTATTTTTGGGCACAATGGTAACCAGTGAGTCTTGTAATTGTTAGCCAGAAAGTTACAAAAAAGGAACTGAAGGAAGAAGCCCTAAGAAGTTAAGCTTATTGAAATCTATGGAGATTTGTGCTCAAAACCCAAAGAGAACTTGTGAGAGCAGAAAATCTCTATAGAAAATTGATCTCTAGTTTTCAAATATTTGGCCTTACTTTCAAAAATAATTTCTGCTACCTACTGATTACGTCAAGCAGTGAGAACATCAGAATAAGTTCATCAATACTACTCCAATTTACTTCATCCTTGATTTGGATTTTCTTATGGGGTTGACAGGCCCCAAGTGCACTGCATTGGGTTTCTCTGATATCCGATGGAGAAAAACTACGGTGAGAAAGTATACATATTATAAATGTAAATATTACCATTGACTTAGTCTGTAATACTCACACAGCTAAAAAAATAAAGAGCCCAACATCCATTCTATAGAGGAAGTAATTAAAATGTCAATTAAGCAAAGAACCTCTGAAACTTAGTTTTCTGTACACTTTTCCCTTAAAATGCCTATATGGAAATTGGGTATATTTCAAACACGCATATGGAAAGCCATTGAAAAGTTCCTAGCTTATTAGGGACTTAACTATTTTATATCACATTTCTTTTTTAAAGTGAATGTGGATTCTGAGAGCCTGCGTATTTTTTTCATGGCTACATAAACCTCCATGAGTTTCTTGTCATGGTTCATTTTCAGTACATTGCCATTTTTGTATTTTTTACTTCATCTCTATTAATTTACAATTCCTTGACATATAGGAGATATTTTTCCTTTTTTACTTTATTGATTGACAATATCTAACATTAAAAAAAAATTTAAAAGACAATTTTTTCCAAACTCTTTGCTTAACCAAGACCAGCAATCTACCTGGTCTCCTGAATTCATAAAGATATGTAAAATCTTTAGTGAATAGTTTTATGAAATTACAATTGAGATTGATCAATAATAATGGTTGATCTGATTATTAAGGTACTTTCTGCTGCAAGTGTACTTTAATTCAAAAACTTACTGATCTGTTATGGGTATATGAAACCATTTTCTAACTTGTATTTTGCTTTGAAGTGTTGAAGTCTTAGGGCTTATTAACCCTAAGAAAATGGATTTTTTTAAAATTAATAGTTAGGTGGTATCTCCACTGATGCCTTAAATGGCTACCTAGAAACAGACACTAGACAGGAATAAAGGAAAAAAGGTGATATTTATTTGAAAGGCCTTCAGATGTATACTCTGGGGTCCAGCGGGTCCTCAGTGGATTCCAAAATGGACGAGAGGTCACGAGTGCTTCACACTTTTATATCAGCATAAATTCACCAACCAGAACTCAGCCAATGATGTAATTTCCCCTAGCTTGCCCCCCTCTCCCCAAGGTGATGGTTTACAGTTTTTCATACTAGGACAGTCTGGGTGTCCTTGGAGAGCAACCTGGAGAGGTTTTGTTATGTGTATATTAGTATACGAGAACAGCACTTAACGAGCTACAGGAAACTTCAGCAGTACAGGATTTGAAAAATATAAAAGTTAAAACCTAAGGCATCACCACATTTTTATTTAATGTCTCTATATTTTTATCTTTAGATAGAAATGACTGCATAAAAAGGAGACAGATTAGCTATGGCTCATGGTTTGTGGATTATAAAGAAAAAGAAGGACCTGCCTGTAATAAAGTACAGCTGGACTCTCATTGTCTGATTAGGAGAGAAGTATGTTAAGTATATTTAATCCTTGAGTCATTTTTGCAAAACAATTCAGCCCTCCCCTTCAAATACCCTCAAATTTAATATCACTAGTCCAAGGTAGGAGTTCAACTTTACAAATAACTTGATTCCATTCTAACAAAAGTATTTTGGCTCTATTTTTAAAGCATAACAATTTTTAACATCTATAATTCTCTACTGCTACCCCCTCCTCCCTCTTCTTTTACTTCTCATTGTCCCTTAACACATGTGCTAACTTTTTACTCATGACAGTTCTTTCTTTCAAAAAAACCCACAGACCTTTTTCTTTAAATTTAGTGTTTGCATATATTGTCACCATGACTAAGTCTAACCAGTGTTCCTTCAAGGAGAAGGAAAAAAAGTTTTGTTTTCAAAAGATTTCACCAAATAAATTAAATTGTTGTGCTTGAAGGACTATCACAATGTTGACTAAGTGCTTACACAGCTACTTATTGTAAAGTTGATGGGAAGTTCTGAAGACAGAATTGGCAGATATCTAGCTAAAATTAAATGAAAATTAAATTCTTGATCCAGTTAAACTCTTGCTAAAATTAAACTTGACAAAATAACCACATGTCTTAGTTTGAAAGACAGGTGTCTGCTAAGGAAAGCAGGAGCCTCCCTTGGAATAGAAGACGTAACCCCCTTTCCCTCTGAATTATTGTAAGTTTGAAATTAAGGGCTTTCAGGCAAAGATATGAGGAGTAGGAATAACAGTTCTTTACTAGATATATATATAACAAGGCAAACAAGCGGCAGTAACTGTGGCAGTGACACCAGACAGAGCAGAGCCCAGTGCAGCCTCTCTGGGCTCTCAGGCCCTTTCCCCTGTGCTGCAGTGCCGCTCACGGCCGGCAGGGGCGCTGGCGGCTCCCGGTGAGCAGGGCGGGTGCGCTGTTCCCCCGCGCCGGCAGGGGGCGCTCGGAGTGAGCTGGGCCCTCAGGCGGTGATGGCGGAGGAGAAGCTGCTGCACAAACCCCTGGGGCAGAGGGGAAGGATCCTCAGGAACGGGAGGCTGGAGCGGAGAGATGGACGCAAATCCCGGGTCGTATTAAAGTCCAGAGCTGCAGCAGGACCTCGTGACATCTTGGCAGGCAGGGGTACCGCGGCTACAGTGCAGCAAAAAGCTTGCAGCAGCAGCAGCAGCAGCAGCAGCAGCAGAAACAGCAGAAGCAGCAGCAGAAGCAGCAGAGCAGCAGCGGGCAGAGCAGCCTCTCTCTCCTCCCGATGCCAGAGAACTGGAGCCGGGTGTACCTTGCTCCCCCTTGCCAGGTCTAATCTCGTGCCAGTTCCAATTTCAGCCCAATGAGAAAACTCCAGGCAAAAAGAGGGCAGCTAGCCGGACCCTCCCCCTGTGGCCAGGTCCCTTTGTTTCTCTTAAGTACCCAGCAATTTGTTCCTTAGCAACAAAACATGGGGAAAAATTCCTTTAAGAGGGAGAGAAGAAAGATAGAACGGGGAACTTTTAAAACCCCAACACCACAGCAAAGGCAACAAAAACTTAGTATAAGGCTTCTTCTCTCTACAGAAAGAGAACTAGTATCCCATTATTATAAGAAATCATGTCTTATGATTTTGAGTTTCCAGTGTTAGTCTACAAGATTCTATGTTATAGGTCCAAGTTTCATTTCAGGGATTACTGCTTTTTCATGTCTTACAGAGGTAATCACACAGTGCACTGTATTTTGTGTTACCTCTATTTGTTCTCCATACAAAAGAGAAAAAGCACATTCCCATATCTCATCTTTTGCTATTTGAGGAGGAAAGTTCAGGTCTACCTGTCGAAACAGGTAAGCATTACACTTCCAATTAACCACAAATTAGACAAAATAACAAAACCCAAAAAATAAGTAGCAAAGTAATTGCTTCCTTTCATTGTGAGGCTGGTTAAGTTATTTATCCATTCAAAGATTTTTAATCTTTACATAGGGTATTTGTATCTGCCTCATAGAAGCACTAATATTTACAGAAAGGGGTTACTATTTTCTAACTCTAAATGTACAATTTATTTAGTGGTGGGTCTGAACAAAGCCATAGCTTCTCAAAACCACTTGATATATTTTATCCCCATGGCTTGGTTTGGAAGATTAGTGTAATGAAGGCAGGTTAGGGTAATGAAGGCAGAAACTCCCCTTGAAATGGAAAATATAAACCTCCCTCTCCAAATTATTATAGTTTTGAGAATAAAGAGCTCTTGGGCAAAGATATGGGAGCAGGAATAACAGTTCTTTACTAGTTAATAATAAAATGCGGTAATACAAACAAAACACTGTCAGAGTCAGAATATGATCTGACATCCTGTTAATTGGGGTGTTTGGTAACAGTCCAGTTAGGTGGTGGCTGCAGTCCTGAAGTGACAGATGGTGGCTCGGTTGAAGCAGAGGTCTGGTAGAAAAAGGTGCAGTTTTCTCCTGGAAGTCCAATGCTGATAGAAAGGGCCTGGTTTTCCTCTGTGGGTTCAGTGGAAAAGAAAGGCTGCTTGTGTTGTTTCAAATCCCAGGCTTTATCCAGACAGGAATGCTTGGCTCCTCCCCCTCGGTGGAGCTTCTCACACTGGGATGATAACATGTTATCAGTCATGCAGCCAGGCTCAATAGCCAATTAACGGAAGATAATCCCTCTGGGCGAAGATGGGTGTGGAAGAGATAAGGAAACTGCCCCCTCCCGGGTTAAACAGATGGTGATAGAACAGTTACACCCTACATTCCCACGACACCCCGGAAGGAAGGTGCATGCACGTCAGTTACTTGAAGCAATACTCATTGGTTAAAATATTCACTCAGTCTCTGCAATTATTAGAATATCCACTGGTATAAATTTATGTCATTACTTATTTCCTCATGAAGAACAGTGAATAGAAGACTAATACAGACTGCAATTGAAAGATTCCAAGTGATGTATTGTTGAAGCATGGATAAACAAGACCATTTAGGTTCAGTTCACAGTAGAGACACTCCACTCTCAAAACAGATTTTTCAAATACCTGCGGGAAGTTTGACTTCTAGAACATACACAAATGTATCAACTCACATGTTTCCCAGTCTCCCTAAGACTTCACCTTTACTCAAGTTCAATATTTAGTATCCATTCAGATCTATCTACATGCAAGCTCTGTTTCCAAAATCTAGCTTGCTGTAGAAGCACATATCACTCTTAGAAGCATGTTTGTCTGTGATAGATTTCTCGTTTTTCACCAAACCACCTGTACCACTCTGCCACTCTAAAACTTAACCACCATCCCCAGGTGACCTGAACCTCCACACAGCACGTAACTTCTCTACAAGTCATATAGCCTGAATACTTTGCAGAAATCCAAGTTCTCTGCAAGATCTTGAAAGCCCACCTAACTACAGGTTAATTTATTTGATACTAGTGTATAGCTGTATAATAGAAATGTTTAGTGGATTAATGTACAAGACACTATGGTCTATCTATTTCATACAGGCAAGTATTTTGCATGTGCATGCAGAAGTTTTAAAAGGAACTGTGTTCATACATTTCTGCTCTTTCTGAATAATAATGTTCCAGTAAAGGAAGAAACCTCCAATTAAGAAAGAAACTTGAAACAAGAAATCCTTGATAGGATTTTCCTGGTACAAGTATGTTGTAATGCTTTACTTAACAGTGTATTTCACTTTTGATTACTCTTAGTGTTGCTGTGATGTTGCACAATGAGACATGATAAGCAGTTTCTCATCCAAAAACAATTGTTCAAGTTATTGATGAATTTTTCTACTGTGCAGTCCAGAGCAATTAAGGAACAGGCTCTCAACTGCTCCAGTAGTTGTCAGTCTCTTGCAAAGAGCTAACAAAAGCTGATTAAGTTACCAGGAAGAACTGCCAACTTTTAATTGTCCTCTAATATTTAGGATGGGTATTTGGAAGATCAATTACACCTGAACTACTATCCTGGAAATAAATACACATTGCTGGTTCAATTTTCATGTATTCTAAACCAAAAGAGAAATTTCTTTGTTCTGAGTAAGCTCTTCCTCTATCTATGTATCCCTTTTCTGGGGAACAACTCCAGTCAGCAGGTAATAAAAAAAAGTAAAAATAAATAAGACAAAAATCCCTGGATACTACAGAAATGATAACAGCTAGATACTTGCAGAAGCAGTTGTTATTCAGGGTAGTCATATTCCAAAAGGTAGGAAATAATAGAAAGTTACAAAAATGGATTTGAAATACATCTCTCTCTTTCTAAGAAAGGTTGGGAGCCATGGGGAGTTGATCCAGAGAGCCTACTTGCTAAGGGAACACCAGCTACAAGTTGATACTTTCTTGGAATTTTGTTTGTTTGTTTCAGTATCTTGTTTTTTGCTAGCTGTCATTCAGGATCAGACTGAAGTAGCGCCAAGAGAAAAGCTTGGAAGCGCTGCTCATGCATTTTACCTATCAGGGGAATTAGATCAAATTATTGATGACTACAAACCTGTAGTAGACCATTTAATTTACTAATGTGAACTATATGTGACAATGCTAACTTCCTGTCCAAGTCCCATCTTTCTACAATGTAGAACTTCATGAACTGTGATTTAAAGGTTAAACTGTCAGCTTTCTCACAAGGAACAAAAGGATTAAAAAAAAATCTGGTTTCAATGAGCTCTCTTTACCTCATAGATTTAACCTCTTTACTATTTCTACAGAGAAGGAAGGGAAAAGTGGAACATTATTTCTTCAGATATGGGACTTTGTATTTTTTATTTCATGTAACTAGATGACAGATTTGGAATAAAAATCCCTTCTGACTAATCCACAAAAAAACCAAGAATGAGCTTGAACTGATGTTGATATAAAATATCTCAACTTTCCCTTATAGATGTCAAGGTCTCAGGAAGAGGACTGTTCTTGATGTTTGAATACTTGATATAAAAGAAGGTGTTGCAAATCTATCCCTGCTCCCCTGCCTCTGCTTCAAGTGATAGATTAGTCAGCTAGACACTAGAAATTAAGTTCTATAGGAGGTTATAAACAGTAACAGCATGGATCATCATCAGGATGCTTAGGGAATTTGGAACTCAAAAATTCTACAGCTGGAAGCACTTACAAAATTGGAGAACTCAAGTGATGTTATAAGTCATCAGATACACCACTCCATGTAGTGCATGTGAGTTATCAGATGTACAAGTGTCTAACTTATACAGAACTGCAATCAGACCTAATTCAAATTACTGAGCTGTACCTTGATGTGGTTAGAGTCTTTCAGAATCAAGTCATCCAGAAAGTTAATTGAACAGACTCTATAGAGTCAATCTCTTGAGACTGAAAATTTCCTTCCTGTACATCACTGAACATGCCTTACTTTATATTTAATTTCTTTCAAAACAGTTTTCTTTATAGAACATTGAGATCGATGCATTAAAATTGCTATAATTTTGCCACTTCAATCATCCTCTTTTATTCATATTTCTGAGAAATACTATTATAGTGTGCTTCAGTACAGCTGGCTTGAAAACAAATTTCCTGTCTCTGATATGATAGTAAGATTTTAAATGTCTTTCCTTCAAGTTTTTGTCCCTGACAAAAATGTTCAACTACAAGTTGAATGAAACAAGTTATGCATTTTCATTGACAATTGTCCTGGGTTGAAGTATATTCTGTTACCATCTTCATGAGCTGTTGGAACAGCTGGTGTTTTCCTTGCCTTTCCTTTCCTTTCCTTTCCATGGCTATCTGCTGTTAATGGCCCATCAGTGCCTTATCTCATGACTCACCATCCCATTGTGAGATGCTCCGCCCAGAGGGAGGAACCAACTATTCCATCATGGATATAAACTGAAATCCTGAACACCACAGCAGCACTTGCCTACTGGACTCCCAGAGGGAAAGAGCTACGGCTGGACTTCCAGACCTTTCTTTCTACAGGATCACCGCGTCAACAGAACTGCTTTGCTTGGATTGCCTCCACCATTAGAGTGTCAGGTTGTATTTCTGACTTTGTTAGTATCCTTGTATTACTGCATTTATTTCTTTCTTTCTTTTAATTTTCTTCTATTAAATTATAATTCTGACTTGTGATCTCCCACTGGTTTGATTTCAAACTAGTACAACAATTTTTCAAAAAGTGTGAATACTTTATTTTTATCTTTTATTCAAAGCTTATAAAATTAGATTTAGACTTAACTTCAGATTTTGACTACTTCCTGCAGAGTATAAGGGAAAATTTTATATTCAAGAATATGGAAAGAAAAAAGTTCAAACCCCCTCCCACCAAAAAAATCAATCCCTGTAATATTCATAAATTCATCTGCTTTATTCTTTTACTTGATCATATTTGTGCTTTAAGATTATTCTTTAGTGAACAAATACATTAATGACTTTTTCTGCTATTCAGAGATATTTTTTTTCTGCCATTAGAAAAGCCGAATTTTCTTTGCTATAGAGAATTTTCTGATTTATTAATGGTGTCAATTAAGATCAGAACTTGGTAAACTGTCATGGTTTGACACTGGCCAAACACCAGGCACCCATGAAAGTCATTCACTCACCCTCCCCTGCTACAGCTGAGCTGAGGAGAGAAAAATTTACTGAAGGCTTCATGTCACGTTGAGACGGACTTGACAAACATGAATCACACCAACATCTTCAGGGAAAAAGCTTGTCTTTAATATCACGTAGTCTCTTTTATACAGTTTCTTAATGTTTACATAAGGCACAACAGACTTGATTTAACCAGTCTCTACACACCACTAACTGAACACGTGATAAGAACACAGCATGTTTTTGTAACTCTTAATTCTGCTATGCCTCTTTCCCATAGTCCTTCTCTATCCGAAGTAACAGACCTAAGCCATGATTTTACAAAGGAAACAAGGCCTTGTTTTATAAGGTTTTGCCTAAATGCCACGGCTTCATGAGTTGAGATATGGACTGGGAGAAAACACTCCAAGGGCAAAACATGCTTAACTTCAAGATATAAAGTGAATTTATTACTAACAAGATCAGAGCAGGAAAATGAGAAGTCAAATAAATCCTTTTTTCCCCCAATCCTTCCCACTTTCCTGCTGACAGCTCAGGGAGGCAGCGAGTGGGGTTTTGGTTAGTTCATCACCTGAGGTTTTCTCCCATGTGGCTCAGGGAGAGGAGTCCTTCCCCTGTGAGGCTGTGAGGTCCCTTCCCATGGGAGACAGTTCTCTGTGAACTTCTCCAACATGGCTCCAATCTCACAAGCAGCAGTCCTCCCAAAACTGCTGGGGCGTGGGTCACTCTCCCACAGGGTGCAGTCCTCCAAGGACAGGCTGCTCCAGCCTGGGAGCAGGGGCCCTCTCTCCATGGATCACAGCCTCCTCCAGGCGTCCACCTGCTCTGGCGTGGGCACCTTCCCCGTGGGATGCAGGTGAATCTCTGCATCCCCTGTGGATCCCCATGGGCTGCAGGGGCACAGCTGCTTCACCATGGTCATCACCACGGCCTGCAGAGGAATCTCAGCTCCGGCACCTGGAGCACCTCCTCCCCCTCCTTCTCCACTGACCTTGGTGTTTCCATATAGTTTCCCTTACATGTTCTTACTCCTACTCTGGCTGGAAAATACAACTGCCCCCCACTTTTTGTTTTTATTTCTTCTTGAATATGTTATCACAGAGGCGTTGCCATCATGTCTAATTGGTGCAGCCTTGGCCAGCAGCATGTCCATCTTCAGAGCCATCAGCGGTCGACTCTGCCAGACATGATGGAAGCTTCCAGCATCTTCTCACAGAAGCCACCTCTGTGGCCCCCCCACTACCATAAACCAGGCCATGCAAAACCAACACAATTGTGTTGATCAAATAAATGTTTAGATACCTTCACTTTAATGAAGTCTGTTGGGAAGGATGACAGATATGTAGGTTTGGCAGAAAGATCTCTGAAAGTAGGAATTGAGAATGAAATAGAGATGAAAGCAAGTTTTGATATAGAAGAATAATAAATGTCTAAAGTAAGGAGTGCTGAGCCAGTCTTACTGGACAACTAAGAAAGCAAAGGTTATGTCAAGTTGGAAAGAGGTATTGTAACTTAGAAGAAAGGATAAACTGAAAACAAAGGGATGTTTTTACCAAGCAGAAAGATACCACAGCAAACAAGACATGTTGATCTGGCAAGAAGAAAAATGTCTGAGGATTTTCCACTGCAAGCTTAAGCTGTAACATACTTTTGTGATTGGATAGTAATGAGTATAATATGGTAATGATAGTAGTTATGATAGGCTATAGGCAAATGTAAAGGTATTGTGCATGATGTTGATTGGTTGTTATATATGAAGATACTCAGCTAAGAAAAGTATATAGTACTTTGTAACTTGGACAGAATTTGGCTTCAGGGCTGCCTACAAGCTGGAGCTGGCAGCTGTAGGTGTGGCTCTGTCACCCAAGACCCGTGACTGCTGTAACATCTTGGATGCAATAAACAGCTTTTTAGAGAGCCACCTGGAGTCCCACATCTCTCGTTTTAGGCTCTTACAAAAGTAAAACATAAAGGAAAGAGTCTTTTCTAACAATAGGAGACAACTACCTCTAACACATTTGCAAGAAGTGTTCAAAGTATAAATCAAGTTAAATATATGCATATATATAAATTGTTGTTAAATACGTAGTGTTTATTTTTTTTTCCTACTTTTCAAAACAACCCCCTTAATATACCACAAAATAGATAAAACTATTAACTCTTTCAAAATTGCCACAAATCACTTCATTACACTTTCCAAATAATATATATTAGCTTCACATCTCATAAATTCACAGTTTCAGTCCTACTTGAGTACTGCAATTCAGAAATTGGAGGCTGTGTTTTGCTTTCATTCATTATTCAACACAATAATTCAGCAGATTAAACAAGTCATGAGGACATTAGAATAGTTCCACAGACGTGTAAATACATCCCTGCTTCTGAGAGCAACTGGAAGAGAGATGTCTGAAGGACAGTTTAAGAACTTCCCCCAGCTGTAGTGCAAGCTACTGAAAAATGGGAAGAACAAACTTCCTAGGTCTTTACACAGCCCTTACTCCATTTCTCTTTCAACAGTTTTTACAGGGCTTCCTTAAACTCACAGACTTCCATCCTAGTTGTATTGATTTTTCAGCAAGAGAGATAATGCTCACTCTTCATTAACTGTATTTCTGCTGCAGTCACATATTGCAAGACTGACTCGTGACTCAGAGGAGCTGGTAGCTACACAGAGTAGTCTGTGTAGACAGCAGTTAGGCACAAGGTCCACCTTACACTACTTTCAGCTATAGCCGCACCTTTTCTTGATGCTACTTGGGTCCATATTTGTCCTTCAGCTTTGCTTCATCTCTATTTACAGAAGTTACTACTGTAGTACTGCTCCCTAAGAAGCATCAAGCTGCTTTTGAGAGCAAACTTGCATAAGACTTCTTACTGATTCCGACAAGTACCTGGCACTGCAAGCAGCAGCCACCGTAACAGCAAATGAGTACTTCGTGTTGGCAAAACCACTCATTGACATTCCCATTTTCAGTCATTCCTCCCACACTACCCAGTGCAGTAGCAAGAGGAAGATATTTATTTCTGCTACACGTAATTTGATAAAGTATTTCAGTAATGAAACAGGAATTTTTAGATTGGCAGGTTTTATTACACTTACATTTTAGTCGTCTTTACTATTAATTTATACAGATAATTTCAGGGGCAATAACAAATATTAAGAACAGTACATGACAACAAATTTATGTATTACAGCATAAAAATAATATGATCCAAAGCTTTTACACTGTACCAGATTCCTAGTGCAGTAGCTACATGGGAAAAAAACCCAGCTACTGTGGGCTAGCAATAATGAAAAGCTAATATATGTAAGCTGTAACTGTGATGAAATGTTAGAGTGTATACTCCTCCTGCAACTATTTAGATTTAGAAAAGACTGGAAGACCATACCATTTTTCAAAAAGACCCCATGAGAATAACCAATTCACACTCCATGCAGAGAACAAGCAGTTCTGAGATGCAGCATGTTTAGCGACTCAAGTATAATGACTTCGAGTACTAGCTCATACGGATCTCTTCAGTATATCATTCACTCTGTAGCAATCTGCCTATCCATCTGTAAAGTAGATATGTCACTTAGTTCTCCTTTTGTCCTTCAGCCTCATTGGTTCATAATCTAAGTTTTGGAGAACCAATGAAAGTGTTTTTGAAGAACTCAAGAGACACTTTATATTAGTTGAAACATTACTTCACCTTATGCTTTAAGCAGCTTTCTGTCGTTTGTTGTCAGTGATCACATCGCTAATGTGGCTCATAACATTCATATGTTAAAGATGTACTAGGAAACAGTGGTTCTCACAAATTCCTTAAAGCTGGTTGGACTGTTCATTTTTTGTTCCTTATTTAAAGGTGTTTCAGCATAAAACATTTTTAACATACAAATTATTTTACAGCATTTTGTCTCCATAAAAAAGTGCTATACATCAGTCCTACATATAATAAAGTAACCCAATAGGCTGAATTTCCCATTTTTGAGTGAATTTTCACCAATTCCGCATGGATCCTTTTGAAGAAGCACCAAAATACTTGCTGGTGTATTTCACAGAGACTTGAGTAATAGAATAATGTGTAGGACTACTTTCCTTGAGCAATATTATAACTGATAATACCTAGAAAATAAACATTTGTAACATCCAGGTTGCAATTTAATAATTTCTCTCAGATCTTGTAAAGAGCCTTTTATCAAAGACATCATCTTCTACATGCAAAAATAGGCCTATTCAGGTCTTACACTGTTTTATATTTAATTAGTCATAGCCTTCTCCTGATGTCAGTGTGGGTGATTTGCCTTATTCAGGTACAAATTCTTTCTAGACAGAAGTAAGAGTAATAATATAGAGCAATTCCATCTAATTTTTTTAGATATTCTAATATTTTATTCTGTCTGATATCATGCTACATATTTGCCTACCTTGCAGAAATAGGATGATATCAGTCCAGTAACATTCCTTAGGTTATTATGGTATATTTTCAGTTTATCTGATTTTTTAAATAAATTATTATTTTCAGTTTTTGTAACTTCGACAATATAGAAATAAAATGAAACATCATTCTATGTCATAGTTAATGATTCATCTTTAAAATTGGTGATGATAATAAATCTACCCTCATCTTATTTACAGTAATGTAAATGTCATGTTAAAACAGTCATCAGAATAAATAGTCAGAATAGTCTTCAAAAGAGACAGTGATTTGCTTACCAGATCAGGTGTTGAATATAGGGTCTATAATACTTACTGCATGTTCTGATCCATCAGGTTTCTATATGAATATTGTTGCCATATCACCTGTTACCTTTATCTTGTGGCTACCTCTCTAAATGCATTGGTAAGCAAAAAGCAGATACACAACCCCTGTCACCCGAATTCCTATTAAATGTCTATTCTCCTAAGAAATATTATGTGTAAGGATACTGGAGCTTTTTCAGTCTTTTGATATCTAACATTACTTTTTTTGTTTTTTGTCAAGTTATCACACAAATATATTCTTATATGTGGAAAATTTGAATTTAATAATACATGTTATTAGTAGCAAAGACAGTATTTCAAAAGTGCTGTCATCATCCTATTGCACCGGCAGGGATTAAAAATACAGATGAGAATTTAGCGATCCCATGACAACTTAAGCCGTAAGCCACTGAACTCATAAATACTTGGGTCATTACTCCTCTAGTAACATTAACAAACCTTGGTCATGATGTGCTGAGAACTTACTACAGAGGTGGTTTTTTGGGTTTTTTTGGTGGTTTGGGTTTTTTATGTGTGCTTTGAACAACTCATTAAACTCACTTAAGATAAAAAAAGATGCAGGAATCATTCATTTATGAAGAGTTGCCACCATTAAATTTTACTTAAATATCTGCTGTATTAGCAGTTACTTAGAATTCTGAAATTCTATTCTGAATTTAAGAATTCAAAATATTGAAATTAAATTTTCAGAAATTTCAAAAAATTCAGAAAATTCAAAATTCAGAATATTGAAATGCTTTCTGAGATACCAGTCTGTTTTAACTACTTCAATAACAACCCCCGAACTTAAACCAGAAACTTGACAGTCAGTTACTTCCATTGCTCCTGTTAGTTGTGCATACTCGGATTCCTCAAAGAGAACCAGTTGCAAAAGAGTAAGTGAAAAGATTAATTTTCTGGCCATAAGAGATAGAGCTGGTTAGATAGAGATAGATTTGGTCCATAAATCCAGCTAATGATCTGATTTTCATTATCAATGTACTGCATCAAAAGAAAATGAAAATAAAATGTAGCCAGGGTTCTGAATGCAGATTAATACTTGAGTGTAACAGACTCATTATAATGTAAAATATATAAAGACTGGCAAGCAACTGTCATGGTTATCCATGTGTTAGGAACAGTGACAAATTATTAACCAAGATGGGAAATCAAGCATGGATCTGAAAAAGAAAATATTTTTTTTCACTTCTCAAACTCTCAGAACAATATAATGTGTTCTGGATCAAGAATTTAATAGGAAATTATTTTGACATTGCATCCAAATTATTTCTTTCCCTCATATAGTATAAGAATGACAAAAAAATGTACTGGGTTTTGCCTATGTTTTCTCTTTTAAAAGCACTCTTTACAAAAAGAGCTTCTGAGAGCTGTACTGTTGCTCACCTGGTATTGCTGAATTTAGAAGTTGTCATGGACTCCTTACATTCTTAACTACAGCAGACCAAAACCCATGCTATGAAATAAGAGAGGAAAGGTGCAATTCACTTCATTAATAATGTCATTTTTTCTCATACCAAGTGACCTGGAAAAGAGAAACCATGCTGCCCAAACTGCCTGACAGTTATTGTGGTCACCAAGGGCAGCTATCAGAACCACATAATCATCATTATCATAGTGATAAGGATTCAAAATTTCTGCAAAAGTCTATTAAGATTACTAAAAATGTTTGCATTTTTTACAAGCAATTTAAATAGCAGAAAAGTAAAAAATGCTTCCTAGTTCCTCAGCCTTCAAACATGCACCAGTATCCACCCAAGAAAGATCACAATTTGGCTACAGAAATGAGTCAAACAGGGTTAAATTTTTCTTAGAAAATTTCTTCTTCCAAACCCTGTGAAGCAAGTTACAGGTCAGAGCCCTTGACCAAGCAGTGGCACTGTTCAAATTCTTCCTCACCTCAAAAGCCTATTTTTCACAACTCATCACTTTCCAGTTTATAGGGCGCTGAATATTATTGGAGTGTTCCTGAACAGTACACGACAAGGCAAAGAAACTTTTTCAGAAGACTTGGCATGAGTTTCTCAATTCTTTTTGTGTTTAGACTCGACATACTGAGATTCAGAGTGTATGCTGACACAGGGCTCTCAGCACCTAACCTAAACAACATGCAAAAAGCAAGCACACATTTATGAGTAAGAAGCAATTGAGGAAGGCAGGTTTGGACAGACTTTGAATAGAGATATTCATCAGGCTGAGAATCTTAATATTTCCTCAATATTTCCTTATATTTCCTTAATATAAAACTGGAAATACTGAATCATAAACTTATCAGACTATAAGCAATTTTATTCTTTTAATTAAGGGTGCACTGGAGCCAAGTAAAAAGACAAGAAAACAAAACAAAAAACAATGATGCAATCAAACAAACATAAAACAACAACAAAACCCAAAACCTCCAATACTGAAGATGCAAGACTTTATCGGGGCATGTTTACAAGTAGGAACACATTTCTGTGAGTTGTAGTATTTTACCAGTCAAGACTACATCTGGTTTCACTAGACTTTTTATTATTCATAATGGAGAACAACACTGCTCTCTAATGTTTCACGGCTTTTCCTTCACTCCCATGTTTATTGACTGTTCTAGAAACTGTTAAAATATTTCTAGAGAATATATGTTCAGCCCTTAAATACAAGTAATAAACAAAACAAAGTTGAAATGGAAGTTCCCTGATCTTCTAGCTGTATTTAGTACAGCCAAGAACCAAACTATTTTTGCAACATAGTAATGTTGCATGGTGGATAACACCTCAAGAATCAGCTTAGCTTTCTTCCAGCTTCAGAGATCAAACCAAGGAGATGAGTCATTAAGAGGAGATTAGCTTCTTCAGTCTAATGAATAGGAAAGCAGCAAATGCTTCCCTCTGAATTCTGGTGATAATGATTTCAAAGTCCTTCATTTCAGAGAAGCAATCATCTGCAGTTATAAATCGGAAGCTACCAGAAGCACTATTCAAGTTTCTGGCATACTTGTATTCACAACAGAAAACTAATGTGAGTAAAGAGGAATATTCATATTTTGTACCAATTTTAGCAACTACTAATACTGAGTTAATTTGAAATTTCCGTGCCACTTTGATTGATGGAGGTCAAAACTGATATATTTGAAAAATGAAATATGACAGATGAAATAATGAGCAATGTATGAGCTGCAGTAATCTAAAGATTCTTCAATATAAAGGTTTTCCCATATATACATCTTAGAACCAAGTAATTACTCCAGAGTCGCAGTGGAATGACCGTAACAGATAAAGGTTTACAGGATGTACACATCCTTGTGAACACATGGAAATCAGTTTAGTTTGAATTGCTGTTCATATACTCTTGGTTTGCCTCAAGAATTGCATAGGATGACTCTAGAAATGCTGGGACACTTCAAAGCTCTTGTGAATTTTCACTCGTGTTTGGAAAGAGAATTAACTAACTTCTGCTCTGAAAATGAAAGTGCATACAGAGGTAAACAGAGAATAAGTCAGTTTATTCTGCCCTAATGAAAACAACTGGAGACTAGATTAACAGACTAAATTAGTTATTGAAATTGACTAATGCCAAAGCAGCCCTGATCTTTTTTCATAAAGCTGAAGTTTTTACCAGTGAGAATAGATTTTGATTTCCTGTGCTCTACTGACAATGTTGAAAACCACAATACTATGTACCCACTGTCACAGTAGCTTGTCTGTCCTTGGGTTAGGACGTCAGATTTGGTCCCTCCTTTGGGAAACCTACATAAGTTTCAATACACCCAAGTTTTTCCATCAGCCTTCTAGGATATGCTTCAACTACATCAAACATTTATGCCACATCTAAGTCCTATTATGCAAAACAGCAGAGCTATGTGGAACAAAATGTCCTCAAAGAATAACACCCTGAACAATCTGCCATACTATCACTAGTTATTTGAACATGATTAACCTTATTTTTTATCATACATTTGTTTTCAAAATATCACATTCTCTCTGTGTTCTGATAGAATAGGCTTTGCATTTAGCTAATTAACACAGTCTCAAAGGCAGGAAGTTTAATGCATAACTCAGAATAGGTGTTCATAAATTAAACAACAGAGGCACTGCAATAAGCATACTGTCTTCCCAGTTTTAGCCCTCTAGGGACAAGCCTGCTGGAAAAAGACTGTAAATCACAAAGATGCTGTAATGCAGCAGACAACAACTCTTAGATACTATTATTTTACTCTGTGGGATGAACAACAATGCAATCCTTCTTTATTGCACAGTTAATAGAATTTATTGACTGCAGAAGAGCTCAAGACATACAACTAAGGAAACCACTCAAAAAACCACGTGCATATTGATGAAGTTTTATTTTTAATATAATACATAGAGATACTATTTGAAGAAAGCTCTCTAATTTAGCTGATGTACTCAGAGCTGCTTGAAGTAGTTCGAAATCTGTTTACAAAAAATGAGTAGACCTAATTCCAATTATTAAATGAAGTTTCTAATAGATAGAGATCAAATTAGTTCGAAATAAATGCAAACAGCAAGGTTTTGGTTAAAATTAGGACACCTAAATCTATATAAATCTATATCAGCTAGTCCAGCACTTCACTCAGTAATAATCAGAATTTTATATTTACTATTGTCCTAGGTAACCCCAAATCTTATTGTACTGCATTTATAACTGTGCCCAAAATTGTTACTGCCTCTTTAAGAGCCTGTGGCTGGAAGACAGAATAGCAGGCCATGGAGGGGGGGGTGCCCTGGGCTTTTTAAACTTGGAGCACTCAGGGACATCTCTCTCTCCCTCCCTCTCCTCTTGGATTACCTCTTGGCTGTGTCTTGTATCCTGCCTTTCTTTCTTCTTGCCTCTTGGCTTTTGCTGTAGAGCAGAGGCAGCCCAGGTGTACAGTCCCTTTTTGAGTTTTCTTTTGTTTCCAAAACTCCCCACCATCTTTACTACTGACTCAGCTTAAAGAAAAAACAGTCTTTCTAGTCAACTGTTATTTTTTCACTTATATCTACTTGTATTCATTTTTTCTTATTGATGGAAAGGGATTGGTTAAAGCTATAACGGGGCAGAACTCATTTTAGAGTGTCCACTGCTTAAAGTTGTCTTAAACCAAGACAATTTTTTTGCCCAACTAAAGGAGCATGAGAGAGAAAGTGAAAAAACAATAATTTTGTTCAAAACATTTGTATATTGTGTACAGATCTCACTGATTGTTACAATCCAGATTAAACCCCGAAAAGCTAAGAAAGCTGAGTCTGAGCATAAACTGGAAAGAACTTATAGGATTCTAAATACCCCCAAACGAGATTAAAATCAAACGAGATTAGATGTTGTTGCCAAAAAAATAGGTGTATTTTATTTAATAGTGAAAGAGACAGAGAGAATGAAAGAAAAAAAGAAAGAAAGAGATAAGAAAAGAAATGTGCATGGTTGGGGGGTTGGGGGGACAGGAAGAGGTGACAAGGATTAGGGGGAATCATATCACCCATACGAGGCTCCCGATGACTCATTGCTCTCCTCCGTCTGGTCTTGCTGGTGGTGAGGGTTCCCCGTCGGTGCCGTGGCCACGTGGCTACATGCTGCCACATGCCACAGGCACAGCATGGCAGGCACGCCACATGCCGCCACACACACCACGCCGCCACGCCGGGATGAGGACAGAGTCCGGTGGATTAATATATGTTTTGAGCCGGGGGGAGAGGGGTGGGGAGGAATGCCCATGTGCCCCTTTTGCAGGGCTAGCTTCAGACACCGTCCCTCTCTCTGGTGCAGAATCTGGGGTCTGCTTTTGGGGGGCCTCTCTGTTTTGGGCATGTCACCCCTTCTGCTGCAGATAAGTTTCTCTCCCCCTACCCTTCATGCCAGGGGCTGTGCAGGCTGATAGCTCGGGGCTGTGGTTCCATTCTAGAAGGGGTTAAGCTTTGAAAGTCCCTTGGCTCTGAGTTTGTTATCTTATCTTCATCGGCGGGCAGTTTGGTGCCTCAAGCAGGGTGTAGTGCTCTTCTTTGCAGCTTTTTGTAACAGTGTTAAAAGTAGAAAAAATGTTTTTACTCACAAACTATAATATTTCCATCTCTGACACTGGTCACCATACTGCTCAGGCTGCTAATGGGGATGTGGCACCGAATCTTGTATACTTGTCCGTATATGTTGGGCAATTTTCCCATAAGATAAATATTTTCCATATCAAGGACACAAATCAAGATTGCTTTGTTCATATACTCTGTGGTACCAGCTTGTATAAAGATAACGTCAGAGACAATGAAGATTATTTGGGATGTTGCTCTTTGCCTGTCCGTATCTCAGCTGCTTCTTCCAGGGGTTTAGTAATAATCACACACAGTCTGTTGGGGGAACAGTAGGGAATGATCTTTCTCAGCCATTCACCTCCTTCTCCCCTTCAGGTCTGACACATCACTTTTTGAAAATGTTCATTCCCTCTGAATGAAGACACCATGTTTTTGTTGATAATTCTGCTATGTCTCCTCTATACAGTCTACAACACATTCAGAATTAGGGCTGAGGTTTCCAGAGAGGTTGCCCAGAGGTCTACCCCAGTAGTGGAAAATTCTGAGTGGCATGGGATGTAGGTTCATACTCTGCCTGTTTTAAAAAAAGGAGAATTCCTGTGTAGAGATAACACCCTCTCACAGACCTGCTTGAGCCTCCTGTTGGGACAGAGAGAAATCATAAAAGCACATCCTGGAAATAAATTGTGTGTGCAGGAAGTTGTTTGTTACCTTGGGGCAGGTAGTGGGCCTCCCCTCCCCGCTGCCCTCTAGGTTTAGCTAAGCCCGATGGAGCCATATGTCTCTGCCACCCGGTGTTGTTAGAGAGGTAACAAAATAAATCTACACTTTGCTTTTCAACTGAGGCTTGGCAGTTGCCCTGGTTACCTGTATGTGTTGATTCACACAAGAGGCAAAACCCCCACTGTCATAATGACATTGAGATGTCTGACTTTTATCTGATAAGTTCACCAATTCTTCTCAGAATGTTTATCACAAGACAGTGACACCCTTGGAAATTTTTTCTTTTTTTTAAACCAAGTCATGTCCTTCCAGCCAGAACCTAGCATCATAAATACTATTTTTAGACCTATTTTATCCAAAGCATCAATAAAATAGAGATGTCATATTTCCAGTCCTTTGAAACACATACTCAACCAATTCATACTAAAGAGCTTGGTCCCATATAGTTTGAAATGTTAGCGTATTTAAGTAATTATAGGAGGAAAATAAATTGTAAGAAACAAAAAATACCCCTCTTTGTTACTGCAAGTAATTTGGGTGAAGAAAGTCCCCCAAAGGACTTTCTAGAAACAGTAGACAATCTTGATACATTTCTGCAAAGTTTTCTGCAAAGTTTTCTTCTGTACTCGAACAATCATCTTCCGTACCAAAGGATACCTAAGATGAATGACTACTCAGGGGTGAGGGTGGAAGGGAAGGACCATTTAAATTAATTATTTTTTAAATTTTTTCATTAATTAAGGGTTGTTCTTTAACTAGATCCAAAAAGGAGCTGGTATGTATATGAAGTTCCAGCACAGTTCATCACTCAACAGAACCTTGTCAAATCAGTACCTCGATTTTCTTATTTTCTTGGGGTTTTTTCCTTTTGGCATAATTGATTTAAAAAAAAAGTAGCTATCACCAGCTTTAAAAGACTCTTTTATTGAATATATTCCCCAAGCTGGGACTTCTCCTTAACACTCTTTCCCTATTCATCTATCATCAAAATGCAGATTTTAGAGATAAAGGGACTTGAAGTCCCTCATAACAGAGGTAGAAAATAACATGACTGAAGAAGACTTCAAACATAGGCTTAACTTTTAACAATGTTTTTATTATTATGCAATAGTATTTTTAACACTTTTGCAATGACTTTGCTGAGAATAAAGTTAATATACTCTTTACAAGATCTAAGAAGTTACTAATTTGATCTACATCTGAATCAGCAAAATTCCATTTACTGTATTGATCAGGCCTGAAAAGATTTAAGCCTCACAAAAATGCTTTCAAGATTAAATAGTAGAGGGGAACATTCTATAGACCAGTAAAGGCCACAGCCTTTCTGAAAAAGTTTGGAAGGACAGAAACAATGCATTATGCAAACAAAACCCTATACTATGACAGTTTAAAATACATAAATATTAGCAACCTCTGGGTGGACCAGTTCTTTTTGCATTGATGAGATGTTTACATCACAGTATCACAGATTCTGGCCAATGTTGAAGACATTTCTTCTTTTTCATTACTCAGCTCCTCAAGTGTATACCATGGTTGAATATCAAATATAATATATAACAGTGCAAAATTATGGTCACCCTCCCATTTCTTCTGTTTCCGTTTACATGTACCATACTTAATTTCAAATTATTTAAGTAGCACCAATCAACTTCAATAACAAATAGAGCAAAGCAACAAATTTTACATTTGAATGAAAGTTTATTCATTATACAAGAATAGCTTTACTGTTCACTTCAGCTATGGTTTCTTTATTTCAAAAAATTGGCAGATGTTTTACTGCCTGCTTTCTTTCATTGGAGTCTCTAGTGCTAAAGACCTGATACTGCCAACTAGAAGCTCCAAGGACATGATAATATGGGAAAGGTCTATGTGAGAGCTGTGAGTGATATGGTGTGACAGTTCCTTGGAATGGGAGTCCACGGCACTCTGGTAATGCTGGCAGACACTCTGGCAATGTGGTGCTCAAACTGTTTCAGGCTGCAGAATGAATCAAGTGTTTGACAGACACTAATAGTAATGTCAGGGGCATTACTATTAGTGTCCGCAAACAATGTTCTGTGAAGAAAACTGAAGATAGAAACTCAATTGCCATAATTTTAAAACTGTATCAGAAAACAGATAAACCTCTTTACATCGAAAATAATGCCCAAAACAACACCATTAAAAGAGTTTTTATGCATCTGTGCTGGGAAAATTGAAATATACTGTGATTTTTTCATCTGTTCTTAGGGAAAGAAATACTGCACAATGGACTCCTTCTCCTCTTGATGCCCAGGGTACCCAAACATTTGTTAGCTGCTTTTCAAACCAAGACAGCTGCACACATAATCACATAACTTAAACAGCACCTGAAACAGTACCCAAAGTCTTCTTAGCAATATCCTTTCACAGTACATATGCATCTGTGATTTCGTGTATGAAAGCTTGTGTTTTATGTTGCAGTTCTTCACTGATTGAAACACCGATTTGAATGTTCCAGCCAGGAAGCAAAAGGAAGGATAGAGTCAGAAAAGAGCCATAAGGGAAAGAGACCAAGAAAGATAAAAAATCAAAGAAAGAAAGACAAAACAGCAAAGGAATAAAAAATTTTAATTCAAAATGAGAGGAAAAATTAAATTTTAGTTCAACGGATAATAATAAAAACCCCAAAACTGTTTACTAATCCTCACCTGGTGTAGTCCTCCAAATATATTTAGCAATCATCAATGACTAGCAATATGAAGCCAGGTAACCATTAGGAAAGCCTCAGTTGTAATGGCAAGGTCTCCTTTGTTTCTCTTATTCCACAGCTATTATTGAGAGATTCATCTTACCTCAATGGAGACACCTATATTATAAACACCTAAAGGAGAGCCTAAACTCTCCCTGTAAATGCTAGGCAATGAACCATCTGTAGAGGATAAGCCATTTCACTAGACAGACTGACTCAAGACACGATCTTTTATTTTCTAGAGTCCTAAGTTCCTTGTCAAGTACAATCAACTCTAGATGACTCACACAGAGTTCTCTGCATTCCAGGATTCAAACATTTAATCTTCAACAATTTTTAAAAAAGCAGTTCAGCACCCGTAAAACAGAATACTGTGTCCCCACCATGTTCAGTTTTTCAACACCAAGTCAGATTTCATTCAGTGAAGAGCAGTCTTTGTATTACTTCACAAAATAATATGCAATAAGAGCCAGCATTGCCCAGGGTGTTTAATCAAAGCTTGATGTTGTTCTTGTTGCTAAAAATAAGAGTTTTAACATAGATATGTACACATGTTTTATTTTTACATATATGCATATATAAAATATTCATACCTTGTGATCCAAACAGGGGTGGAAACACCTACAGCTTGCTTAATTTGCTGTTTATGATGACAAACATGCTAATGATGCACACTACACAAGATTGCCTAGTGATACAGTTTGAAGCGCTTAACAGTGCCATGAGACTGCTTTGTCTGTTTCCACTATCAGAAAATTTATAATGAAGGACCACCCATTTTAATATGTTTTAATTAATATTCTGTGGGTAAAGGTTTTGTCTGGCCATAGCTTACTTTTCCAGTTTTATAATGAATTCGGAGGTCTCTTGCTAAAAACCAGAAAGTGACCCTTCCTTTTGCCTCCCACTCACACACACACACACCCAAAAAAAGCCAAACATGTTTCCTCTGTGAGTAGCCTAACCAAATAGAATTATCAGACATCAGGATCCATCCAGTAATTCCAGACTGTCTGAAAGATGAATGGAGATTTCTATTTCCATATACAGCAGATTGTAAACTGAAATTTCAGAAAAGAAGTTTTGGAAGCTCTTGAGTGCAGACAAATAACTGGATAACACTTCCCCTCCTAAATGTCTTAAGAGCATGGATAAATTTATTTAGGTGAAGCCACATCTTGTCCAAACACAAAACTATGAAGATTTTTTCAAAGTTATCCTATTTGATCACAAGTTTTATTAGCAAATTTATAATTGTTACTTGTGGGAAACAATTTAAAACTAAAGTATTTTACATTTTCTTTCACAGATAACTTATGAAATCTTTTTTATAGAAAAGAATATAAGATGAATTAGACGGCTTTATTCACAACTACTGCTGGTGAGTGTATTTAAATCCTTTGATAAGTCCTCTCCACCAGAGGAGGTAGGGCTCCGCTTTTAAAGCTAATGCTTCATGCTTTATTGCACTTCTCCACGGCCAGTCATGAAAAGCAAAAGACTTGAAAGGCTGTTAATTAACAACTTCAGACCACCAGGATCTCTCCCAGGCCAGAGCAGCTCTAATTTAGTTCCTAAAGAACAAGAAGGGTGAAATCCAATGGAAGTGAATAGCCTGCCTCTGAGCTTCAGCAGGAAGCCTGTAACATGTTCCAAAAGCATTCCACATTTCCTCTGTTCCTACTACTTCCTCTCTCTTACGAAAGCCATTTATCTTGTAGAACATTTTTACCCTTCCCCAAATTGCTAATACACTTGCTACCTCTCTGAATTTCTACTTCATTTTTATTCAAGTTTCCTGTTCTGTATTCAACACACACTCATACTCCCACTTGGTTATTCATCTTCAACTGCCCTATTTCTCTCTCAGGCAAAACAAGCCACATTTCCTTTGCTTCCCTGGAGAGATTACTCTGTTCTCTAACTGCCCAAACAAAACATCCACCAGGTGTGGCATAGCTACAGCAATAACATATTTGGCACAACTACTGTACTAGGAAAATATCCTAACAACCTCTCTATCAAATATAAAAACCAAGTGAGGATAAAAGTGTTCCTTCCTGCTCAGAGACAGAGGGGACCCTGCAGAACCTCCTCTCAGTTACCACAGTGACACTCTCTCCAGGGACGAAAAACATAAAAATTATCAAGAAAAGAAGAAACGTTCCCTTAGCTGTGCTCTGCACAGCTCTGGAGTAGGCACACAAGCTTTAGCACTGCAATCTAGCTAGCTCACATGTTCAGAGATTATAATTTCAAGAGCACTTCTTTTGGCACAACCTGTGTTTTATTGAGTACTATTATTCTCTCTGGGGGAATTTATGACTGGTTCTGGCATTCACTTTTGCTGTCTTTTGCAAGCATTGAAACAGAATTCACCTAATTTCCTAGCACTCCAATTTCTTTAGTTAGTAAATTAGTACTGCTATTGAACAGATGCGTGGCGGTCTCCATTACTGACCTTTGCTGCTTGTAAGTTTCTTATTTTTACTATATCCCTTTTTGAAATCTTCCTGTCATCTTTCACCTTTGTTTTCTGCATTTTTATTCTCCCTCTAGATCTTCTGAGCCTGCAATATTATTAAATACTCTTTACTCTCTCTTTTTTACCATACATTTCATTTTTTTTATTTTTTTGTTTTAGATGCATGCACATACATATAATTTATTACTTGCTCAGCTCAACTAAAAACCCCAGAGCATGGCCATATACTTCCTGCTTCAGCAAGATCAAGAGTAAAGGGCAAAATATGTTTCAAATCATAACTTAAATTTTATTCTGGTCAAGGAGGCTTTACATTCAATAATTCAGTTGTATTCCAACACAACACACTCCAGGCTATTTTAGTGCCTTGAACTGTGGTTAAAAAGAAGAAACATTCCAGTTTTATATGTCAGTTGAAATTCAATGACAAAATTAGAATTGAGTCTATGGTATTATGCAAAGTAAAAATAAAATTATAGTTACCAAACCCAGACTGATCCTGAGCTGTATAGATCTAGAGCAAGTGACCTACCTTTACAATGTATAGTTCTTCTCTCATTCACTGGTAAATGTTTGTCTTGTGTTATTTGCATGCATTTCTGTCATAAAAAACATGATCTACAAGACTTATTTCTTTGATGGTTATTCCTTCTTTCCATAGTAATGTTTCTTTATGTCTATTAGATCTTCTCCACAATGAAATTCAGAGATAAATCTGCTCTGAGAGTCCCATTTTATTGACATGTACTTCTCTCAGTGCTGACTGCACGTTAGTTCCACTGCTGGGTTTTTTATTAGTTTTCAATTTAAGCCTTGTTATATTCAGAACTTGTCTTGCATGCAAATCACTGGACAGCTATAAATGGAATAGATTCTAAGCATCAGAATTTTTCCAATATCAACTGTCAGAAGAAAGAAAGGCCTGAAAATTCTTACAGAACCTCAAGTTTCAACTGCAATCCAACAGAATGGAGGGCCCATGAGGATATTTAGGATCAGACTTCCCATCCCTCACTCCTGATCTTAAACCGATGTTCACCATCTTCCTTGTTCGTGTTTTAAAAACAATAGCAAAAGGATGCACAGAGGATCCAACATGTAAGCAGTGACTGACAACAAAGCTTTCACAGTTATTTTCATAAAGAGAAAAATGCTGGTTAGCCAAAAAAAGAAGACTTGCCCACAGGGGCAAGAACATCAGTTTTCTGCTAGTTTAGAAGCTTAGTGTCCTGTGTGATTTCAGGGAAAAAAGACCTAAACAACCATACAACCAGGTAGAGGAAATTATATTAAATTACACAATGTGTGTAGATACACCTTTATACAATCCACCTGAATGAAAGCCACCCGCTGTGTGACATAACAAAAGCTTTCTACTATAATTTCCACCTTTTGCTCTGTTTCAAGCCTGCTTTGAGTTCAGTGCTTATGAGAGGCAGCTACAGAATTGAATAGTCTCAGCTAACTAGCACAAGTAGGATAAGCCATTTTTACAACTAACATAATTACACACAATAGCCTATGCCAAGACCTTAAGAATCAAGACCAGTATTTTCCCCAACCCTGTTTACTTATATTTATTAATGACTTAAGTAACACCAGAAATATTTCAGATAAACTTAATAAAGCTGTAATTTAGCACTGTCCTTTGTATTAGCATAATAGCAGCAAGATGAATTTTAAGTTGAAATACAATAGCTGCCCCTCTAATCCCCCCAAAAGATAAAACTGTATTTCATTTCCTTTGTCTCTCCCACAGCTGTCCTGACAAGAATCATCTATTCTAGAAACACATCTTTGGTTACGACAGAGATGATGACTGTTTGAATAACTACAAAAATATCTGATTAGGAAGTTTTATTTTCTTCCTTTGTATAATGCAAAATATATATGTGCATAACATATACTTTTTATGTATATTATTTGATTTTTTCCCAAATATTATGATAGTAGGGTAAGCATAATATAACAAAATACATAGCTATAAAAATAATTTCTGTGGAATATATAATGCTATGATGAAGACCTGATAAAAAACCAAAAATAATTTCATCCAGGTAAAGATTCCTGGGTTTTGTTTTGTTTTTCAGTTAACTAGATCCTTCTCACGATCTAAAGAAAAAGAAACATGGTGAGGGGAGCCTGTGGATGGCCTGGTAGGCCTGGTATGGGGGTCGCTTTTTCTTTTTCGTGTAATCCTTTTTGCCTTGGGTTGGGTGGAGTGTTGGGAATGGGTTATTGTTGAAGTGAAGGGGGTCGCGTCTCATTCAAAGCCTCGGCAAGAAAAAAACCCATCTCTAACAAGAGTAGATTCAAGTTCAGTACCCCAGTTTTGGGAGAAGTTTTTTCCTTTAAGATTAGCTGTCCTTCATTCTCGTGCGCGAGGGATAAAGGGAACTAATCTTTGTTTGGTTTTACTTAGTTATCTGGAGCCTCGGCCATGTGGCGGTGTCCCCCCCTTCCCCACCAGCTATGTTATCCCTTTTGTCCCTCAGGAGAGAGCTGACCGTAGCCATGTGGCGGTGTCCCCCCCTTCCCCACCAGCTATGTTATCCCTTTTGTCCCTCAGGAGAGAGCTGACCGTACATTTCTCGGTCTCCTCTGTCCTCTACCCATGTTTGAACTGGTCACTCCAGCCTGGGCTCCCTTTTAACCCCCGTCCGGAACCCCCAAACTGCAGCCGAGCCGACTCCACGTGTTTCGCAAAAATAGTGCTGGCCGGCCGTGTGTTCGGGCATGCCATACTGTCCTCTTCTTCCCCTTGAAATTTTCCTGGGCCCACCAAAACCCCACCCTCTGCGTTGCTGATGTTCTGGAGTGGGCCCCCTCCCCTTTTCCCCCCTGTATCGGTGGGTGTATTTGCGGCCGTGGACCCCTCCCCTTCTCACTCGCCCTCGTGGCGGGGGGGTGTGCTGGTACTCCCCGCGGGATGGGGGGGTGTGGGACAGAGCCTCGCCTCTGGGGCTGTGGCCTGCCCGGCGGAGCCATGGCCTGCCCGCTGGCGCTGGACGCCAGTGGCCTGGCAGCGGGGGCGAGGCCACGCATCCGGCTGCCCGTGGCAAGCGGGGTCCCACTCGCCACCGTGCTGGGACCCAGCGGGGCGTGGGACGTGGCGCGAAACAGCAGCAACAGTGAGACCAGGAACAACGGCAGTGCAATGACAGCAGGAGCAGCCCGGCAAGCAGCTCAATGAACACCTTGGCAGCCCTTGCAGAAAAACAATGGGAAGAAACTGCAAAGACAGCTGCAGTCTGGAAACTCAACCTGCACCGGTATTATTACTTTGCATTATGTTGTTGTTTTAAATTCTACATTGTTCTCCTAATTTTCAAAGCGATCCATGAAAATAGCTGTCTGGAAAGCAGGTGCTCTGATAACAAAGTGATAAATTTGGATTAAGGTCCAATTCCTGCCCTTTGACCTTCAACAAATTGATTTCATTTTCTTAGCCTCAGCTATTCTTTCCTCTCCTTTCCCAGTAGTTTTTCGTTTGTGAATTCTTTTGGAGAAAAACGGTATATATTTTTTTTAATACAATAGACTCTATTCTAAAACTCTTCTAAGTATTAACATGCTTCATATTACCATACAGTAAATATAGATAGTATTTTTTTTTTTTGAGAAGGTATATATTTTGCTTCTCATTATATACCTCAATTACAAGTATTAGTAACTAGATTAAGTATATTCTACAATATCACAAGGTCACAAAAACTACATGAACTGTGATGCCTGGAAACCAGGAATTTTTCCCCACCTGTGAAGCAATGAAGAATCACTCATTCAAAATTCATTATAATTATAGACCTTTAAGGTGGGGAGGGGCATTTTTGCAGTTTATACAGGAGGTAAAATGTTCTGGCAACTCAGTCTTGGAAGAAGTGCTCTTTCAGATCTGCAGATTTTTGTATTATAAATAAATGTTATAAAACTACAGGTACACTAACAGTCACTAGAACTATTCAGCTTAATTCCTGGTGTAAGAGACTTAAAAATCATAATTGTCTCTATCACTGGTAAGACCACAGAAGGACTTTACCCACTGTTATAAAGAAGCAACTGCTCATCTATGACCACCAAATCCCACCATACCCCTGAGTATGCCTCCTGGATGTCAGGAAATTGGTCTGTGACTTAAGCCACCTAAGGAAATTTGAGATAAGATAAAGGTATTTCTATTGTCCAGTTATCTCAGGTCTAAGGAGAAGTAAACAAGGCTGAGGGAAAAGAAGTATCCGCAAGACAGTCAAACCCAGCAGCTCTCCTGAAAACCGGCTCTGGCTGGGTTCAGGGTGGGGGAGGTCATAGCCAACAGACTCATTTGCTGAGGCCAGGTTTGCACATACTCTCCCCACAACTGAGAGGAGGAGGAGGAGTTTTTCGGGGTGTGATAATGAAACCACTGTTACGGAAGGGATGAACACCCATCACCAGAGGCTACAAGCCAGATAAAAGCAGACCCCACTGGCAGTCCTCCCTTACAAAATCTGTCTCCATTGTAAAACTACCTCTGCCCCAGGAAGGTCACATTCATGTGAGAGGCAGCTGTCATGTCTTAGAAGGCGTCATAAACCATCAAAGACCCCTGAAGCACCCCCAGACTCATTCCTGAGGCCTTCTGCCAGAGGACTACACATGATCCAAAGTGTTGCAAAAGATACAGTCTGTTGCAAAGTACAGTGTCAAACTCCTCCCTGCAGGGGAGGTACCTGGGCATTCCCACAGGTATGTGAACATGTATTAATCCTATGTTTTGCAAAACCCCCACCACTGAGAAGATCTGATGAAGACCAAGAGGACACTGCTGGATCCACAAGGGGGATGATTATCTTTCTACTTAATCTGTCTCTCTCTCCCCCTCCCCCTCCTCTCTTTTCTGTTTCTTTATATATCTCTCTACCTCACATTTACTGTTAAATAAAATTTATACTATTGACTTCGGTCTTGTTTGCACCTTAATTCAGGCAGAGGCATGTCTCTCTAATAGTCAGATCTTAACACCTGGTGACCAAAAAAAAAAAAACTCAAAAAAACCCTAAACCAAAACAAAAAATTATGTAAAGCACTTTGAAGCCCACTGCATATTCATAGACCAGACTCTCTCTTTTGACAGTACCACACCATACTGTAGTGGCCATGTAACCTCAGATATGTTGTTTTAAACTTTTTATTTGAAACTGAGGCCAGACATTGTTTAATTCTGTCCATTGCTTAGTCGTTAAACTCTAACCTAGCTGAACTAAGAGTATTTCAAATCCTTTTGGGGAACATCCTTGACTAGATCCTTGGCCATAGATTTGTGCAATGTCTGCAATGAAAACCTAAATCTTCACTGATGAAAAATTCACATATGGTAACCTCTTTTCAGGAAGTTAAAGCTCCCTGCCAGTTTCTCAACCTTTAGCTACTTTTTAGCATTACACTTTAGTCCCTAATACATGCATAAGCTGTTCAAGGACTTGGGCAGTAGGATTTCTAGTCAGGTCTAATATGGGGGATCCAGAACTTGCAGCTCTAGCTACACAATCTCTGCCATGCATCAGCAGCTGCAGCACAAGACTTTCCTCTCTCCACCTGAGTTATTGAGATATAAGACATAAATCATCATCATGTTGTAGAGTGCTTAATGGTGGAAATGGGTTTTCTACAACTTATTCTTTTTGCATCACTGAGATGTATAATTTAGTTTTTAAATGAAAACAGAACCTGAAGAAAAGAAACCAGTGAAAGTGTGTCTGCTACTCCTTCCTTCCTTCCTTCCTTCCTTCCTTCCTTCCTTCCTTCC